>CM038110.1:29593489-29983065 GCA_001642375.2 Mentha longifolia
AGTGATGGAGAGATTTGTAGAAGACTGGGAACACAGGATTTACGTGGTTCGATCGTTTGGGTCGATCTACGTCCATGGAGGAGAATGAAAATATGTATATTCAGGTATCTTTTCTAAATAGTACAGTGCCGACCCTTTCCTCTTACAAAATAGCTCTTATTTATAGATAGTTTCAGTCAAGGGTGGTTGAGAGATCATGGATGTTGCTGCTCTAGCACGTCCGCCTGTGCAGTGGTTGAGAAATCGTGGGGTGGGTGGCTGATCTTTGTTGACTGTGTTATTGGGCCTCCCTTTGGATGGGCCGAGCTGGTCTGGGCCATTGGGCCTATCCTATCACTTCCTTCCCCCCCCAAAAGACCGGAGCAGCGAGGTCATTGTGGAGGAACTGTACTTGCTTCGTCGAAATTGAGATTTTGACGGAGTCGAAATGTATACCGCCTCATTTTGACGAGGTCGAGCTTGAATTGCACTTGGCCCCGTCGGAATTGGTATTTCGACGAAGTCGAAGTACATACCGCCTCGTTTTGACGAGGTCGAGAAGTACATACCACCTCGTTTTGATGAGGTCGAGCTTGAATTGCACTTGGCCCCGTCGGAATTGGTATTTCGACGAAGTCGAAGTACATACCGCCTCGTTTTGACGAGGTCGAGATTGAATTGTACTTGCCCCCGTCGGAATTGGTATTTCGACGAAGTCGAAGTACATATCGCCTCGTTTTGATGAGGTTGGAATCGTATGGTCGTGATGTGAGGTACGACTGCTGTTGTCAGTGTAGGTAGGACACGCGTCGTTTTTTTGTTGGAGCAGATGAAGAGACGGGATTTGAAAAGGCGTGCCTTTTCCTTTAAAAGCTTCTCATGTACGCTAAACAATACTTTTCCCCCTCACTTGATTTCCAATTTCGCGCAAGAGAGAAAACCCTAAGCCTCAAAATTTTGCAACCGCCGCCACCATCCAGTCAGTTCCCGGTGATTTTTGATCGGAAAATCTTTGACAAGTAAGTAATTTCCTCACAATGGATGCTTCTTTTCTCCCAGTAGATAGTGATAGTGCGAACGTAGAGGTTTCGCCTTCGCCGGTTAGGGAGTTTCCGGCGAAGGTTTGGCTGAATGTATATACCCGCGCGTTAGTCCCGCCGGCGTTTAGGGAAATTGAATTCCCGTCGTTGGTCGGGTCTGACGCGTCTCTGGCTGTGGCCTCCACCATGTCTGTATCTCATATGCAGGGTTTGGCCCGCAGTTTTTTATTTCCCGAGTCAGTCGAACTCCTTTTAACCCCCGCGATGTTGATAGGGGTAGTTCGCCTCCCGTGGGTTTTTTTACCGTATATGAAGATTACCTTCATTTCGGTTTACGGTTCCCTTTGAACCATTTTTTTGTCGAGCTCTTAGAAGAGCTTGAACTGGCGTTAGGTCAGTTGCAGCCACCCTCTGTCAAGCAGATCATCGGCTTTTGCTTCGAGGTCAGCCGACGTGGTGGTACGCCTACCGTAGAGTCGTTCCTTAGGTTTTTTAGGCCTAAGCTTGGTCCGACAGGGTGGGCTTACCTTTCCCCTATTAATAGGTTCAAGTTGGGGACGCCTTCTAAGGTGCCGAACTGGCAAAAGAAGTTCTTCTTTTGCCGGTGTGAAGGTGTCCCGTTATACCATTGGATGAAGGGTAAGTTCGCTCCTCGAGACACTGGGAAACCGACCGGTGAGCTTGAGACGAGCTTGGTGAACCTCGGCCTCGTTGAAAGGAATTATGCCGAGGCCGAGCTTGCGAATCATGGGTTAAGCCCGTATAACTCCGTGTCTGACGCGGACTTGGGTGAGGCTCTGCTTCGCTGACTTGCGTTTCGTGATTTCTTTCGTTTTTTACTGACATATATTTTTTTGTAGTGGATGTCCAAGCTTTCCAGGCCGCTTTACAAGGCAAGAATAAGAGGAAGAGGCAGAAGCCCTCTGTTTCCGTGGTGGAGAAGGCGACTTCGGCGACGTCGTCGGAGAGGACGACCGACCTTCCAAGGTCGGTATCCGTAAGCTCGCAGCTGGACGCGCCTGTCCGGGGTTCCTCTCCACTGCAGGTGGTCGGCCGACGACCTCGAGGAGCCGTAACTTCGTTGGATACCGAAGTGACGATCGTCGAGAGTGGCGCGACCTCGAGCCAAGGATTCCCTGAGGTAAGTGTAAAACTGAATATTACATATATATAGTGATTGTACCCTTTTTAATCTCTCCTTTGTTTTCGGGTTTTAGGGAGCCGAGGCGGTTTTGCAGGGCTTGGCGAGCTTCATTAGGAGTGGAGTCGCCAAGTTCCAAACACAGGCTGCCGAAGTTGCGGCTACGGAGGATCGGCTGAAGGCCAGGGTCCATGCTACCGAAGCCGCGGCACAGGCAGCACAGGAGAGGGAGGCGGTGGCTTTGGCTGCCGCCGAAGAGGCGAAAAAGAGGAACGCCGAGCTGGAGGTTGAAGTGGACCGGCTGACCAACGAGATTGCCGGGGTGGTGGCTGGACAGGGGGACGTGTTCCGAGCTATGGTGGAACGTGTCTTCCGGTCGAGGCATTTCTCCCACATGGCCGTTCAGTTGGCGAGTGCCCTGAGTACCCCCGATCGTCTCTGCAGCGCTTGACAACATCGCCGCCGACATCCCCGAGCTTGATAAAACCAAGTACGGGTATGGTGTCATGACGGAGGAGGAAACGCTGCAGGACTTCGCCGGGGTGCTTTTGGAGCACGGTTCTTCAATCCCGGTGGTCGAGCAGCTCGCCGCGCAGAGGGTTCTACTCACTGAAGGGACTATTCGGCGATGTCCCGCCGACAGGTATGAACTCCTGGAGACGGTCATTGCCGACCTCGAGAAGACCCCGGCTGCACAGACCGCCGAGGAACCAGCTCGCGACGACCTCGAGAAATCAGAGGTCGGCCTAGAAGGAGAAAATCGTGATGTAGTGAATTGACACTTCACGATTTTTGGCTTCTTTCCCTCTTCTCTTTTTTTTTTTTTTTTTTTTTTTAAGTTTTGTACTTCGTCACCGTTAGGGTGGCGTTTCTTTCGCCGTTTTCGGCTATACATAAATAAAAGGATTTCTTTTTGAACTTTGCTTGTATTTGTTCTGTAGTCTGCTCCCAAGTTTTATGATGCCTCCCACCTTGTTCAAGAAATATCCGAGCTTCGCCGAGCTGTAGAGGTGGCCGAGCTCGATGTTTCGAACTGGAAGAAGCGGGCTAATAACATAGAGATCGAGGCCGAGGTGAAACTTCGGGCTTCTTTAGAAAAACTCGATGAGATGCATGCCAGATACATGGAGCTCGAAGACCAGTACCAGCGAGCTCGGGATGACATCAAGGCTTGCAAAGAGATCGTCGAGGAGCATATGGAGTACGAGACCATAATTCACCGAGCTGGGGGATCCACGATTTCCGAGACTTACGATAAGGTCAAGGAGCTCCAGGCCCGATGCTGAAGTTACAGGGAGGAATATGGGAGTGAATCCTGGCAGGTTAGAGGTGAGTTTGAAGAGCTCGTTCGTGTGGCGAGCATTTATGAGACAGTCCTTGATCGCTTCCCGAAGTTGAAGCGGCGTCTGTCTTTACAAGCTGGTTCTGCGACTTCAGTTTCTTCCGATCCGGATCCGAGGTTGCTCGACCGTACTTCTAGAGAATTTTTGGAAGGTGAATCTTCGAGGTCCGCTGACCCGGACCCGAAGATTGTGACACGCCATTCTCAAGAAATTTATAGTCAAGAGCGGCGATCGGCGTCGGGACGGGGTCGGGGTCGGGCGAGCCAGAATGTCCGAGGTAGAGGCCGAAGTTCGGCTTCTGGACGCGGTCGGGGCAGGTTTAGTATAGACGATGTTTTGAACTTTAACTCCGGCAGGGATTTTGCTAGAGATTGGCTTAGCTTTAGTAAGCCAAAGCCTCCGGGTTCCTCGCCTTCTTAATGTAACAATGTACATTTATTTCTATTCAAATAAATTTTTTTTTTTTTTTTTTTTTTGTTTAAGCTTTCTATCCTTGCCTTTAACCGAGGCAGGTTCCCTTGTATTTAACGAAGGCAGCTTTCTCATAGTCACTTCGTCCAGAGATGAAGTTTGGGCCTTTTAGGCTTTTTAGGTGGCCACTTCGTCCAACGACGAAGCTTAGGCTTTTTAGGTGGCCACTTTGTCTAACGACGAAGTTTATGCTTTTTAGGTGGCCACTTCGTCTAACGACGAAGTTTAGGCTTTCTAGGTGGCCACTTCGTCTAACGACGAAGTTTAGGCTTTCTAGGTAGCCACTTCATCTAACGACGAAGTTTAGGCTTTCTAGGTAGCCACTTCATCTAACGACGAAGTTTAGGCTTTTTAGGTGGCCACTTCGTCTAACGACGAAGTTTAGGCTTTCTAGGTTCCTTATTTGTCGAATTTATCGATAGGGGTGGTCCCCTTACGCGCATTTAGGTGTGACTCCGAGGCGGAGTTTATTTGCGTATCCTCGTCAGGATTTTTTTAAAATCGAGATACTTAGTATAAATGAGAGATGCAAAATGCATGCAAAATAAACAAAAAGTTTTACGAAGTCAAAATAAGACAAAATTTATCAAGATAACTCAATTCCTACGACCTAAATGAACTTGGACATCACTCTCTGTTTATACAAAGTACCTCTTCAAGTGGGTAATGTGCCATGTACGGGGTACGGGCTCACCAGACATGTGGGCGAGCTTGTACGACCCTTTTCCGAGGACTTCTTGAACTCGGTACGGTCTTTCCCAGGTGGCTTCTAATTTGCCGAGCTTCTCCGCCCTGCTGACCTCGTTATTCCGAAGTACGAAGTCGCCCACGTGGTGCTGTTGATGCTTCACCCGGCTGTTATAATACCGAGCTACTTGTTGTTTGTATTGAGCTTCTTGTATGTAGGCTTGTTCCCGTTTTTCTTCTAGCAAATCCAAGTTAGTTCGAAGTCCGTCTTCGTTGTCTTGGGCCGCGAAGTTAAGCGTTCGGGGGCTCGGTAAACCGATCTCTACCGGGATCACTGCTTCGGTTCCATACACCAAGCTGTATGGTGTCTCACCGTGTGACGTCCGCGGGGTGGTTCGGTACGACCATAGGACTTGGGGCAAGTTTGCTGCCCAGTCTCCTTTGGCCTTATCCAGTCGGGTTTTTAACCCCTTGACTATTGTTCGGTTCGTAACCTCAGTTTGACCATTCGCTTGAGGATGGGCTACCGAGGTGAACTTCTGTCGGATGTGGAGTTCGTCACACCATTCTCGAAACGTCTTGTCTGTGAACTGGGTTCCGTTATCCGAAACGAGGACGTGAGGTATGCCGAAGCGACAAACTATGTTTTTCCAAACGAAGTTTAGGGCATTTTTACTTGTGATTCGTGCCAACGTTTCGGCTTCGACCCACTTCGTAAAGTAGTCGATTGCTACAATGAGGAACTGTAGTTGGCCGGGAGCTTTTTCGAATGGACCGACGATGTCGATTCCCCACTGCATGAACGGCCAAGGGCTTTGCATGCTGGCCAGTTCGGTCTGTGGCAATCTTGGAACCGTCGCATGGATTTGGCACTTCGGGCATTTTTTGATGAGGTCGGTAGCGTCCTGGAGCATGGTGGGCCAATAGTATCCCCACCTCATGATCTTTTTGGTCAGGGCGCGGGCTCCGATGTGACTGCCGCAGGAACCTTCATGGACCTCGCGCAGTACGTAGTTCGCTTGATTGGGCCCCGCACATCTTAGGAGAGGTTGGAGGTAGGATTTCCTATACAACACTCCCTGTTCAAAGACATACTTGATGGACTTGGCCAGGAGCTTTCTAGCCTCACCCTTATCGGTGGGGAGCTCGCCTATCTCTAAATAGCTGCGAAGTGGAGTCATCCAGTTCGGTCCGTCTTCGGTTACTACATTAACTTCGGCTTCATCGATACTTCGGAGCTGTACTTCTTCCACTGGAGAGATTGTTGATGAAGACGCGAGCTTGCTTAGCGCGTCAGCTCGTCCGTTATCCCCTCTTGGGATTCGCACCAACTCGAAGTACGAGAAGCCTTGTTGTAGGATCTTGGCCTTATGAAGGTACTTCTTCATTTGTGCTCCTTTGGCCTCGTATTTACCTAGTATATGATTCACTATGATTTGGGAATCGCTGTGGATTTGAATGGCCCTTACCTGGAGAGCTTGGGCTAGGCGAAGTCCAGCGATTAAAGCTTCGTATTCTACCTCGTTATTTGTGGTCGGAAAATTGAACCGGAGTGCGTGGGTGACCTCCTTTCCTTCCGGGCTGATGAGTAAAATCCCGGCTCCGCTTCCTTTGTTACCAGATGCCCCGTCCACGTAGACCTTCCAACAGTCTCGCGGTTGTGGGTTCGGTGCCTCGGCCTTTGATTTATCCTCAGTAGGTTCAACGGATTGCTGTGTACCCGTGAACTTGGCTTCTACCAGGAAATCGGCCAGGGCTTGCCCTTTAATTGCTTGGCGAGGTACAAAGGAAATCGTATGCTCGCCGAGTTCAATAGCCCATTTAGCGATTCGTCCAGATGCTTCCGGCTTTGTAAGCACTTGCCGAAGTGGTAGGTCGGTCAGCACTTGTATCTGATGTGCATAAAAGTACGGTCGGAGTCTCCTTGCTGCGTTCACCAACGCAAGTGCGACCTTTTCCAAAGGCTGATACCTCATCTCCGGTCCTTTTAGGGCTCGGCTTATGAAATAGACGGGTAGCTGATGACGTCTTTCTTCTCGTACCAGGACTGCGCTGATTGCCTCGTTCGAAGCGGCGAGGTATAAAGAGAGGACCTCGCCCTTCTTTGGTGCAGATAATGTAGGGAGATTTGCGAGATACTTCTTTAAGCCATCGAAAGCTCTCCTGTGCTCGTCGTTCCATTCGAAGTTCGGCGCCTTTTTTAGTATCTTGAAGAATGGGAGTTGTTTTTTCGGCGGCCTTAGATAAAAAACGACTTAGGGCGGCTAGGCAGCCCGTTAGTTTGTGCACGTCATGGATTGACTTCGGCACTTGCATTTCTTGGATAGCTCGGACTTTTGAAGGGTTGGCTTTTAACCCTTCGCGTGAAACCCAACACCCTAGAAATTTTCCAGATTGGACCATAAAAGTACACTTTTCTGGGTTTAACTTTAGGTTTACTTTACGAAGTAGGCCGAAGACAACTTTAAGGTCGTTTACACAAGTGGCGATCTCCTTGCTCTTTACGACTATATCGTCTACATATACTTCGACAATGCTACCGATGTGGGCTTCAAAAATTTTATCGACCATCCTTTGGTATGTGGCTCCGGCGTTCTTCAGTCCGAAGGGCATTTTTTTGTATGCATAGATGCCGAAGTCCGTGACGAAGGCAGTCTTCGGCGCGTCTTCGGCATTCATGAGGACTTGGTGGTATCCCTTGTATAGGTCCAAGAAGCTGAACACCTTGTGGCCAACAAGAGCTTCGACCTTCTTGTCAATGTTGGGGAGGGGGTAGCAGTCTTTTGGGCAGTGCTTATTAAGGTCCGTGTAATCAATACACATCCGCCACCTGCCTCCCTGCTTTTTCACCATCACGGGGTTGGCCAACCAGGTCGGATATTTTACTTCGAATAAAATATCGGCCTGTTGCAGTTGCCGAACCTCGTCGTGAATCACTTGACCTCGTTCGGCTGCGAAGGCTCGTTGCTTCTGCCGAACTGGTTTTATTGCAGGGTCGATGTTGAGGTGATGAGTGATAATACTCGGTGCCACCCCGGTCATGTCTAGCGGCGACCATGCGAAGACATCTCTATATTCCCGAAGGAGCCGGATAAGTTGACTTCGGAGCTCGTTTTCACCGACGAACCCTACTTTGACGACCCTGACAGGGTTATTTTCGTATAATGCGACGTCTTCTACCGGCTCGACGGATGGAGGCGACGTCGGCCCCACCTCTTCGGGTTTCTGTAGTTGCTATGCCTGGGGGTGTTGATTCCTGTCACCTCGGAGTGCGACCTGCATGCATTCCTTGGCCTGCTGCTGGTTTCCCCGAAGCGTGATCACTCCGTTTTTAGACGGAATTTTGATCGTCAGGTGGTAGGCCGAGCAGATCGCCTTCGTCGCTATTAGCCAATCCCTTCCTAAGATGATGTTATAGGGGGAGCTAGCTTTTACGACGAAGAAGTGGATTATCTTTGTAGTAGACAACGGGCTCTTTCCAACCGTCACGGGCAGTGAAATTATGCCTTCCGTCGTCGTCTCTTGTTGTGTGAAGTTCTTTAATGGCATGGGTGCTGGCCTCAGACGTGCTTCTTCGATATCTAGCTTATCGAAGCAGTCTTTAAAGAGCACACTCACAGATGCTCCACTATCAACGAATACGCGGTGGACCAGTTTGTTGGCCACCACGGCCTCGATTATGGTGGCATCTTGATGAGGTACCGCATGGGGAACTGGGTCATTGCTTGAAAAGGTGACGACCTCCTCCCTCTTGAACCTTTTTTGGGTAGGTTCTTCCCGTTGTTGACTTCGGGCCTCGGCTTTCAATGATGACCTCGTCGTGCCTTCAGGCAGTCCGGTGATGGCAGTGATAACTGCATTATATCGGGGTTGATCCTCATCCTCATCCTCGTCATCGCGTTTTGGCCTTTTGTCGGTTTTGGAGGCGCAGTTATGGCCTCCCTTATTTTTCTTTCTCTTGCCCTTTCCTTGAGGTTGGGCCTCTTTCTGGTCGCGACTTTGGTACAGTTTGAGGGTACCGTCGCGCACCATATGCTCTATGTCCAAGGCGAGGTCCCTGCAGTCCTTAGTTTCATGACCATAGTCATTGTGGAGCTTGCAGTATTTTTCCTTGGATCGGCGCTTCGAGCCACCTCGGGATAGGGGCGATGGCTTCTCGAACAAGTCTGAGTGGAGCTCATATATTTCGGCCCTGGACTTTGTCAGCGGTGTATACTGACTTCGGTCTTGGTTGGGTCGAGGTCCTAGGCGGGACTCGAGGGGTCCTCGCTGTAACCTTTCGAGGGCACTTCGGCGGCCTTGCCCAAAGTCAGTGCGCTCCTCTTTTTTTCTCTTATCGTTGTTTTCGGGCCGATCTGCCGCCCGTTTCTTCCGGTCGGCCTCGTCCGCTTCGGCGAATGTGTCGGCGATCTTCCATAGCTGCCTGGAGGTCGCGGGACGTGCCTTTACGAGCTCTCTGAAGAGAGTTCCGGACTGGATGCCATTTTGGAAGGCCGAGATAAGCACGTCGTCGGAGAGACGATCGACTTTTAGGCTCTCGTTATAAAAACGGGCTAGAAAATCACTGATCGTTTCTCCCCGCCCTTGCTTTAAGGTGAGGAGCTGGGCTGGGCTGATCTTTGCCTCGGTTTTTTGGAAGAAACGACGTTCAAAGGCGTCCAGTAGGTCAGCATATGACCCTACGCTGCAATTAGGGAGGCTATCAAACCAGCTCCTAGCGTTGTCCACTAGTAGCTCGGGGAAGACTTTACACAGGTAAACGTCTTCGGCCAACCCCTGGTTCATCATGTTGTATTGGAACCGGGATAGAAAGTTGCTGGGGTCTTGGGTTCCGTTGTAAGGTGGGATAGGAGGTACTCTATACGTCGACGGGAGGGGAGTATAGAGTATCCTATTAGTGAAGGGAGTCGAGATCCGACCATAGACGGCGAATCTTCCTTGGTAGGCGTTCTCGTCGTCGCGCCGGGGTGGAATGGCGTTTTGACGAGGTGGCGTCGGATCGCGCTGAGGTGAAACGTGATCGTTCCCGCGGCGATTGCTTTGTCGCCTTCGGGGAAGTTCGGCCTCAACGTCGAATCTTCTCTGATGGACGTTCCCTTCGTCACGCCGATGAGGATAGGCGTTTTGACGAGGTGACGTTGAACCGCGCCGAGGTGAAGCGCAATCGTTTCTACGGCGATTGTTTTGTCGTCTTTGGAGAACTTCGGCCTCCCTGTCTCCAACGATCTGGAGACTTAGGGATGGCCTTTGTGACGGTTCGACTTCGTCTTCTTTGCTTTGACTTTGTTGTCGGTGTTGATCGGCGAACTTGCGAAAATCCTGCTTGTGGAGGTTCAGGTACGCCTTCAGTGCGTCTCCCAGCTCGGGTTGGAGTTCGGTATTTCCGCGTTGGCTGCCACTTTGATCTGGTCCGTCGCCGCTAGCTGAACCCCCAGATGGGACATCCTCCAGGTGGCCTTCAGGAGTTCGGCGAATGGGCTGTTGGTCACGTTGGATCTGGGAAGCAGTTTTCTGAGCTTGACTAACGTCACCTTCTTCCTCGTTGGCCGGCATGTAAGGCGGATTGGAAAAGAGGTCAGCCCGTTTCTGTTTCGCCTTGGCAGCAGCGGCGGTGGTGGCGGAGCGGGTTGGTCTTACCATCGTATTTTCACTCGAAAATGTGCTGATCGGTTTTACAAAATTCTTTCGTTTCCCACAGACGGCGCCAGTGATCGATCGTCGATTTTAGAGTGTTTTAGTGATGGAGAGATTTGTAGAAGACTGGGAACATAAGGATTTACGTGGTTCGATCGTTTGGGTCGATCTACGTCCACGGAGGAGAATGAGAATATGTATATTCAGGTATCTTTTCTAAATAGTACAGTGCCGACCCTTTCCTCTTACAAAATAGCTCTTATTTGTAGATAGTTTCAGTCAAGGGTGGTTGAGAGATCATGGATGTTGCTGCTCTCGCACGTCCGCCTGTGCAGTGGTTGAGAAATCGTGGGGTGGGTGGCTGATCTTTGTTGACTGTGTTATTGGGCCTCCCTTTGGATGGGCCGAGCTGGTCTGGGCCATTGGGCCTATCCTATCACACATAGATGTAGAAAGAAAACACACAAACGCACACAGAGAGATATGTTGAGAGAAAACACGCACCTTCAAATTCAAAAGCACAATTATTTTTGTAAAACTTGGAAGAAGCGTTTCTGGGGTACTGGTTGGAGAAAGCAGCTACTTGTATAGTCACACTCTCTGCGTGCAGGTGCAGATACATATTTACCATATATAGATATACTGAAAATAGAAAAATAGGATGCTATGAAAATGGCCAATAGTATCTGTCCACCTGGAAAGTTTTCTTTGATTGACAATTCTTGCTTGCCTCGTGGACCGACCTCTTTTTCCTTTTCTTTTTTTCTTTTTTTTTTTTCTTTTTTTTTTGTGTCAAAAAAAGAAAAAGAAAAAAGAAATGAAATGTTTTCCAAAATCAGATGAAGTTAATACGAGTATTTAAATACGGATGTTTAATTATATCCGAAAATTAAGTATCATATTTATGTCTCTACCAATCGTGTTCTAAATTTTAATTTTTATTAGTTTTATAAAAAATAAAATTTTCCTAAAATATGACAAGTCATAATAGGCACATATAATAAAATTTAAATTATATTGGTAAATCAAATAAATAAGCTGTATAACAGTTATTGTATTATGTGAATTTTCAACTTTGAGTAATCTTGGAGTATCAAATGTTGAATTGTTCATTACCACATGCACGTACCAACTTATGCACTAACTTATGTTACAAGGCTTAGTTTATTTAGTTACACTTCAATATTTATATCGAAATACCACATCAAACTCAATAATATCCTGCTATTTTTTAATATTTATTTTCAAGAGATAAAGAAAATCGTTATCATCTAGTTTGAGGTTGGATACGTCGGTTCTATAGACCTCGAGGGAATGGGTTGATTTAGACTTTTGGAATTAGGTTGAGACAAGATTAAATTAATTGGAATTAAATACATAATTAGGTGACTAAGTTCATCTTCTAATTAAATTAGGCATAAATGTTCCCATACTCACTGTGGGCACTCATAGAAATTCACATGAAATGAAATGAAATTACAAATAAAATATATATATATATATATATATATATATATATATATATATAGGAGAGATCACATGAAAAAGCCACTTTTTGTGAGAAATAAGAAGTAATCTGATCCATCCATTTTTTGGGATCTATGGCTATTCTTTATTTTAACATATATACGTTATATTCATTAACTTAAATAAATGGAGGGTACTTTTGTATTTATTTCTTTTGTTATTAACGGTTTTCTCCTAGATAAGGGGATATGGGTTTGTTTTTTCCTTAATTTAAGTATATCAATTGATTGAATGTAACTTGATTTTATGTACTTATTTTATTTTAGCCACAATTTTACCTTTTTATTTGTATTAAATTATTTTACTAATAGTTTGTAAATTCTGAAATATGCAAAATTAGTATTTGTAACATTCGAAATATGCATTACCCTACAATTTGAAATGCATTATAGAGAAGTTCATAATGTATTATATCGATTTATGCATTTTCATATTGCTTTACCGTACAATTTAAAATGCATTTTCAAAATCACGAAAATCTTCTCAATAATTTTTTTTAGTATTACTCATAATGAATTATAATAATTTCCTTAATGCATTATCTAATTTGGTCAACAATATTTAATGATAATAATTCTCAAAACAAGAAATACATAAAATTCTTGCTATTTAAATTAGTTTATAATGCATTAACTAAAAAATTGTAATGCACGAGAGAAAGTATTATAATTCATTTTATTACTTTACTAATGTATTAAGTGAAAATTTGTAATGTACGAGAGAAAGTATTATAATACATTTTATTACTTTATTAATGCATTAGTGAAAAATTGTAATGCATTTATAATGCACCAAAGAAGTATTATAATGCATTGTATTACTTTATTAAATGCATTAAGTGAAGAATTGCAATGCACCACAGATAGTATTATAATGCAGTACTTAAGATATTTTACGTAATGTATTAGTTTGTAGTGCATGCAAAATTTGTTATACTACAAATTAAGATTATTATTTCCTTTTTTTTTAATTGAAATCTCTCTCCCTATATCACGTAATTGCTACAAATCCGTAATCTGAGGAGGATAACGTTTCATTCAAAAAAATAAATATTTTAGTTTTACTTTCTTACCCTTTTTTATAAGAAAAATAAACCGCTCATGCAATTTATTAATAGTATCTTCTAATTTGTTTTAAATCTAGGCGGTTGATTTTAGAGTAATCAAAGGTGTATAATCTTTCTTATTTCTTATACTAAATGAGCTTTTTACATGATCTCACCCCTATATATATATATATAATATTACAAATGAAATTTTTATATACATATAATAACATGGATTTTTATAATATATAGTTATTTTTTGTAGAATTTATTTTTATAAGGTATAATAATTAATTTTTTCCTTAAATATAATGTTGTCATGTCAGCCGTGAACATATTAAACATTCTTAATACCCACAGTGGATAGGAGAACATTACTCTTAAATTAGGTTCATGTACTTATGGTTGTAAAATATTGAGTTTCTATACTTCTAGGTGATGACTGGTATACTGGAATGGAATTCAGCAGGAATAGAATGAACTTTTGAATGGAATGAACATGGGAAAGGAATTGACTTAGTGATTCCATTCCTACAGTTGGTATCCGTAAAGAATGGAATTATCATTTTTTAAATTAAATTATATATTAAAATACAAAGTATCAGACTGGCTCAAGCACGTCGAGTTTATAGGCCTAACTCAACCTAGGCCCATAGTTGTAGTGGGCGAATTCGGGCTGGGCTTATTGGCCGGCCCAAAATTAAGTAAAACTCGGTGGGCCCAAGGCAAGCCCGATTCGATCATTTCACAATATGATATTAATTTGGGAAGAAATGTGCCATAATTAATTTTGGCTCGATAGAATTTCGGATCAGCTCGATCAGATTTGATTTTTTTTTTCTACAAGCCCATCAGGATTGGAGCGGGCTGGGCCAGCCCTTCTCTTTGTCACCACTATTCGCTTGCAGTTAAAAAAAGCCACACATAAATCATATAAGCCAAGATCGGCCCAACCCAAACCGACTTGACCTAACCCGAACAAAGTTCTCGGCAAAATTTAATAAAGTTATATCAATATCATAACTAAGATTAATTTTAAAAAAAAATAGAATAAATTTTATTCCTGATAGTGAGGATTAGCTAATACCTAGGGGAGTGAGAGGAATAACTAATCCCATATTGATGGGATTACTGATTCCTACAGGAATGGTCATTCCCGACTGGAAAGCAGTATCAGCCACAGGATTAGGAATGGAAGCAAAAATGGTCATTCCATTTCCTGGATCATTCCTACATACCAGTCATGCCCCTAATATTCTTAAACTGAGCACCTATATTTTCACCTTTTTTATTTGGGTTCACAAATTTTATTTTTGGCAAGAATTGATTTATTGAGCAGGAAAATGGAAGAGGGGGAAATTATCGATTATATATGGAATTTATTTCGTTGAAATTCACAGGAAATGAAATGGCACGAAATCCTTTCCGTTGGAGGAAAAAAAAAAAAAATGGCATGAAATGATTAATATATTGAGCAACATTTGCTAATTGCTATGAGTTCTGATTGGCTTTTGATTGCTAACGGAAATTCATGAATTTTGAAAACATTCAACTTATAAAGGAAAGATTTTCATGAATTCCTTATATCACTCTCTTAGGCCCACTAATATGATAATGCCATGTTATTAATTTTATTTATTTGTTTAAGGTTTAATTTTTAATTAAATTTTATTTTTATAATGTACTCCTTTCATTCCAAGACAGTTGACGCGTTTGCTTTTTGTACGGAAATTAAGGAGGGAGTGTTAGGGATGTTTAGTGTATTGTTTTCAGAGATGTAATGTGGTTTATGTATTTAGGCATATTGCAAAGCTAGAGCATTATAAATGCATAAGAACATATTGATGTATGATCTTAAATGAAAGATCGTATCAAAACCTTTAATTTGATATAAAAATCATAAAAAACGAATAACAAACGAGCAAGTTATGATAATTTAAACTTTTAAAACTTAAATTATATTGTAATACGTGCTAATAGGTAGGTGAATGATGAAATTTAATTAGAGAATGTTAAAGGATTACTGATTGTACCATTTAAATCCTGATTATTTTCCAATAAGAAATGTATCAATTGGTGTTGAACGTCCCAAAAACAAAAAGTGGAAAACACGTCAACTGACTTAGGACGGAGAGAGTATATTAATAATAAATTTTCCTAAAGATATTATTGTCACACCAACCGTAGTCATATTAGGAGAGGGCATTGCTCACCGATATATATTAGTACAACAATACTCCCTTCGTCTCACTTCATTAGTACCGTTTTCTTTTTTCGTTTGTCACATTTATTAACCTTATTTTCATAAAGGGCAAATAATTAGTAATGGAGAAAACCCCTTAAAATCTCTTATCTCATATGCTTTTGGTTATTGTGCCAAAAGCAAATAAGACTAATGAAATAAGACGGAGGGAATATTACTTTAGGGCTTGTTTAGTATCCCCATAAACCAAACTAAGATAACTTTTCTAGACTTAATTCGTTTAAAATGAGTTTTATGTTTCCAGCCAATAGAGAATCTGCATACACACACACACACGTACGAGCCAAAATAATTATTTACATTTAGGTCTTTAGAGTTTGCAATTTTATGATTCTTAAAAACTCAAATCTTCAATACTTTATCACTTGCAGTCACCAAAAACTACAACACAGAATGAGTTAAGCAGCATCTCAATACACCGACAACATTGGCCCATTTGAAGAAGAAACATGCAACATAACATTATATCCACTCAGAAGAGAAGAAATTGCAACAGCATGTCAACGCCTCATTATCACTCATTCATTGCAACAACATAACTATTTGTGAGGAATGTTTGTCACCTCCGAAGATCGATCTGGGAATAGTCGATTTCTGAGATGAGTATCGCCTCATCATAAACTGTCATAAACGCACAATGTATCCAAATTAATCTGCGATAGATAATTAGTATAATAGATGTTTCTCCAACATCAATTTTAATCGAATATTTTCTTGTTTTTACTCTCTCCATGCATTGATTTACAGGGCCTATAAGTGTAGAGTGACCCCACGCGACATAACCAGCAGCAGGATCTCGTGCAGGCGAACAAGAAGTTGCTACGTATAACTGTCAGTAAACAAACTCATTAAAATACACTAAAAAAGCTAAGAAGTATTAGATTCTCATATAGCAGTATACTTGAATCTTTCAATAATATCTTTCCATGATTTATGCACAATAACCAAAAAAAAGATAGTTACAAGTAGACTTCGTATTTTTTTTTACCTACCCTTCTATTATCCAGATAGTTCATGAAGAGGAGAGGACTTATTGCAAAACAACCAACATACGTATTTTATCACCAACCATCACTGGATTCTTTTTATCTTTTGTAAAACCATAATAAATGATAATTATGTATATTAACACTTATTTAGAAGCATTTAATGGTTACTTGTTTGATTAGAGTAATGATCTGTAGGGCCAACTACCATAATACATACGCAACAAAGATATAGGCAGCCAGGTCTATTGATTCTAGATCATACGAGACATTAAAACACATCGATGCTAACCTTGTCTTCATGTAAGACAACCAAACATTCATGGTGAAGGTGTTCCCTTTTCAGTAAATACTCGATTTCATCTATGAAACAGTAGTATGTGCTGTAGCTTTTGATACATGCATAAAAACGAGAATCTAATCTCAGGTGTAGAAGCTGATAAAGGAAAATGAGAGATGAAGTGATAGGGATTGTTGCGAGTACCTGGTTGTCGACAGCCCTGTATGATATAACTGCAGGAAAGTTAGATGGAACATCATAACCGAACAAAGCCGACATCGAAAAGATGAATAAGATAGTGAATAGCTAGGATCAAAATGAACATACATTCTTGCCTCTTCGAAACTAGCAATCAATACCAAATTGGTGGATCCCAAATTTGCAAATTATATAAATATGGGGTCATTTCTGAAATTTCTGATGCAACACGAAAGTCATCTCAAATTTCAAGAATCATTTCCAATAAATAAGTGGTTGGCTCCAGGTTTGCATTCTTAATTGATTTTTAGCAGATATGGAGCGAAGTTATGCTGGAATGAATAAAATCTATTGTCTGATATTTAGCAAGATCACCTTGCTCTTTGCAGTAACTCCCAATGCAGAGGTCCGTTGTCAAATTGAATGCTCCAGGGTAGCAAATCAGTTGAGCACCTACCGATAAGAATTCCATCGTCATTAGCAATAATCAAGAATGAATAGCACTTATTCACTCAGAAATTCATTGAAAGATATTTGACAGAGGAATTTTGTCAGATTGTGAAACTCGTAATGTACAGAGAGAATCACATACTGCTAACAGTGATTATACTATCAGTAACGACAAGGCAATGGATTTAATAGATAAAACCTCTTGCTGCATATAGCATTGCCAGTTCTTGAAATCTAATGTCGTAGCTACCAATTCCAATTCGACCAACCTCTGCACATCAACAAAACCAACAATACCATCAATTGAACTAAATTATTTCTACTACAATATACATCTTCATACGAAGTGAAAGAACTCAATCAAACCAGTCTATGGTGAAAAATGCCATTTTCATCCACTGTTTGTTATTTGGATGCATCCGACAACGATGTCTCATCCATTAGCTACCAACATCATTGATTCTAGATAGAATAACACTAGCATAGATCCAATATTTATATGCTCCACTCCTGAACGGAAAAAGAGATCAACAGGGCAATATATACAAATATCAAGTCAGCCAGTAACATATACCTGTGTCGACTATGGTGAGAGACTCCCCAGCTGTAAGAGTCATAGACTCCTTGAAGGTAATCTTCCCAGGAATGTCAATATCAAAAAGGTGTATCTGTCATCTAATGTAGATATACATTGGAGACTAAGTTTTAAGGAAAATAGTTGTCCTATTCCAATGAATTAATCAACATAGCCAAATAAGAAGATAGCACAAATGTTTTTTTTACCACACGAATTGAGAATTACAGCAATTATATGACGCCGTTTATATATGCCACAGGCCAGCTCATGTAACTGCCAAAAGAAGAGATCATAGACTGTTCATATGCCTTGGTTCAAGATAGCTGTACAAATCATTAATAAAGCATAATACGTATTGGAAGATGACATCACATACTGATACTGCCAACAAGCTATAACAGATAGCAAACTTTTCCCGTATTATCTAATGTTTATTCGGAATACTGATACTGATATTGTTGACAAGCTATAACGCATTGCAGAATTTTCCCATATTATCTGTATTATCTTGATTTCTTTCGGAATACAAAGTATGAGAAAATGCCTTCAGATGATTCTCCAGTTAATATTTGGACCAAGATTTGAAATTCTACAAAAACATTAACAAACTAAACTTTTATCTCACTGATTAGAAAAACTACACAAACAAAATACTATAATACACTTACACCTACCTTCTACCAACAAAAACTTTTCTCCTGGCTATTCAACTGTTATACTCAAGTACAGTAACTAATGAAATATAATAACATCTGAAGTCACCTTACGATGCTTAGATTTCAGCTTTCCATCAGGGCCATAGACACAGCAGGTGTTATACAACTTATCCCCACTTCGTTCAGCTATTGAACCTCCAACAATGGTGATTTTAAGAAGACGAGCAATTTCAGATAGCATAGCTGTTGATGGAGATGTACCAAAACCGGGATCAATATCCTCAGCATACACCGGAAAGCTATCGTTTGAATATGGACCATTCCGTATTTCCTGAAAGAAAGCAACATAACAAACCTTAGACTATTGTGCAGGACATCAAACACTTAATATGAACGGATTACATTCACTATACCTAGTCATTCACATATTTTCGTTAATGACATCAAATATCACCTAATAATCAGTTAACCTGAAGGACCTTCATCATTGTAAGTTTAAAACATGGGCATTTCTATTGTGCAACACATCAGCAACAATCTTTAGTAGGAAATTCAGACACCATTATGAAGTTTATAAATTAGGAAGCCACAACATTAGGTTGTTTGAAGCTCTTAAAACACAGCACAAAGTTAGAATTGCAACATAAAGATAGCTTCAACGGACAAAGACAAGCTGCAAGGATCGACAAGCATAATTTTACAAACTCAAAATCATAAGACATCTCCATCATCATACTAATTACTGCACGTTCTTTCCACGACGAACTAGTTATATACTCAGCACCTGACAGTTTTCCTTCACATATGATAATAAGTTCCAAGCACTCAAATGCAATGGCTACTAATGTAACAGATAAGAAATGAGTGAAATGAGCTTACAGGCAACACAACAAGCTTTGCCCCCTTCTCTGTGGCCTCCTCTACTGCAGTGCGTGCGTGAAGAATGTTTCTCTCTTTATCAGCAGTCACTCTCAATTGGCACAAACCAATCTTAAACTGCACACACAGCAATCAAGAATCCACAACAATCACTCAAAAGTTATCAACATTAAACTCACCCAACTCTCAACAATAACAATATCCCACTTTCCCAATCAAAGAATGCCCTATACAGCCAATTTCGACAAAGATTGAATTTTTCCGCAAATTAAACTCATAAATGGAAAGGATAAAAAAAAAGCCACCTCTCAAAAACTCAAAAGCCTCCACCAGAACACACAAGACAACAATCAAGCTCTAAATTCATGAAGAAAAATGCTCTCTCTCTCTCTCTCTCTGATGTGAAAAGGGAGTACCTTGGCGATGGAAGGAGCCGGCGCCGGCAGGGTTGGAGGCACTCGAGCCTTCTCCGGGTAGAAGGAGGCACCATGGATGAGGTTGAGGTTGAGGCGGAGGCTTTATGAGTGTTGAACGAGTTGACTGGAGACTTGTGGTTTGAGTGGGAGTACGATGGAATCGACGGTGGAACAGACGATTGAAAAGTGAGAGAAGTGAGACTTGATGACACTCTCCCTCATTTCTCTCTTTCCTTTTCAAATTTGGACTACCTCATTAATATTTTCACTGTTCTTTACTGCGAAAAATTAAATAAATCATTGATTAAGTTAGCACTTACAAAATTTTGATTTCAATTTGGAATATATTTGTTTCACTATATGCAATTGGATAATGAATATATTTAATGGTTTGGTATCTCGTTAACTGAAAATTTAAGCCCAAACAAACCTTAAACAAATGGGTTCAAGTCATCTTATTGATAGCTTAATAAATACCATATGATCTCCCTTAAAAAAGAAATTAATAAAGAAATAGATGAGCTGGCGTGTTGTATGCTTATTTTATTACATTCAATTAAGCTCAAAGTGTGACATTTAAATCGTACTTTGTCTTTAACCGCACGTCAGCCGGCAATAATTACAGCATTTTTTCTTTATTATTTCTTAGGGTGATTTTTTTTTTTTTTTTTTTTTTTTTTTTTTTTTTTTTGGTAGGGTTTAGTATTTTGGCTATATATTTTAAATTAGTTCCGTTCCAGACTCGGAGCACCATGTCGATCGGTATGCTTACGGGGGAACTCAAACATTTATGTTGACTTTTCAATTTTTTATTATTATTCTTAGTGTTGATTTTTTTTAATAGGGTTTAGTATATAATTTTTTAGTAGGGTTTAGTATTTTGGGTATATATTTTAAATTAGTTCCGTTGCGGATTCGGAGCACCACGTCGATCTGCATGCTTACGTGGCACTCTCTACATCCCCCATTCCATATTTATCTAAAAATCTATATATTTGTTCTGTTAAAATCAATAATATTAATAATAATAATAATAACTGAATTTCACTTAATCGTGTGGATCTTACTCCTTCAGTCTCACCCTAAATGATCCTTTTTTTATCAAATAAGATCTTTTTATACTCCCTCCGTCCCCATATATATGTGGGGAGAGAAGTGGCTCGGAGTTTAAGAAAAAATTGATGTAAAGTGGGAAAAGTAAGATAAAGTTTTGAGAAATAGAAAAAAGTAAGTAGAAAAGTGAGAAAAGTAGGAATACAGTGAGGGTGAATAAGTAATTTTGATAAGATAATCTTTCTATTTAAGGTAAGCATATATATATCGGGGACATCCCAAACGGGCATTAACCACATATATATGGGGACGAAGGGAGTAATATATTTCCATGGCAAATCCTATAAGATTGATTTTTTACGATTGTTAAATTTTTATTGACCCAAAACGAGCATTCTAAGGTGGCCCGTTAGCCAATAAGTTTTTGAAATATAATTATCAAATTTTTGTGTATATATATATATATATATATATATATATTTAAAATACTTGACAATAAATTAATTTTGAGGTGGCCATTGGCAAATAAATTTGTTCAATTTTTCTTTTAGTATAGATAACTATAATTGTCAAATTTTTATTGATACAAAATGAGCATTCTGAGGCGGCCCGTTGACCAATAAGTTTTCGAAACATGATTTTCAAATTTTTGTAACAAAAAAAAATAATAATAATTTAAGACACGTGACAATATATTAGCTAGACACAAAATTGATTTTGAGGTGGCCCATTGGCCAATAAGGTTTTTTTTTTTTTTATGTAGATAACTATGATTGTCAAATTTTTATTGACACAAAATGAGCATTTTGAGGTGGCCCATTGACCAATTAGTATTTGAAATATATTTGTCAAATTTTTGTAACAAAGAATATATATTTTTTTTAAGACACTTGACAATATATTAGTTAGACACAAAATCGATTTTGAGGTGGCCATTGGCCAATAAGACTAAGATACTTCACAATATATTAGACACAAAACAAATTTTAAGATGGCCCGTTGGCCAATAAGTTTTTAAAATTATTTCAGTATGTATCGATAATGATTATTGTCAAATTTTTGTAAAGGAAAATATATTATAAAATGATTAGTGATACCTGTCGAATTTCGATGAGATACAAGCTAGTCAATTGTAATGCTTGAAGGGATAACAGCGAGAATATACTACTAAATGAGAGTAGTTGAATAATTGAATTTAAGTAAAAAAAAAAAAATGAGGATAGATGCATGCCTCGCTGATTGATCAATCTGGAAAATGTTTACATTTTATGCTACTATCATTGCGAACATGAATAATTTCAAAATGATCGGGAAAAAAAACACTCGGTTGATTTCACGATCCGTCAATTTATTAAATTAAAACTATTTAGCACTGAAATACCCAAAAAAAGAAAAAAACATAAATTATTAAAGAAATGCCATAATTTCACAAAATCTCACAAAATAATATTCGCGAATCATAAGACTCATAACTGATGAAGCTTAAGAACACAAAAGATTCGTACAAATTAATTCTTTCTTATAAATGTATTTGAAAAAAAAGTTTGTGTACATTGTACTTGAATCCAGCAGTATTTCATTTAAATAGAAAACTTTTAAAATAAGATCCTAAAAGTAAGAAAGGGTACACAGAACAATCTAAAATTATCATTGAAATGTGTCATACTTATATATTTAAGAAAATCATAATTAGGAAATATATATATATATATATATATATATATATATATATATATATATATCATAAAATGCAAATGATTTCATCTGCCGCGTCACAAAATATTCCATATATTATCCCAGACATCTATAAAATAACATATAAATTGACAGCAATAAGAAAAAGGAACCGCGCTAAAATATTTGGTTAAAAATTCAAAAATCGAAAAAAACGAAAGAGCACAAACTATACCTTACAATATGACGCTATACTAAAAATAAAAATAAAAAAAGACCCCTATGATTCATGATACTTCTTCGTGAAATATCCGCAGAAATTCACAGCCACATTTAAATTACACATGAGAGTAATCCCACTTATATAGGCATAAAATATTATAAACCATTTTGAGTTACATAAGATAATAATAAAAGTAAAATTCTGGAGGGCTCTCTTGTTTACCATATAGCAGTATATGCACAAGCAAATCCATCTTAAAGTCCAAGAATCACAAAATATAAGCATCAAGCATATAAATGGTAAGAGCAAGTATTTAGAAAAGTGAGAGTTGAAGTCATTATGAACAATATTTACTCAAACCAAGTACTCATCATTCAACAGTCTAACCAAACTACTCAAAATGGTGTATCAACACACAAACACAAACTGTACAGTTGAGTATTGAAAAGGTATATGAATTATTTCCCAATATGGGAAACTAGGGGCTGTGTTCCCATAAAAGAATTTGTTATGCAGCATTGCACATTTTGCTATATATGAACAAGTGTTTTATCCGTTAACCCGCTTTTCAAGAAGGGCCTTCCTTAGCTTGCTACTCTGCAAATATCCAAACCAATTTATGAATTAGAGTTGCTATACATGCATTTAACTTAGCACAAGTTAAGTGTGAAGATTTAGCTAGGTTTAAGTTGATATCATAGCTGCAGAAAATTTACCTCAGTCCTACTCAGCACAAGACGAAACTTCTTTTTAGCAAGTTTCAGTTTTTGCATTACTTTGCATGTCCCCTCCTGTGTTAGGGGGTTACATTCCTCGTCGAGACTTACATTTACCTGCACGTAAACATGTATATATGCAAACTCAACAATCATCCAAGGATTTGAATAGTTTCAATGTTCAAGATCAGGCTAAGAACGTTGATGATCGCGACATAATAAAAAGGAATCAACCAAAAACCACTTAAATCTCTCAGAATTGTTATCAATCATTATGTGATTTGGATAATCAGGCCAACTCAATGTTGATATATGTAACATAATAAAAGTAAAATTTCAGCCAACAAATAGTACTTACATAAGAATCATTTCAACTTTCAAGATGATCTCAACTGAATGTGATAAAAGTAGCATAATGAAAGCAAAACCACAAAGCTTTCATACTCAACAGTCATCAAAGGTTTCATATAATTTCAATTTCCGAGATTAGGCTAAACTCAATGTTGATGATCATGACATAAAATAAGCTAAACAACAACCTTAAAAATCCCAGAATGCTTCCAGAATACCAGAACAACAGTTACCACTTCCATACTAAACACCCATCCTAAGACCTAAATAAGCTCAAAGATTCAATGCTCTAATGATAGTAACATAATGAAAGGCAAAACGAACTCTCAGAATTCATCACGATATCAGCCTACAAGTGGCACTTTCATATTCAAAATCATCTCAAGATTTAAATAAACATCAACTTTCCAGATTAAGCCAACACAGCATGCTGATGATCAGAACATAATTAATAGAAGTAGTTCACACCATACCTGAGCAGGATACTTTGATGTACCCGGATTTTCAGGATCTGGGCAAAATGTTCGATCAATGTTGTAGTCTCCAGGGGCGACTGCCTGCAAAAATTTATCATAAAATACACATATACAGGTGAAATGCTGAAAATCATATTGAGTTACGATCTCAATCATTTCATACAACACGATTTAACAAGGATATCATTTTCTCGACTTTCCTATTTCGATTCTATGAAAATAACTCAAGGAAAATGAAATTCAGTACTCAGCACTACCTTGTAAAGTCCATGGAGACAGTTAGTACTTAGATTGTACAGGAAGAGAGGCAAGTCAGGTGTTATTGTTTCAACAGAGTGAAGATAACATTCGGCCAATCCTGAAACTCCACAACAAATTTAGGGATATACATATACATCAAAACCTTGGAAATTAAGATAAAACTCATTAATTACACTTAAAGAATATCATTTGAATTCAAAATCACACCAGATTGGCCATTATACGGCTACATTCACTCCCAATTCAATTATACACTTTCAGTTACACCAAATCCAATTCAATAATCATCTATCTAAAGACAAAGCTACGAGCTAGTTAATGTAGAAATTACAGAAATCAAATCAATTAATTTCTTTGCCCAAACATTCTTCGCCCAATTCCAGGGGGAAGGCAGGAAATGAAATTAACGATTCTACAAAATAAGTGCGATACTAAACTTCATGAATCCGCAGTCAATCCACGCAACGCACGATGGATTTCCGGTGAAAACGCGAAGAAATAGCAGCCGAAGCACGAAAGAATCAAGAAAGCCGCACCGAATCTCATCTTCTACAAATCGGCGGTGGAATTGTCGCACTGAGATAAACCGCGGCCTTCTTAGGCGCAAATACGTCCGTCGGATTGTAACCCCCTCGGAGAGACGTCCACGGTAAAATAGGTGCCCGCGCAGTACCCCCTCACCTCGATCGAGCGTTCTTGTAACATTTTCCAGACGGCTAAAAACTTCATCAGCAGTATCAGGAGTGTTCCCTTTGTAGCGGCGCGCTGCTGATTTCCATCTTACGGATTTGGTGCGGTCCTGTCCTTTTTTCTCTTCCTCTTGTTTCTTTTGCCTGTTCTTGTACGTTCGATTTACTTGTGCTACCGTAGGCGTCTATTTTAAAAAGATTTTAGAGTGGGCCAGCTGCTCTTTGGGTCCCCAAATGCTATTTCATACATCCCCTATAATAAATAATAAAATTATCGAACAACATACCTTATCCTCACCAAAACATATGCCCCCCCTCGCATCTATCTAATAAACTAGTAATAGCCACATAACTAGAGTACTAACCCCATCTTTTCCTCAAAACAAAAACAAAAAACAAAAAAACCCAAAAAATATTTAAAGTCGCCTTCCTCATGTAGTAACATTACAGTAATAATACTATCTATATTAATTAGATAATTAAGATGCAATCCTTCTAATTCCATCTCCGGCAGGTAAAATAATTTAATGCGAAATATCATCACGCATGTAATCGCCTATGAATCGAATATGAACTTGAAATAAATCGTAAAAAGACGTGAAGAAGAGAGGGAAGGTGGTGCAACATGATTGCGGCTCTGTAGCGCCCAAACAAACTACTACGTTCGTCTTCGTCCACACCCATTGAGAACCATCATAGAATTTTAGGTGTATATTATCAATTTTGGTTTATGATTTGGGGGCTATTTAATTATAGTCGAATTGCTTGAGAGGGGCTACACGTTTTAAAGGCAAGGCCATACCACAATCAACATTTATCTTTTATATATGGCTCTAAATACAATTTGGTGGCTATGAAGAATACCCCTTTGTAGACTGTCTAGTGTTTTTTGCCCCATCATCTTTTAATATTTTATGAGTATTATTCTCATCTCTTAGATTTCTTCCTCGTTGTTCGCCTGCTTTCTTTTCAGCCGCCCCCCTGTCCTGTTCCAAACATGAAACAATTACTATGTGATTAACCATTCTACTGTCCATAATATTCCACAATTTACACCCAAAATAAAAACAAAACTACTCATACTGAATGAACGGAAAAACTTTCCCAAATCTCTCTCTCTCTCTCGACTCTCACAACCGAAACCTGATCTATTGAGAATTTTGAGCGATCTCGAGTCTCTCCCGCCTGTAACCCTAGTCCCGACCTGGCTTTCTCCTTCACAGCAAAGAGCCTGCCGGATAGCAGCGATGGGTGACCGTCCGCGCCCCCCCCACCGTGATGACGAAGCCAAGCAGAAAGAGGTCGGCGGAGAGTAGTCACTCTCGACGCCGCCCCTCCAACCAGAGGCGCATCCGAGTAGCGGGCTCGCAGACGGCGATTGGTGGACCCACGATGGCCCTCCCGACTCTCCACCTCCTCCCAGACCCCACCCATCTCGATTACGCCGTGGAGGTACAAGAATCTGTGCAATCCTGACAGATCTGGACCTCCACATGCACCACTTGTTCCGAATCCTCCATCACCCTCTTTTCAGAGCCCTCCGCCGGCGATTGTCCCTCCGAGTAGCCCCCTCTTGCAATTTTGAGGGACTCCCTCAAAATTGGCCCAAGTGGCTCCCATGGTGGCTTCCCTTCTACCCTACTACCGACGAGTGGGCTCAGGCGGAGAGGGAGACCAAGATCCATTTCAAAGCCCTTGGATTGGAGGTGTCGTCCTCATCTGAGGAAGACTGAAATTGATTAAGGGCTGAGGAAGACTGAAATTGAATAAGGGCCATCGATTTATTCCATTAGCTGCCTATTTCATCTCTCTATGCATTTTTGGGGGTTTCTGATTCATGATTAAGTATTGCGGTTATTGGGATGTTCATGATTAATCTCATTCTGCGTTTATATTGTGTAGTCATTGGTTAGCTGACTTTATGTGTTTGGTTATTTTCTTGTATTGGTATGTCCAATGTGAAGTTGTGTTCTGATTCATGCTAGTTCTGTGATGCATTATCTGAGCAAACATCTTACATTTGATAACCACAAAATGATAGTAAGAGAGATACATGACACTGCACTTTCTAGTTCAAAATGAAAAGCATATCTAGGCTTTTGACAAAAAAAAAAAATGCATACATGGTCCCTAAAGTTTCGAGTAATAAACTGCATGCTTAAATTTACATGATCCCAGTGAGCTGCTGAATCCCTAGTCTATGCATCAATGCCTCAATGCCATTACCTGCCCTTCTTGAATGAGGTAATTAATGCATTCTCTTGCCAACTCCAATGACACTTCTAGATTGTCTGGTAGTCCCTTATTAGAGCATCATTACCCATGTGTGGCAGTTTATAATTGTTGTTGCCTTTCACTTTCAGAATTTCTATTAAAACCCCATGTAGTGATAAGAATACCTTGTTAAGAGTACATGGCTGCAACTCATAGAATGCTTCCATGACTGCAGCAACATCTACGTCATCAATTGTTGTGCATGTTCTTTGTTGTTGAATTGGATGGATTGCCCTGAAAAAACCAAGATTATTAACATTACAAATCTGGGCCATTTAGGGGTTGTTGCACCAATCTTATGTTCCACCCATCGGCACTTGCACATGCCCTGAAATCTGTGTCTGAATCTGTGATATGGGGCTTCGCATTGTCTTGTTGAATGATGATATTCTTGCATGCTCCTACATGCCACTTTCTCTTTGTTGCTGGAATAACCTGCATTTATGTAAATGCATGCAGTTTGGTTAATTAAGATCAATGATGAAAAACAGAATTCTGAGATCACAGAAAACATAAAAATGAGTTACCTTCTTGATTATTGTGTCCTTCATCACCTGTCTTGTGACTGAATCTATTGCTTTTGTCTCTAAAGTGCCTATGTCTCTGTTTACTGATCTTCTTTGAGCTTCAACTTGATGAGTAAATGGAAAGATTCCAAGTTTACCATCAAACAAGACACTCCCATCCTCATTAAGTATGGGTCTTGAAACAACACACAAGAACATGATTTTACCTATAAATTTCTTGCTCTTGCAAGCCTTGTAGGGTTCTTCCTCATTAGGGGTCAAGTAGTATCTATTTGAACCCTTGGTGATGTAGAACCATTTCTCATCAATGTGCACTACATTGTGCATACTCTGGAATCTGAGCCTCTTTAGAATTCTATTTAGTTCTAATGATTCTAGTGAGAATCTGATTCTCAAAAACTTATTATCTCGAGTTAGGTAGGGTTTCATTGCATTAGTGTGCGATAAAAGAATCCTTTTTTGATGCCATCTACACAAAGTACTTCTACTAATGTTCAGTGGGTTTCATCTCTTATCAGTTCCATCTTCCTTAAACTGGTTCTGTCACTTAAATCCATACTTTTGATTGTTTCAAAATCAGGTTCGTGCTTTACCCTTTTTTTTTTCCTGTTTTTGCATCCACTTAAACTGTGTAAAAGCTTACCTTCATCTCTCTGTTTTCTTGCTGCATCCCACAACCGAGAAACACACCTTGTAGACACCTTCCAAGTTTGTGCAGATTCTGAGATTGCATCTCTCCTTGCCTAGTTGCCTTTCCATTATCTGAAATTGTGAGAATGAACTGGATGATCAGATTCCTCTCATTCGTGGACAGATTCTTCGCCGGCCTGCTCATCTCTTTCTCCTCTTCTCTTCTCTTTTTTTTTTTTTTTTTTTGGTGAACAGTGGACTGGTTCTGGGTTTATGGGGGGATGGAATGTTGATGGATTTAAAGAGGGAGTTCCATGTATATAGAATTTTCCTCTTGAATTAGTTTTTGAATAATGGTGGGAAAGTGTATGTTCAAATAATGTAGGTAGTCTAATCCTAAACCCAGCTGTACTTGTTTATGTAATGTGATTGATTTTTTTTTTTTTTTTCATAAGTTGTTTGTTCATTTTAATTGGGCTTCTGTTTTATCCTCAATTTACTTAGAGATTTTTCGATGTTTGGCCTTTCTCTATAATTCTATTCCGCAACCAATTTAAAATTAAAAAAAATAAAAAAAATTGTTGTTTTATACGAACTTTAAATATCAGCAAAAAAAAATAAATATAAATTTATATTTAATTTATTAAAAAATGGCTTTATTCATTAATCATTTATTTACTTTACTTAAGAAAAACCTTAAACACCCTAAACACTCCATCTCCGTGCCCAAAAGAAACAGGACGAAACCAACGAGACGGAGGGAGTATATAAATCAATACACAAAAATTACATTAAGAATTTTCTTAATTTATCATATAATACACCGATCAAGTAGGAAACTCTTTAAAGTGGTGATTTGAGAGGAAGAAGATACCGATTTTGTAGAGAATTTTCTAGACATCATGAAATCATTTTGAAAAGTTAGATTCCATGCACAGTAAAAGTAGAAACATTCAACAAAAGCATACAGCCAAAATTGTGGAGTGATAAAACATACTTCATGCGTAAATGTCCTGACAGGAATGCCAAATGCTCTAGCCAATCCAAAATCTGCAAGCTTTAATGCATTGGTACGTCGATCAATCAACAAGTTTTGAGGCTTCAGGTCTCTATGGAGGACGCGATGAGAACGACAATACGCAATACCACGAAGAATTTGATACAGAAACATCTGCAAAATTGGAGATTGGCACAATAAGAACATTGATATGCCATCTATAGATTTATGTTTCCTGACATGGATGCTAAAATACAAATGCGAGTCCCACGAAACTTGAGATGATTTTCTTCTTCATACTAAATACAAAAACACCACCCAACCTTCTTTGTATCAGGAGCCTAGTTATATGCAGCAACTACTCTGAAGGAGTTTCAGATAAAAGGTTTAGAAAACCACTCAATCATAATACAATTGTAAATTTGTATATAATGTACGCAAAAACCAAGAAATGTCTAAACCTACCCTCACAATACTCATCAAATAACATACTTGGCAAAGAGACACCCACCACATACCTTAACCAGACGAGGATCCTTTGAGAATTCTGGGCAAGAATCCATGTGTTTTTTCAAGTCCAAGTCCAGATATTCAAACACCTGTGCACCACATCTTGCAACCTGTAACCAAACATCAGAAACTCAGACTACAGTCTGCAGACTACGCAACACAATATAGGTAAAGCCTTTTCAAGCTCAAAGATAATGATATTAACATGTCTTTTCATCAGTTACATAAAATGAAACGCCAATAAGAGTCTTCTGATTCCCTTCTCTGCATCATACTTCTCACTACGATTAATAAGTAACACCAAGTATCCAGGTTTACTATATTAATACAGTACCTTACAATATTCCCATATTGCATCTCTTTCAAGAGAGAAATCTCTCTGATAACTGTACTCGGCACTCCCTCATCTTCCTATTCTAGCCGGATTTTCTTTAGAGCAATAGTCTCATTCGTTACACGATCACGAGCCTTGTACACCACTCCATATGTTCCCTCACCTATCTTCTCGACTTTTTCATACTGCGTTTAGAAATAGAGAACACAGCTATCCTCAACAACTACAAACCAATTCAAACAGAAGACTTGTTGAATAACTATCTTTACCTGATCCATCTAGTCAACAAGAATTGATATTAACTATCAGCTACACAAGAGAAAAGTTGAAGGAAAAAAATAAAAATGTTAGGCCACAATGTGAAATCGACATCAACAATGATTAGTCATCTGCTGCACAGACATATACATTTCAAAAAGAAAGATTTAGCTAAACCAAGACAGCAGACTTCTACATTTTACCAGATGAAATCGGATAAACGGGCAACCCCGAAGAAAATGGGGAATTGATGTTGAAATCATTTATTTCATTGATCAACAATCACTATAAGGTCTAAAATCAGCAGAAATACTCAAATCGACAAGAGTTTCTCCATCGTCAATTTTCAAAAGTGATAATCCAAATACAAACTCAGATACAAAAAAAAATGCAATTGACACACTCAAACATCAACAATGGCGACAACTCTATAATCAATCGCACACGAATCAATTACTTCACAACAATCCGTTCAACCAACAACTGCGGCATCGACCGATTCAGCTAGCATTGACAAAACACACGGATAAACTAGAAAAAATTACCGCCAATTGAACATAAATTTTAAACACGAAAAAAAAATAATCAAAAGATGCAACCGATATAAACACGGGCACACACAATAGCTAAGCGTGCACATAAATTAGGAAGAAAAATGAGAAAAAACTTAAAACAAGTACTGATGAGTAGAGATGGTAAGCGTGGGACGTACCAGAGATTGATAAAATGTGGAGAGAGAGAGAGAGAGTGAAGAAGAGTAGTGGGCACTTCCGCAAATGAGAGCAAGGGGTTGGTTCTTTTTTCTTTTCTTTTCTTTTTCTTTTTCTTTTTCTATTTTAATTTTATTTCAAAAATGGTCAGTGATTGGTTGAAGATTTTGACCCAAGTTTTACTATGCAAGTCTTCAAGTAACTGTCGTCATTTTCTTTTTCCGATTTATACTGTAGGTTAATGTTATCTTATTCTTAAAATCGAAATAATATACTCCTTCCATCCCCTAATAAAAGTCTCCTCTCATCTAATGAGCGGAGACTTTTATTAGGGGACGGAGGGAGTACACAATCCCTTTTTACGGATGTTCCAATAGTATACATATATTTTATTTTTGAATAAACTGTCATACCACAAATTACTATAACTCATCATAAATCACTTAAACTTTACTCGTAGTCATTACCATATCACATAACACGTTCCATGCTTTAGCGAGATGACATATAATAATCCATTTGTCCCTAATATTTGTGTGAATTTTTTTTCTTGGACGTTTCCAAATGCTTGTTACTTTTTTCCGTTTTTTTTCGATTTGTCACGTGTATCTTTTGGGTACACAGATTAAGAAATATAATAAAAATATAATATATGATGCCCACATATCATAATAAGTATGGATTAATTAGAGATAATAGTAGTATTTGGGATGGAGGTGGTATTTGTTGGGGAAAAAAAAGAAATAGGACAAGTAAAAAAAAAAACAACCAAAATGGAAAACAAGCCAAGTTAAAAAAAAAAAACAGAGGGAGTATTTTTTTATATGCAAATTGTTCTTATAAACTCTCTTCTTTACGAACCTTGAAATTACAATTTGTGCAAAAAAATCAGCTTAAGCCCATCTTTTTATTTATTCTCCTGCAAACTTTATTCACACAATTTTAGCTTTTACCATCTATTTGAAATTTTACACTTTATACAAAACAAATCAGCTTAACCCCCTCTTTTTATTTATTCTCCTACAAACTTTATTCACACAATTTTCACACTGCATCATCGTACTCTACTCCTTTTTTTTTAGGTATTTTATTTGCCATTTTTATTGTTTACTTTTAAATGTCTGAATTTGATGTATAATAATTATATTATTTCAACTTTAACCCTATAATTAATGTTATATATAGTATAAGTTGGTGCTCAGAAAAGAAAAAAGAAAAAAAAAAGATAAATGAGGCTAAAATGTAATGACATATACTCCATGGTTCCACGACCCGCCAGATACGGTAGGGTATAGGTCCAATTTACTGGAACCGTACCCGCCAGATACGGGTACGGTTCTGTACCCAAACCCGCATTTGGCCACCTCTACGTACTCTACTCCCTCCTTTTTTTTAGGTGTTTTATTTGTCATTTTTATTGTTTGCTTTTAAATGTCCGAATTTGATGATATAATAATTATATTATTTCAACTTTAACCTTATAATTAATGTTATAGTATATATAGTATAAGTTGGTGCTCAGAAAAGAAAAAAGAAAAAAAAAAAAAAAGATAAATGAGGCTAAAATGTAATGACATATACTCCATGGTTCATGCGATGCTTATTAAGGCCAAAATCAGAAACTAGTAATGCTTCATGGTCATACTCTAGCTAGTCCTGTACTATAAAAGAATTGCACTCGGTTCTGATTAGTTATACTATATCAGCTTGGAAAAATGGTCACTTTGCAAAACTTTCAATGAAATTGCCTCAGTGCCATCGATCAGGCAGAATTCGCCCTTTTTTGCCTCTACGGCAAAAAAGTTGGTAGCATGCAGTTATTATTCCATATAGCATTTATAGTATGACATATCTAATGCAACATTCAAAAGATACTCGACATAATCTTCAACCAAGAATGGCTCCGCTAACTCATTCATAACTAATATAACTCATTCATAACCAAGAATCTTCAACATTCAAGAATGGCAGAGACACTATATAACTGTTCAAATGCACCACCGAAGCATTTGAACCAACTAAACGAGAGTATAGTTTTTGCATAGAGAGGTTTTATCAGCACAAGTCTATATAGGAATGTAAGCTTTGAATCAGTGAGTTTGATACTAAAAGGACGGGTTTAGAACATGACGAATCCAGCCTGCGATGGTTCCAACTCCTTACTCGGGCTATTGCCGTGCAAACAGTAGTACTGTTTATTGCATTCCCTAAACATCAGATCCTCCAAAACTGGACCATCGTTGTCCATGATGTCAATTACTTTGAAAACATCCAGACCCTGCAACCTTGCAAGTATTAAAGCATCCATTAGAAGCACACTATTTTGGACTTTTGGAGACACGTTGTAGAGTGAGCAAGCTAAATTTATAGTTGAACCCTTCGCCCAAGGGGTAGAGAAAGGGAGGATGGCGAAGCTAATGAAGTGTGTGATGCGTTTGTTCTCCTCCACCACATAAGTTTCTAAGACATTTTCCCTAGGAAGAAACCAATGTCCTACTTCAGGTTCGGTGAAGATGGGAGCAGCAGCAAACCTGCCCATATAGGATCGGAGAAGAGTTGTAACTGAAGGTATGTCCTTTGCTACCATTTTTCTCAGGTCCCGAGTCTGAGTGTACATCGGCAAGCTATGTACAACAGCTTCTGTCTTAATCGTCGTCTGTTTCGGAAGTCGGATGAATCTTTCTTTAAGGAGCTTCGTGACTTTCAGTGGCCGAATCCAGCATTTGCAACTTGCAAGTAGCATAGTCAAGAAATCACCAGGCGTTGCATAGGCTACCCGCGCCCTCATCGGGATAACAGCTTCAGCCATCCGTTTGATCAGAAGTTTCTGAAGCCCTAATGCTCTGGCTTGTTCAAGTACATAGAGGTACTTCACTTCAGCCATACACATAACTTCCCCATGCAGCCTGATCTTTAGTGGAACAGCAGCAATGAAAGCAACAAGCTGTTTTGTGGACTTCTCTTCAACACCGATATGCCAATTCTTGTAGAAACCTGGAGGGCACAAGGACCACTGGAGAAAGTCCTTGGAGTATTTAAACTCAAACACCCTGGAATTGTTCTGCAGATAGTACTTCTTTATGAAACTTGAAACCTCACTTGCTTCCCTATCAGAACTCATATCACATACTTTCCACTCGTACTCTTTAGGGAGGATTTCTTCCAGTTCTAAAGTTGGTGCTGGCAGCTCATCAGGCTGAGTATTCTGGATTTCGAATCCTTGAGACTGATCACGGGGATTTTTCGAGACTGGGTCCAGAAGATAAGAACCTTTCCTCATCAATTCATCAGGTTCCTTGTCAGCCATCTACATTGGAATCAAAACCAAGGATTGGTAAGGAATTAGAAATACAGGAATGGAAACTAGAATTGTAACCTAAGCTAAGCTGTTTAGAGAGAATGGCAAACATCACAAGATTTAAAAATAGCAGAATCACCATCAACAAGATTTTCTTGAATTTCAGTAAGAGGGATGAGCATATAAATAAGTTAATGATGAAAAGTAGAGATGTAAACAACATTTTTGCAATGTAACGTTGGAAGTAAGACAGATTATAACCCATTGAAAAAGAACAACATGAGTGGAAACTGAAGTAATCGAAACTTTATAGAAGTAAAGCACCTGTAAAATCAGAGAATTGAGAGTTGAAACTTCTCTTTGAAACTTTCAAAATTCTAATCTGCAACAAGAAAATTAGTTTCTGTCAAAGAAAAACTCCAAAGAATGAGCTAATCAACAGCACCACAAAATTACAAATTCTATTCTCCGATTATAATTTAAACAAGTACCAATCAAGAAATAACAAGTATGCTCAAGCCCTAACCCTACAACGGAATAGAAACCCCCAATTTCGCAGAAATCTAACTGAATAAAAGTAAGAAAGAGCGGCGCGTGAATCACAAACCAACAATGCCGACGACCGAACGGGCGAGGCCTCGTCCGCGGCAGCCGAAGTACAGTCTCTTCCAAGAGAGCGCGAATTCCAGAGAGAGAGAGATAAGGGCGTCGCGCTTAGAAGTTAGAACTTACTCGTAGAAGATTCTGGAATAAACCATTTTAAATTCGGGGAAACTCTATTACTGTAAGTATAAATATAACATTAAACAATTGGTGTGGATTATTATTGTATAAGTAGCATAATATTAGTAGCTCCGGAAGCCTAATATGAAAAGTGGAGTGAGTTCATTAATTACATATTTTTATACTACCTCATTTATTTAGACCCTTTTGTTTTTTAACCTTTCCGGGCACGCTTTTCCACTATTTTTAAATATTTTTTTTTTACGGGATACTATAACCACTCATAGTATCCCGTAAAAGAAAAAATACTTCAAAATTATGTTTTAAAACCCGTATTAAGTTTCGGTAGAAAAGCGTGCCCGAGAAAGTTTAAAAGCAAAAAGGTCTATCTAAATAAATGGGATGGAGGTAGTATATATTTATGTCAACAAATTTTATTTTATATTTTCTTAAATCCATTATTTTTAAATAATCTATATAAATGATATATATTAATGAGTCTTAATTTAGAAATTAATGAAAACGTTACAAAAGTAATTATCATGGAAAAATTAAGTTAATTCCTAATTTAAATAATTTTGAGTTTATTAATTCAATTAAAATTTATATAATGCAATGATCTGTTTGCACCATTCTATATCTGCAAATTAATTTAATAAATAAATATTAAATTTAATTTTAATAAGTTTATTACATGTTAATAAATTGTTATAATCTCAAGCCAATTAGCATCTAAGATATCACATTGACGGTAATATAATGATATTGGTTAGGTTTTTTTTGTTTTTTTATTAACTTTTTTAAAAAAAAAAGACAATTGTATTAAAAAGGTGAAAGAATACACAACAGCAGTACAAGACTTACTCTACTAATAAAGAGAATAAATCCCTATTCCAAAAACTACACAACAGTTGATTAGCCCAAGAATTGAAGCTCAAGTTCCCCCTACCTCACCCCTAACGACACATCAACTCCAAAACTGACACTTTAATAAATTTATAATAATAACGATTTCGGCCTGCCTTATATAGTAACTTTTGTCATTATATTTTTTAATATACTATTTTTTTAAATATACTATTTGTGGTAATCATCTATATAAAAGGTAAATCACAATTGCACATTGATAGTTTTCAATCTAACTAATTAATTTAAATGTTACAAATGCATAATCTATGGTGAAGAATTAACGTATTTCTATTTTTACAGTGTTTTTGTGCCTATATATTTCTCATTTTTGCAAACAAGATCATTCACACACAACTCACCTAGCTGTTAGGTGCTCTTTTTTCATTTGAGGGTAAGGGTTCTTACATTTTAGTTTTACTTGTATTATTGTAATATCAATTTGGACGAGATTACAAAATGCAATGGTGCGGCGAAGTACAACATCAAAGCAATGGTTAAAAAATTTGGCCAATGATCAACACACTCCGTGGCAACTTGATCGCCTAACTATTTAAGCTACCCACAAGTGGATGGGACTATTGTAGCATAGTAGCAAGCAAGGTTATTTCCACGGAGACTAGTTCGAATTATCTATGAGTACTATTACTATGTTGCTTTAATCTATTTAAACTACAAATTATGAAGAGATTGATTAACTAAAACTAAAGTAATTCAATTAAACAAAATAAAATAAAATAAATGGGCAAACAATAGAGAGAATGGTTAGGAAGATATTCTAGGGTAGACTTAATGAGTTTGCAATTGGAACTCACTCTACTTAATCAACCTATGGTTTGAATTCGACTATCTATGACGATCTCTTGTTCGCTTTAGCCCCCTTCCGGTCGACTAAAACCGTTGATTACAAACTAGCTTTGTTGTCTAGGGGTGAGCACGGGTCGGTTAACCGACCATCTTATACTTAAAAAAACTGACCATGCGATTTTTTATCGGGTCGGTTAACCGTTATAAATTAAAGAATAAAGACCAAAAACCATAAAAGCGGTTAACCTAAAAATTGGGTCGGTTAACCGTTTATTTCGGTTAACCATAAATAAAAGAAATATTCTATTTTCTATAGTTCATAATAAGAAAATTCGAAAGAATTCATATATTATAATATACATGCAAAATAAATAATTTACAAAAATTAAAAAACAATAAAATTTAATTGCATAGTCCTAATAGAATAAGCTTTGCAATAACTTAAACTAACAATCGAGTTACCTTCAATTTTATTAACTTTTGGCTTCATCAATACTCAGAATTAGATGATCTTCTCTCAAACTTTATTAGTAATATCTAATAATATATATATATATATATATATAAAATATATAATATAATATAATACAATATAATATATATTAGTGTTTTTGTGTGTTATTAGTGCTTTTTTAAGAAACTAGACCCTAACCCTATAATAAATCCTTAGGGGGTTTATAAACTAGTGTCCGGCTTTTAGTGGTTTTGAGTGCTATTAATTTCTAAAAACTAGACCCTAGCCCTGGAATAAACCCTTAGGGGGTTTATTATCTAATGTTCGACTTTTGGTGGTTTTGGGTGTTATTGGTAGTTTTCCGGAAACTAGGCCCTAGCCCTAAAATAAACCCTTAGGGTTTATGGTCTAGGGTCTAGTGTCCGAGTTTTGTCATGCTTATTCATGCTTTTTTAGTGTCTATATCTTGCTTTTTTAGTCTTGATTTCATGCTTTTTTACTTTTAATTATTAGTGATTTTAACCCTAAGGGCCCTGTACCCTAAAAAAGATGAAATTAACACTAAAAAGCATGTGAAAAAATTAAAATAAGCATGAAATCAACACTAAAAAAACATAAAATTAACACTAAAAAACATGAAAAAAAAATATATTAAAAGAAGCACAAAATCAACACTAAAAAGGTATAAAATTAACACTAAAAAAGGATGGAAAAAAATTAAAAGAAGCATGAAATCAACACTAAAAAAGCATGAAATTAACACTATAAAATATGAAATTAACACTAAAAAGCATGGGAAATTTTTTAAAATAAGCATGAAATCAAACACTAAAAAAGCATGAAATTAATACTAAAAAAGCATGAAATCAACACTAAAAAAACACGAAACTAGACCCTAACCCTAGAATAAACTCTTAGGGGATTTATTATCTAGTGTCATGCTTTTGGTGGTTTTGGGTGTTATTAGTGATTTTCCGGAAACTAGACCCTAGCCTTGGAATAAACCCTTAGGGTTTAGGGTGTCAGAGTTTAGGGTCTAGTGTTTTCGGTTTTGGATCTAGTGGGTGGTTTTGGGTGTTATTAGTAGTTTTCTGGAAACTAGGCCCTAGCCCTGGAATAAACCCTTAGGGTTAATGGTCAAGGGTCTAGTGTCCGGGTTTTGGCATGCTTATTCATGCTTTTTAATGTCTATTTCATGCTTTTTTAGTCTTGATTTCATGCTTTTTTACTTTTAATTATTAGTGTTTTTAAACTCTAAGGGCTCTGTACCCTAAACCCTAAGGGTTTATTCCAGGACTAGGTTCTAGTTTTCGAAAAACCACTAATAACACTCCAAACCACCAAAAACCTGACACTAGATAATAAATCCCGTAAGGGTTTATTCCAAGGCTAGGGTCTAGTTTCCGAAAAAACCACTAATAACACCCAAAAATACTAATAACAATAAAAGCATAATATCATGACTAAAAAAATATGAAATAACAATAAAAAGCATGAATAAGCATGCCGAAACCCGAACACTAGAGCCTAAACCGAAAACGCTAGACCCTAAACCTTGACACCCTAAACCCTAAGGTTTATTCCAAGGCTAGGGTCTAGTTTCCGGAAAACCACTAATAACACCCAAAACCACTAAAAGCCGGACACTAGTTTTGTGCTTTTTTAGTGTTGATTTCATGCTTTTTTTAGTGTTAATTTCATGCTTTTTTAGTGTTTGATTTCATGCTTATTTTAAAAAATTTCCCATGCTTTTTAGTGTTAATTTCATATTTTTTTAGTGTTAATTCCATGCTTAATTAGTGTTGATTTCATGCTTTTTTAGTGTTGATTTCGTGCTTCTTTTAATATTTTTTTCATGCTTTTTAGTGTTAATTTCATGCTTTTTTAGTGTTGATTTCATGCTTATTTTAATTTTTTCACATGCTTTTTAGTGTTAATTTCATGCTTTTTTAATGTTGATTTCATGTTTTATTTTTATTTTTTTTGTGCCTTTTAATAAGTTATATATATTATGAATCATTATTTCGAGCACTTTAATACATTATACTGCATTTTTATTTGAACGAAATTAGAGTACTAATAAAACAAATGATTTACTGTAGTTCGTGAAACGATATGGTTGAATGGGAAAAAAAAAAAGAAGAAAAAGTTTAACAAATATTTCATAAATTAACCGTAGATGGATACAATGAACTTAAATAAATCCCTTATTTATAGGGATGTGCCGGGTGTAATTATAAAGAAATTGGCAAAAATAACCCTATGCCTATTAAAGCAACGGTTACTACTAATTCTACTCATCGACTTAGAACCGTTAGATCAACAAAAATGGAAGAATGAGATTAGTTCTTAGTTCTCATGAATTAAGTGGTTCCCATATGAACCACTCCCTATATATATATATATAGGGTTGCACTCTAAGGAAAACTACTTTTAGTGTGAAAACTAGAAACCAATCTAATACCGTTCAGATTTGTGGTATTAACGGCTGGGATGAAATCTTAAACTTATTTAATTAATTAAATTCTTGTGCATTAAAACAGAGATCGAGGGCATTAGTGTCCAAATCATTATTTAGAAACATGGAAGCCAGCCGTCACCCACAATTAGTGGGATTCTTCAAATTCCTCAAATCTTTTTTTCCCTCTGAAACTCTATTCTCTTTCAGCAACGACGAAGAACTCAAGCAAACCCAATTAACCTGCGAACCTTATTCTCTATCGAAGAAGAATGCGTAAAGCTTCTCAGATGGATATCGAAGAAGGCAAGTAAAGCTTCTCAGATCGATTTCGAATATGATGTTTTTGTTTTTGTTGTAGAACTTCGAAAAATTACATAGAACATTTATGAGATTTTTGTTAAAAATCGTTGCATAAAACATCTTCATGTCATGTTTTTGCATATAATTAGTAGGTGTGTTACAGATTAGATGATCGATTGTGTGTAAAAATTGTTGCATTAATTCGATTTTTGTTACATATTGTAATTTATGTAGAAAGGATTCATGGGCTTAAGGTATATGCACTCTATCTGTATGATAAAATGAGTTAATGAGTTTTCTTGCATGAATTCATGGATATGAATAATAAAATTTTATTTTCGTATCACAAAAAATAGAATGTGACAATACTTCTTCTTGTTTTACAGCTCGATCAAAAGCAATAAATGACCGAATGCAGACTCGTTTGAAGCGTCAATCTGAAGAAAGGAAAAAACAAAAAAGGACTGAAGAAAGCGGTGTCAAGCTGACGGAAGGTTTGAGTTTTTTTTGCATAATAACTGTGTTTTATTCTCTAAAACTAGATTTTATTGATTTTTAAGTGATTGTTCTCGTTTTTTCTTTCCTTTATATTGTTTGGCAATTTATTTCTAATGTTAGTTCATTATTCAGCTTAGTTACATGTCACTTGTAATTTTTTTTTATTGCATCTAACAATAGTAATGTTGCATTACAGGAAATTTCAGTTGCATCAAAATATTGTGCAGCAATTGCTAATGCCGAATGCAACAAAAAGAAGCAAAATATCATTAGTGATGTTGGGAGATTCGTTTTAACGTTGTCGAAGACCAAGAGATTGGATGTGGAAGCCGATCTGTTTAGTTGATCATTATTAATATGTTTAAGCTTTTGAATGATTTTTGGATGGGTTTTTTGGGTTCGTGGTAGACGTTTGGTGAAATAACACTGTAATTCGAAGGATATGGTTCTTTAAAAGCTTAATGAAATGTGTTAAATGCAAATATTTAGTATTTTAATGCAATATTTTTTATTAAACATGCACTTGTTTAGCACTACATAATAAAACATTTACATTTAAACCTGATAAAATAAAGTCTGAACCATAACCATAAACACTTAATTGTAAACCTTAAATTTAAAAAGTAAAACTTAAATTCTTAAACCGATATCCTAATTCGTATAAGTGGTGATACCGAAATAAATAAGCATATAGTAAGTGGTGATAACGAAAATGCAACATTATATCCAAACAATGCAACCGTTTACAACCGAAATGCAAAATAAATTCCAAGAGACAAAAAAACCCAGAAAAACCCCCAAATATCTAAAATATAAACCATTAGCCGATGAAACCCCCCAAAACCTTAAACGTAAGTATTAAATTTAACTCATAAATTGTAAAATTCACATTCATATAAACAGTAACATAGTAATGCAAAATTAGAAATGAAAACCGAAATCGATAAAACCCCCTAAACCAGGCCTAAACCCTAAACCCTGAACCATAAACCCTAAAGCCCTAACCTTAAACCCATAACCCTATGCAACGGTTTACTGCCCAAATGCAAAATTAATTCGAAAAAATAAAACCGATAAAACCCCAAAAAATCTAAAATCTAAACCCTCAACCGATAAAACCCCCCAAAGTCATAAACCCTAAATAGTAAAACTCATCGATTGTAAAATTCACATTCGTGTAAACGGTAATATAGTAATGCAAAATTAGAAACAAAAACCGAAACCGATAAAGACCCCCTAAAACCAACTAATCCCGAATCCCTACAACCTAAACCCTTAACGCTAAACCCTAAACCCCTAAACCCTAAACCCTAAACCGTAAACTCGTAAAGCCAAATCCCTAAACACTTAAATCCTTAACCTTAAACCTTGAAATCCTAAACCCTGATCATTAATTCATAAATCGTATGTTGTATAAGTTGGTAAATCTTATTAGATTTTGCTCGGAATGACAGTTAAATGCAGCATTATATATAACAAGTGCAACTTTTTATCATATAAATGCAACTTAAAGTTTGTACTTTGGATGTATATCAAAATAAAACTAATTTATTTCGTTCATGAAATTGTTGCACGTATTAAATAGTGTTGTCTATTGAATATGATAACAGTGATGTACTAAAACTTTGATGCACATCATTGAGGTTTCTGTTGCATCTTATATAAGTATTGTTTCATCTTAGCAAATTTCTATTGCATCTTATATCAATATTATTGCATTTAGCAAATTTCTATTGCATCATATATTAACATTGTTGCATTTTAGCAAATTTCTATTGCATCTTATATCAGTGTTGTTGCATTTTATATCAGTCATTGTTACATTTTAGCAAATTTCTATTACATATTAGTCGCAAAACACATATACGAATTTCAGTTAAACCACATTAATATATAATCCCTTCCTCGAAATTGAATTTCAGTAAACAATAAAAGTAAAATAATAACAGTTAATAAAATTAAAATAAACAAACTCCATATTATATTACAACTACATAAAATATAGCAATCGCATATTTAATAGAACAAGCAATAAAAAAACCCACCGCTACAAATCTTAACTAAAAATCTGGAAACTAAAAAAAATAAAAAATAAAAATAAATTAAAGCAAATGATTCTGAATTATAAAATCTATAAACAAAAACAAACTTGTAATAAAAACCCACATAATTAAAGATCTTGCGAAGTGGGTCATTTTAAGAAAACACGTATTCAAGTAAATCGCATGAAATACGGAAAGGATCAGTTACATTATTTAACAAAAGACATAATTACCCTAATTAATAAGTTAACAATCATTAAAATATTCAAAAAATACTAAATATTCCAAAATATCCTAACCATCCGATCACACAAATCAAGGGCCTACAAGAGTTTCTAGTTTTCACACCATATATAGTTTTCATATGATATATCCCCTATATATATATATATATATATAGGTGGAAGATCACATAAAAGCCAAATTCTGTAAAAAATAAGAAACAATCTGATCCATTAATTTTTAAGGATCTACGGTTGATTTTTGTTCTCATATTTTTATTAGAATCTTATCTTTTAAGAGTGATGAAGGTTAGTTTCGTACTTTAAATCCGAGTGCTACGGTTATCCTAAAATTAAGGGATAAATACATTCTCTCTCTTCTTGATAACCATCATGATTTTTGTAATATTGTTTTAGTCAAATCTTTCCTAATTCATTTCCTTCCATTATGTTACGCATTCGTCATTTATTTTATTCTTGCGATGAATTAATTTCATGTTTTATTGGGATGTTTTAAATTTCATTTTTTTTTGTCTTTTATTATTTTTATGTAGCTGACCTGATTTAATAATGCATTTCTATTAACTATTCAATGCATTTCATTTTTCTATCATAAATTCATAATGCATAATTTTAGTCTAAAACAATTCATATTGCTTTTAACGAATTTCATTTTAATTACGGTATTGTTCTAGATCATCTAATTCATAATGATAATTTTTTGCAATATTCATTATTTAAAATGACAAATAGAAATTGGGGGTTTATTCATATTATGCATTATTCATACACATGTAATGCATTATAAAGAAACTAAAAGCATAACCCAAATCGACTAGAGTTTAGTTTTCCCGATTAGGGTTTAGTTTCTCCAATTGGGGTTTAGTTTCATTGACTGTGGTTTAATTTTTTGATTATAATTCAATTTTCTTCCACTAAGGTTTAATTTTTCATAAGTAGCGATGAAATAGAAAAAATGCATCACCATATTACATAAATGCATTATGAAATATCAGAAGGAAGAATCATATTTGTAAAGTTATTCTACAAATGCAACAATTGTTAGCTTTTTTAACCATAAATATAGGGTTTGATATAAAAATACATATATGTAACCGGTTATTATTCAGCATATATAGACCTAAAGTTCGCATAATGTTGGTTGATTTAAAGAAAATCTCCTAAAATGTTAATATTCAATAGAAAAACTGCATACAGTAAACAAATTCAATAATCATTATAAATAGAGTAGAGTATTTAATTACTGGTTCATGAAGCCAGTTAAACATAATTATCTAAAGGAGATAATAGAAGCGTAACGGAAGTCTTTAACAAAATAGATACATATATGAAGATATGTATCTCTTTCTGAACCAAATTCAAAAGATGAACGAATCTCCTCTCAACACTGCCGCCTTGCCACCTCGCTCAACCTGCAAGTTTTTGAAACACGAGCAGGGCTGAGTACTTGATGTACTCCGTGAGGTTATGCCCAAAAATATTTTCAGTAAAATAATCACCAATCATGCATTTCACAGTTATCACAAGGTTTTATCAAAATACTTGTGTAACTAAAACCACTTTATTTCCATAAACAATTGGAGTGCACTCCCCATTTTCTTCCACATCTGTATTATCCATATCTGTAAGTACGCCGGCAAGGTGGCCACCTCACCGGACGTTTCCATGCATAACCGGCCCACCTCTGGAGCACACAGTCACGACTTCGTGTACACATACCTGGCTAGCGACCTTTGTCTAACTCAGGCTCGATCGATATAACGTTGGCAATCCAACACAGATAGGCATCACACATAAAACCAAAAACATTTTATGCATGAAAGGGTTTTGACTCAACTTGCTTTATTTTCAAAACATGCTTCATTATAGCAACAATATAATTTTCTTTGTTAGAACGCCCACCTGATTGCAAAGTGATAGATCGGTTCCAGGTTTCTTCCTCACGGTTCCTCGACTCTCGTCCCTTGCTTAACCTTTAGGGAAAAGTCTCGTTTTAGAAGAAATACTAATTTTAGAGAAATAATATGTTATTCCTAAAATTCTCGTTCTAGTATTATATCTCATAAGAGATTTTAGGAACTCACAACGCTTCTAACTCGTATCGCATCTTAGAAATTATAATAATCGAGAAGATAGAAAAGTCCACCCGGAAAATTCAACATGGCCTAAACGTTCGATAAGTCTACTCGATAATTCTAAATTATCTAAAATCAGCTAAATTCGACTAATTCAAATGAGAACTCAATTTCTCCATTCGAACTAGTCCCAAGACTCGATCAAGACGCTTAACAAAGCAGTAGAAGGTCCGTCATATGAAAAACACAAGTTCAACATTCTAAGAGAATTTAGAAATTCTGCGACCCTCTAGGAAAATAATTGTTTCTCACTCAATATAAATCGAAACAGAGCATATGATATTGATTTGGAAAGATAACACATAGGGCTACAACATGTTTAAATTTCAGAATTTTCCCATGAATGAGCTGGGAGTTTGAAGCATTTATTCCCAGAACTCGAAATCTGAAAATCGGGAATTTGGCAGATTCTGGTACTAACTTTGAGTGAGGATTTCTCACTCGTTTCTTAATGGATTCGAATGAATGAGCTATCAAAACTGAAGTTCAGAAAACAAGGAACAACTTTCTAGTTATACTATTTTTCATTCGACCAAAGGAAAGTGGTCAAAACGTGGTTGGAAAAACGGGACAGAAGTTGTTCGTCGGAATTTCCAGATTGGAGATACAAACTTTGAAAAATCATAGTAAATTCATACGAACTCCGTTTTGAGTAAACGAGATATGTATAGAACGCTAATGGTACGTACTTCGACATGGACAAAGAATAAATGTCGAATTTCAAACGGGCTGTTCTCAGTTTAGCCCGCAAGTGGGCTGTTTTCCAGATTTCAAAAGAAATGAGATGCGAATTTCAATTTGTCATAACCGATGCATATGAACTCGGATCAAGACGAAATTTTAGCTACGGATAGCTGAGAACATGAGCTAAAACTTTCATTTAGGACTCGAAATAAGATAGAGTCGGGAAAGGGTTCGAAAATACTGAACAAAACGTGCACGCCAACTGTTTGATAAAATGTTCGAATCAAAAACGTGACCAACACTTATGGATTCGACTCTAGCCGTTTTTAATCAACATTCAAACATGATCAAAGGACAAGCAGTAGCTAGAAGTGCTCGAACATGAGGGGATAAACAAGGATCATCATCAATCAATACACGAATGGCCATGATTTCGAATGTGGAACAAGAATTGTTTAGAATCAAGAACATGTATGATACTCTCATGCTTATGAACGAAAATGGAACTTCAATAAGAGTTTCAATACTTTAATCTAATCCTTCATTCATGCTCAAGACGTTGAGAGGAGTTTAGACTTACCGAAAATTGAAGAAGGGTCAAAGCTTGCGCGATAGTTCGAAACATTTGGTTCTTGCATGTTCTACTTGGAGCTCTCTCTAATTTTTCCGATTTTTCTACTTCATTCCCTCCCTCAATCAGCAGAACAGAACACGAACCCTCCCCTCTCTTTCTCCCTCTCTCGGAAATCCTCTCTACTCTCTCTACGAATGTACAATCGTCGATGGCGAGGCAGCCCCAATTTCGCAGCATCGATTCCGGCACCGATTTCGCAGCATCGCCGCCAACTCCGTCGTCAACGCCGTCGCAGCCGCAGCAGCAGCAGGGGTATGGACTGCCGCCGTTCCGCAGCCGACGCCATCTTCATCGTCATCTCGCCGCAGCAGCCAACACCGTCGAGCAGCAGCAGTAGCAGCATCAGCAGCAGCATCAACAGCAGCAGCAGGGGGCTGCCCCTCCTCTGTTCTAGTATCTCTCTCTCTCGATTGATGAGGTGGTAAAAATGAGGGGATAATCTTTTGATGGTGAAAATTGGTGTAAGAGGATGAAAAAGTGAATTGACAAACGTGGATGTCTTTCATCCATTACTGATGGGCTTTGAAAAATTGGGCTTGAAATGGGCTAAATAAATTGTTGATGAGCAACCCATTAATGACCATTAATAAAATTTTCTTCAACTAAAAACGGGCTTAATAATAATACTTGAGCTCGATTTTCAAACGGGATTTGAATCGCGCGGGAGAGAATTTATCGACAATTATCGATGTGTAACTATAGACATAGAAAATAATCCATCAATTAATTATAAGTCCAAAAAGACTTAAACGAAAACTATTTCGTTTCATTTCTATCTTACTAAAAATTATAATCTTGATCTCACAAGGATTTCAGAAAATTCTTATCGCGTAGTATTCCTATAATCACTATCCATTATTCCTTCATTCTCATAATTCTCGAGATTTCATTGGAAATAATTCCAACATATTATAAAAATTCCCATAAGCTCATTTTCGTCCGTGCTCGATCTCAAATACTCGGAAAATTATTTCCTCCTTCGGAATTTTAATTTTTCCAAATACGGATTTTTACGGCTATTACACTACAATATGCATTACAATTGTAAAACAAATGCATTATCATTTTAAGTTTATACCTACAATATTTTGTTTTATTTAATAAAATACATATAAATGTATAAGAATATGCATTTCGGGATATATAGACTCTAAAGTTCGCATTATGATGGTATTTGTTGCAAAATCAGTTTTAAGAAAATACTACTAAAAATTAATATTGGATAGCTAAAACTCTATATCATCATGTAATTCAATTAAATAATGCATTATAACAATTAGGTGCAAGTGCAACTTTATTTTATTAAACCAAAAAATCACTATAGTACATATATAAATGTCCCGGATTTAAAAAAAAGTACATATATAAATGTTAAGATAATGCACAAAATACTTTTGTATAATGCATCTGTATTGTAGTAATAATGCACTAGTGTAAATTTAATAATAATGCACGGTATAAATTTAATAATGCATTATAATATATTTGGAAAACATCATGAATAAATAACGTATGAGATTACTACCCTTACTAGCGGCGTGAATTCAGGAGTGGGGATTTATGCGTTAGTTTCAATGACATTACTACCCTTGATGCGATTTAAATAACAATAAATTCAGTTAATCCACATTAATATGTACAAATCTTGACCATCTATTTCATCATAATCTACGGACCAAAATCTTTCTTATTTCTTACACTATGAAGGTTTTTCATGAGATCTCATCCTATATATATATATATATATATATATGGAGGGAAGATCAAATAAAAAGGACCCTTTCTGTAAAAAATAAGAAACGTTTTACACCGTTGAGATTGATTGATCAATGGTGATGATTATTAAGTAATCTGTACATAAAATATTACCTTATTTGTTTTAGGGGGTATAAATTGGTACTTTTAATCTAAATAGGCAGACGGTTACATCCCTTAAAAAAGGGAACTTTCAGATTTTATATTATCATTTCTTTACATATATTCTCAACGATTTTATTGTTTTTAAATTTCTCTCTTCCGTAATTCGCTGCGTCAAATTATTTGCATTTTCCATCATCTTCTTCCTCGTTTTGCTCTGGCAATGGAGTCTGCAAGAATCTTTTCTTGTTTCTCAGAATTCTTTTTATTGTTTTTTTATTGTTTTTTTTTATTTTTTTATTTTAAGGATTTTGATGTCGTGTAACTATTTATGTATATAATTTATATTTAATTTCTGCTTTGTCGTACGCGTGCATTGAAAAAATGGTGTTCATGCATTATGAAATACTTAAGACCTGGAATTATGATTTTTATTTTCATCAGATATCGATTAAGCGAATTAATATAAAGTATATTGTTATTTGTTAGTAATATCATTATGCACTATGACATATTATTTGATGGATTGTCATTGCATTAATTTGTATCTTTTTTTTTTTCTTTTGTTTTTGTTTAACAATTGTGGATCAAGGTAGTTCTGGTCATTTTACATCAAATAAGTACAATTTGCTCAAAATTATTGTTCCAGTATCTTTTAGGGAGTTCAGGCCCTATGTTGGTCAGAAATTAATTCACTCGCTTGAAGAAGGAATATAGTCTATGCAGCTTCTTGCAAAGAAAAGAAATTCTCTCAATTTTTTCTAAATCTCTTCCAACCAATAACCTTCAATGAATATGAAGTCCCTCACTGAACTCGCTGGGGTTCAACATCACCATGGGTACAGAGATCTCTAACATCAAAGTCGACATCTATCATTAAAATCTATTGCAATATACATTTTCCAACCAAGGGCCGAAATCTGGAAAAAAAAAAAGGAAAAAAAGAAACAGATCATTCAACCAAATCTTAATTCAATGTAGATTTAAAGAATCACATAGGTCACTGACACAGTCTAGAACTATAGTAAAGGAGCTTCATGCATTATCAAAATAATATTCTGAAATGTGGAAGAAGAAAGAGCAACTTTAGCCGATCTTCATACAGTAATGCATTATGCAGCCCAACTATACTAAAATCTAACACTAATTATGCAGAAACTCACAATTATCAACTAAAATTTAACTTTTGATGGCAGCCCAAAGTCAAATTGAAGTATCTAGATCTTAACACAATAATGGATTATAAAATGAATTATACAAAACCAATACATGCATTACACTTTATAATGCATTATTGTGATACGTAATGCATTATGCATAGTATGCATTAAACGATATATATGATACTCTATAATGCATTATTATGAGTTATAAGTGTAATGCATGTGTAATGCACAATGCTATTAAGATCTAGGATTAGTGGCTGCATTATATGAGTGAAGTCAGTTTATAATGCATAGTGCTTAAAATCTAGAGTTAAATCTTCTTGTAATGCACAGTGCTTATTGTATATATAATGCATTATACATCATTGGGTTTTTTCCAAAATGCATTATAAAAATAATAATATAATAATTATTGGAACCACAAGTCAACAAGCAATTCTATGCTTCGCAGGCAATGTTCAACAACAAAGATTCTTTATCCAATCGTAAATTATTTGATTCCTCGTGCATTATTTAGTACATGAAATCACGACAACACAAAATCAATCTAAAACACATCTTTTCCTCACTATTTTCTAACAAATCTGTCAAAAAAATAGTTGAAATGCACTGCACATTCAAGATTTTTTTAATTTGATTTGAAAAATTAGTATAAATCTCATTCAGGGTTTACTTATACGCAATCAAAAACCCAAACTTTATCAAAATCGTGCATTGAACAAACTAATTCCTACCTTCCTCTCATTGCCGTTTCTTCGATAGCTTATTGGAAATCATTATTTCTTCAATGGAGAGCATTCAGTTCTAATGCACCGTAGTTTTCAATGCAGTGCAAGAATCTAAAATATATTTCATCAAAAGTATTTCACCCCTCTCTTCAACGTAATGCGCTATAGGATTATGCAGATCGAGTTTTAGGGATTCTAGAATCTGTAATACAGCCGCCGTATCCGCTGCTCCCAAAATTAATTTTTTTCTTTACCGCTTTTACCCTTATTATGCAGTAAATGATGATTAATAATAAAATGCATCTTTAATTTGGGACTGTTAGATTTTGTATGATCTATGGCTGTAGTTATTTCTTATTTTTTACTCTAATAGGCCTTTTCACTAGAACTCACCCCTATATATATGTATGTATGTATAGATAAGTGTTACTATAAAATAATTAAAGATATATATCAAATTAAAGATACATAATAATTAAATTAAAATATTAAATAATTAGCTAAAATTATGAGAATTTAGCAAAATAATCAAGAAAAATCGTGGTTGATCGAATTTTATTTTGCTATTATATATAAATATACATATATATATATATATATGTATATATTTGATGATGTTTCTACTTAGGGTTTAGTCTTTTTTAGGTAGAGTTTAGTTTTTTTAGTAGGGTTTAGTTAATTTTTATATGATTTTTATTAACTTCTTTATTTATTCCATCGTCACGTCATCCGTGGGCACATTAAACATTTCCACGGTGAGCATTGGAGCATTACTCCAACCAAATTTATACACTACTATAAAATTAACATGTGTAACAATAAGTTTTTATTAATCCCGATCTATTATAAGTGTAACGCCCCAACTTTTCTTTTAATGGGCCGGATAACTTAGTGAGTCACTCATTAATTTTGAATTGAACCTAAATAATTGGTTACTTAGTAGTACAAGATTAATACGGAGTAATTCACATCCAAAGCCCCATTAGCTTTCCAGGAAGTACATGCATGGGAGGTAGTAATTTTATTTGACAAAAACTTGTGTCAGCCGGAGGCACCGTGCGGCCGGGCCCAAAGTGCCAATCTTTATACAGAAAAGTGTCAATCTATATGAATAAAAGTGTCAATCTTTAACATAATTATTTTACGAATAAAATGACAATTTTTAAAAGTGCCAATCTTTATACAGAAAAGTGTCAATTTATATGAATAAAAGCGTCATTGTTTTAGCCCGGCCGCACGGTGTCTCCGGCTGACCCAAGTGTGTCCCAATAATCAAAACTTTTAGCAGTGTTAACTAACAAAATGTTACTCTCTCCGTCCACAAGGTTTGAAGATGGTGGACAGAGGGAGTACTTGGCATGAGTACAACACAATACATTCATATATGCATGCTCCCGGAATAACTCAAACTCTCGACATGTTGGTACAATTCTAATGTTGCCAAAGATCACCACCTATTTGTTTATGTCAATAGGATTTGAATCTTTTGAAAGCCTAAAATATGTATATGTGGCAGCCCTGTTCCTAGCAATTTAGGGATCCTAGGCAAAATAAGAAATAAAGGCCTCTATTTTTATTTTATTTTTAAATTTAAGCTTTTTTAATGCATTTATTTAATTTATTTAAAATCGTATAATTATTCAACCTTTCAAAAAAAAAGAGAAAAGGATATAGATAACCAAAGCCACATAGTACATAAGGTAAAACTAATTTTACACAAAAATTATGGGCGCGTCTTCTTTTGTGTGTGTGTGTGTTTAAGAGTGTAAGCATGGTTTGAGATGATCTTTGACAGTAAATCTATAAAGATTAAAAATAAAATTTGGGTTCCCTTTTTATTCTGAGCCCTAGGCAAACACACCCCTCACCTAGGCCCGGACCTGCCTGCATTCTAGTGTATGATTATCACAATATCACAATACTTAGATAATTGTTATGTACACTATATTGATGTATATGATTACTCGAACTTGAGACCTTCAGCACGAAAATCTTAGACATTATTAGCCTTACTACTGCTAGGCCAACACATATATACAAGATACATATCAAAATTGGTATCTATCCTCGTTAATTATCAATTAGTTTATAAAGTACCTGATGTAATTCAACAAGTTCTTTCTCGAGTTCTGTTAAATTATCGTGCCTCTCCTCAAATCCCTCCAAACTATTCATTACCTGCAATGAAATAGTTCAAAGAAGAAGAAGAAATACCAATTTTTTTTTTGCATAAAAATACTCCTAGATTTCGATATATATTTGACACGTTGAGTTTACATTACTTCCTGACACTCACTTAAGAGGTGAATGGAACGTTTATTTCTATGTTGAATTTCCATTCGAAACCTATAAAATTATACTCCCTCCATTTCGTCGAGTTTGACCCATTTGCTTTTAGCAATTTCTGGCACGTTTTTTCACGTTTCTTGATGATGAGTTTTAAAATGAATTTTTGAAGATTTCTTTTTTTTACAGGATACTACGAGTCAAAATGGATAGTATCCCGTAAAAGAAAGAAATTTCAAAATTCCATTTTAAAAACGTACCAGAAATTGTCAAAAGCAAATTGGTCAAACTCGACGAAATGGAGGGAGTATAAGTTTCAATTCTTTTCATATAAACTTTGAACAAATATTTTAAAAGCAGAATATCAAGTTTTGCAAAAGTTTCGCAGAGATCAAATTCTAGCCAAATTAAATCTAATAAGGTGACACAATTGCGATGTAGCAAGCTCAATAGTCACGACCAATGTTTTAAAAACCGGACCGGAGGTCAAACCGTGAGGCCTCCAGTTTCCGGTTCAACTGGTCGAACGGGGGTTGAACCGGCCAAAACCGGGAAAAACCGGGAACCAGCACTATGCCCGGTTCCCGGTTCAACCGGTTCAACCGCCCGGTCCGGTTTGGGTTTTAAAACATTGGTCACGACGATATTATTGCTTTGATCATTAAGTATTTTAAATAAAAAAGGAAGTTATTTTGACCATTGATTTCTCCGTGTTCCTACATTTCCGTCACCAGAATAGAATCCAATTTGGCCGAAGTTCAACCTCGAGGATTTTTCAAAAAAAAATAATAATAATAAAAAAAAATAAAAAATGAGAAGCAATTGAAAAGCTGGAATGACATCGTTTTGATTATTGAACATGTCGTCTCTTCAATTTTGGTGCCATGTTAGACTCAATTTGGCCATAATTTTGAATTATTCTTTTTAAATAATTTTGGAACCTAAGGTTATAGTATACGAGAAAAAAAAAATTAAATAAAATATAAGGCTATAGAACAAAATAATTAATAATTTCTAGAATTAATTCAAAAAGGGAAAGATGATCTCATCTGAACAAATAGTGAGTTCAAAAAAAGTTAATGAAAAAGGGAAAGCAACTTTTCACCGGCATAGAAATCTGCATATATATCACATATGAGGCAGACTTACCTCTCCATCTATTTCAGTTCCATTAAACCCTGAAAGTAAATACAATCTTCATGCACGGACGTAATTTATAATATATTTTGTATATTATGCAGGTAAAATGGATTAATAATTGTCAAGTAGTTAACCTGTTAGTACTCTTTTCTCAACAAGCTCCTCATACTCTACTTCTATGGCTTGTCTCAATATCTATTCAAGATAACAAAATGCATCATAATAATTAATTAAGTTAAAACCACTATCTAATTAACTACAAAATTTTGAAGGTGTTAGGTTATATAAAACCTGGAATTCATTCATGAGGCCTTTGAATCTTTTCGTTGAGCAGCTGAAATGCAGAAAATTCATGAATTCCAGTGCACATTAAACACAAACAAATGTTTAAAATTAAGCAAAATACACAAATTTAACCCCATAAATTCATCTAGTGACATTTTAGCTCGAACTTTAAGTATGTGACAATTTTAGCCTTATGAATCAGAAGTGTGACAATCTTAGCCATTTAATGAATTTCGGCACCGAAAAATCTAGTCGGCACTCATTGTCGTTCTGAATAAAAAATTTATTTTATTTTTGAAGACAATATAAAGCTTCTAAGAATCTTTTTTTTTTTTTTCTTCGAAGATCTTCTTTGCCGACTAGATTTTGCAATCCAAATCCACTAAAATTGTCACACAATAGATTTATAAGGCTAAAATTGCCACACATTTGAAATTTAGACTAAATCTATTACGAAATGGATTTATCTGGGTAAATTTGTAAATTTTGACTTAAAATTATATACGCACTGTGTCATGTTTGTCCTCATCCTATCAGTAGCAGATCCTTCCCCACAACTGGGCTTCTCTCGACTATCTAAGTTCTGAGAAAAGATTAGATTTTAGGAAATTAAATTAGTTCAAATTTAAGAAAAAAAAATTATAAATAGAGTGATGATAATGAGAGATAAATATAAATACGTCTTTCTTTATTGCTTCAAGTTTCAATTTTATGGTGACTGCTGATTTTCCCACTTCACTAACACTTTTCTCCATCCGTTTTCTGATAGCTGCACCAAATTAATTAGGACATGTTACAAAACTTCTTAATTTCATTCTTTTTCTCCAAATTTTCATTATGAACAGAAAAAACATTAAGAAATTACATAGCAAATCATAGCACCTTTCCTCGAAGATGCACTCGTAACCGATTTTAACTGTTCCTTTGTTACCTGACACACACAATATACAAAGGTAATGGATTATTATGCAATATATTTCTTTAAAATAATATATCAAAATATACAAGGTATTTCATACCGTAAGGTTCGAGAGTAAACTACACAGTCTGTCCATTTGTTCTGTAGCACTTTGAATCTATAAAAAGAAAAATTAAAAACAGGAGGAGAGAAATTAATTGATGAAGAAAAAATAAAAAATAAAAAATTGATGAAGAAAGCCATACAGTACACAAATATATATATATATAAAATAAAAAATAAAAAATAAAAAATTCAGAGTCACCTGCTCCAGAAAGGGTTCCATGTTATGTTACTTCCTATTTGCATCCGCACCAAAAAGTTCCTCAAGATCTGATCAAATCTATTACTACTACTACAGTATTTGCTACTGCAAATTATATCTCTCTTCAGATTAAATTATAGTGAATTAAAAATGAGAAAATGGGAATTTATGTGCAAGATCGCATAAAACCAAGGGGCTACAAACATAAACTACGTTTTCAAGTCCAAATATAATTAGAATTTGGAATAGGAACAACGACTTATCGATGACAATAAGAAATTTTTATTCCATAGCAGACATCCAATAAGTCAAACTAATTATAGAGGAGTACCAGCTAATTAATTCATGAAATATTATTTTATTTAAAAAAATCAAAACTATTTTACAATAAAGTAAAGAATCTACATGTGTGTTTAGAAAAGATAGTAACCTAAAGGCGAGCAAGATAATTATTGAAAGTCTCTCATTTATCCTGCATCGACTTTGTGAGCAAGGATCTATCTTCCACATAAGCTGATAACACTCCCCATTAATAATGTCTTTTTAAGGAGTAAAAGGCTAATTCGTTCTCCAATTTTTTTGACGGATTGTGATATCTATAATGAGTGAGGAGTTAGTGAATTGATGGTCTCACATTATTAGTAGAAAGAAAGTTAGTGATCTTTTTATTAACTAGTAAATGAAATGTGCGTTGTACGTGTAACTTCTATTTAATTTGAATATATTTATATTTCTAATCAAATTTCTAATGTAGAATGGTTAATGATTTTACCTACTTTCTAAAACGTGCTAATATATATAATTTGTAAAAACTTATCCCAAATTTTATTACGAATGAACTTTGGTAATCAATTTGCTTATTACGATATTTTTTTAACCTTGATTGAATTTCACAAATACAAATAAGTTTGTTATTACGATATATATATTTTTTTTACCTTAATTATGAAATTTCACAAATCCAATTCATAATACTGGTAAAATAACTTAATAATAAATAATTAAACTAAAACATAAATTCAATTGATATAAGGCAATTCTAAGAAAAATATCTATACTTGAGCAACTATATTTTATATTTTCTCTTTGTTGCTAAAGTAAATTTAATATTGTGGTGAGTTGGGAGTTTTCATAGTTCATATTTATACGTTTATATATATACTTACCATCTAATATATACTTACTATCTATAAAAAAAATTAAATCAAACTAAAATAATAAATAAGGTAAATACGATACTCAAAATTTATACATATATATCTATATTTAAATGCATGATATAGAATTACATAATTATCCTTAAATTTAAAATACTACAAGGATATATGTAATACGCAATCTACATAGAGTACTCAATAGAATTGATCCCCTACCCACGGTGGGCACACTTAATGTACTCACCGTTGACGTGGCAGTGCCACGTCAATAATTTTTCCTTTTAGGGTTTACTTTTTTTTAGTAGGATTTAGATTTTTATGGTAGGGTTTATTTTTATAAGATATATTAATTGTGTTTTCTTTAAATATAATCCCGCCACCTCAGCCGTGAGCATATTAAATATGCCCACGGTGGGTAGGGGAGCATTACTCGAGTACTCAATTTTTTTTTATATAAGTATAGATAAATAATTGAATAGAGGGTAAAAAAAGAATTATCAAATGAGGTCCATGTCAAAATATGAAAGATAACAGATTTAGGGGTGTTTGGCTAAGCTTATAAGCTCCTTAAAATAAGAGGGAACAACTAAACTATCCTCTTAGAGGATAAAAAACCTAAATATGCCCAAAATTTAACCCCCACACAAATTTTGTCCCAATTTCAAAATTGGGACAGAAATACCCCTTTCTCTCTCCCCATAACCCGACCCCACTTTCTCTCTCCCATAACCCGAACCCCCTTTCTCTCTCCCATAACCCGACACCATCTTCTTCATCTCTCCCATCAAAACTGAAAAAGAAAACTCACACCTCTCCTTCCTCTTGCACTCCTCGACTTCGACCCTAGAAAAATCCTCCCTTCCCAGAAAATCCTCTTCTTCCATGTTGCCGCCGTTCGTCGCAGGTTTTGACGAGTAAAACAGCAGAAGAAGGCCGCCCGATCAGTGTTGAGAGCAATGACGACCAAAAAAATGAAGAGAAAGAGAACCGAAGCCGAGATTTCAGAAGTCACCGGCGCCAAGAACCCGACGAATGCACCGGGAATCAGGAAACCCAGCGGCTACCCTTTCACATATCAAGAGGTAAGAATTTTTTAGGGTTCTTTGCATGTTGAGTTTGAGTACAATTTGTGGAGACGTGCATGCGCTGAATATGTTGGGTATAATGCTTGAAGTTTGCTCTTCAAATTTTGAGAACAATTTCTGGAGATATTGATTGAAGTTTTGATTTTTTTGAGTTGGTATGTATGAAATTTGAATGTAACAGGCGACTTTGACCTTCAATTAGTTTTAATTAGGGTTGGTTTGATATGAATGTGATCTGAAATGAAAGATTCAAAGAATTGTAAGCAATGTATGGTGCAAAATTGCGAAACCCTAAAAATAAATAGGAAATTGGTTAGAAAAAATTGTAGAAGTTATTGGAACATGGTTAGAAAAATGTGAATTTCTAACAACTATTTCATTTATTTCTTACTAAAATCTGCTAATTGTTTGATAAAAGAGAAATTGTAAGTTACTCTAACGAGTGTGGATATTAATTCTAACCAACATGATGAACTGAATTTTCTTAGTTTCATATGGTAATTGGTGGCCTTGATAAGAATTTCATAACCATCTCATACATAATGCAATACAGTTAGAAAAATATACTTTCTAACAAAACTGCTATCATTTTTTCATATGGAGATGATAAGAAATTACTAATCTGTGTCATGGATTGTTAGAAAAATAAGTATTTCTAACAACTCAAGGCAATTTTCTTATGATTTATTACACTATCCATGTTTTTTCTAACAATTGTTGAAGTTATTGGAACATGGTTAGAAAAATGTGAATTTCTAACAAACTATTTAATTTATTTCTTACTTAAATCTGTTAATTGTTTGATAAAAGGGAAATTGTAAGTTACTCTAACGAGTGTGGGTATTAATTCTAACCAACATGATGAACTGAATTTTCTTAGTTTGATATGGTAACTGGTGACTTTGATAAGAATTTCGTAACCATCTCATACATAATGCAATACAGTTAGAAAAATATACTTTCTAACAAACTGCTATCATTTTTTCATATGGAGATGATAAGAAATTACTGATCTGTGTAATAGATGGTTAGAAAAATAAGTATTTCGAACAACTCACGGCAATTTTCTTATGATTTCTTACACTATCCATGTTTTTTCTAATGTTACCTGCAAGTAGAGATGTCAAATAGGCCGGGTCGGGCCAGCCCAGCCTAGCCTAACGGGCCACATACGCTAAAAAGGATCGGGTCGGGCCAGCCCAAAAATAGTCGGGCTCATAAAACTCTAGCCCAACCTGACCCCATATGGGCTACCGGGCCGTCGGGCCAACCCGGCCCATAATTCTTTTTATTTTATTTTTATTTTTAAAAAAATTACAATACAAATTTTAAAATTTATATCTTTATTATCATGTTGGTCAATTTAATTGTTAACAGATTTTTGAAAGCAAGAGTAAAAAATGTTATATTATAATTTTATAAATTAAAATATAAAATAATTAACCTCAAGAATTAAATTAATTACCTAAAAAGCTATATATCAAAATAATATATTATATATATAACTAAAAAAATACTACATAAATATATCGGGCCAAATAAGCCCATGGGCTTCGGGCTTTTTTAGTCCATGGCCCACAAAGCCCAATGACCCATTGGGCCGGGCTATTTAGGCCCGGGAAATTTTGGGCCTCTATTTCTAGAGCCTAGCCCTACCTAAATCTTAGGTAGGCCAGGTCGGCCCGTCGGGCCGGGCCACTTTTGACAGTTCTACCTGCAAGGTTGAATGGGTGTGTGAAAGGGAACACCTTGCAAGCAAACCACATAAGGTGATCCCTGGGGGCTACGAGACCCTGGCGGGTGACGTCAACAACATGCTGCGTCACATCGGCATTGAGAAGGGTGATTTAGTAAGAAAGTCTGTGATGGGGGAATTCACGCATCTGAATGACGTCTGCACAAAGAGTGGGAACATGCTCCATTACTTGGTGTGCCGTCAAGTGGAGCCCAAGCCAAACTTCGACCCGACCTCTCTCTTCTTCAGAATCGGCGAAAAGATCATCAGATTTTCGAGGGAGGAGTACGCCTTGGTGACTGGCCTTAAGTTCGGCGCTGCTTCCTTCGACCCTTATGCAGATCACGAGTTGCCGGCGAATTCAATCTACGAAAGACTATTCGGTGCAAAAGAGGACATAACCACAGGGGACGTGTGCGCATCTTACATCGACAAACAGTTTATGGTGCAGAACAAGAAAGTCTCCGCGTCGAAGGAGGACTTGGTGAAACTGTCGAAGCTACTGCTTTGCTTAGGATTTACCATGGGTTATGACGGTACAAACAAGAAGATCCCTCGATGGATATGGGTCCTGCTTGAAGATGAAGTTGAATGGGAGGCATTCCCCTGGGGCAGTGTTTCTTTCCAGTACCTGAAGAAGGAGATTGACGGAGTTAAAAAGGAAATAAAAGGACGAATCATGAACTACACGTTGAACGGGAACACAATCGCCTTCTCGGTAAGCTGATATCAACTTAATATTTATGTTTTTGAGTATTATAAAAAAAATGATATATTTTTATTGGTTTTGTTTGTAGGCCTGAGCATTTGAAGCTGTCCCCTGTTTTGGGGAGAAGATCGGTCATAAAAATGATGAACTGGATCAGCCAAGGTTCATGAGGTATACGTACAAGAAAGGCGGTTTCCCCAGCGAAGAAGATATTAAGAAGGTAATTAAAATATTTTGTGCACAACTGTTTTCTGATAGGAAACAAGTCATTTCTAACTATGAGTTAAGATGATAAGAAACAAGTCATTTCTAACTATGATAAGAAATTATGAAAATGTCTGATTAAGATGATAAGAAACAAGTCATTTCTAACTATGAGTTAGTTATAAGCAAAATGAAAATAGATAAGAAATTGAATAATTCTTATCGTAGTGATCATTAATTCTTATCATCTAAATAGCAGTAATGTAGGTAAAATGTGGTTAGAATTTAATATTTTCTTATCAAATTGAACACATTTTCTTACTATCTCAATTGTAGTAATAAAGATTCTTACAGTCTTCAGGATTCTTAATTGATTTTGTTGGAAAATTGAAAAATTCTTATCATGTTAAATATTCTTTCTTACCATCTAAAATGTATAAATCTGAATTATCAAGATTTATTGTTAGAAAATTCTGAAATTCTAATCATGGAAATCATTAATTCTTATGTTCTGCATTAGAATTAAAAATATTCTTATCAAATTCAACCCAATTTCTTACAATGAAAAATATAATAATCTAATTTCTTACAATATTCCAGGTTCTTGTGCGGAGGCTAAAGCCCTACACGAGCGAAGAGGATACACCATACTGGAAAAGTCTTAAGGATGACCCGCTCCCGCAGCCTTTCGCATTCCAATACAAGTCCCGCGGCGGCAGGAAAAAGAAAAAAGCAGCAGGCATGGGCGACAGAGGAAATGAAAACATGGGTGATCAAGCCCATGTTGTTACTGCCACTTTAAGCACTGCACAACTTGACCAGGTAGCTGAAGCTGCAGCCAAAAGGGTCCTCGCCCAGATGAAAGATGTGCTGAAAGAATTCCAGGCGGAAGTGACCAAAGATGCTGCTGACAGTAGGATGAAAGTGCTTCTGGAGGAATACCACAAGAAACTCGTGCAGGATGTTGTTGAAAAGGTGACAAGTACCCTGCTTGCACGTGCACCAGAATACCTTCAGAATGATCCTGCGCGTGACGATTGCTTCCACATGGATACAACGCCCCTAGTACAGCCGTCCGATGGGGCCAAGAACACTGAAGCATCTGAAAAGGAAGCAGGCGCAGGGGAGGAGACACTTGAATCTGGGTCAACGATGGAGTAGCAACAGTTTGTTGAGGTGGCTGGGGGACAACCTTCAGAAGATACAGAGGCTGCGGGGGCGTCTAAAGTGGCCGATAAAGCTCAAGAATTTTAGCAAGACGGGCAGGTATAAAGAAAACAAATGGTGGTGTGTTGAATTTGAACATTTACGAAAATTGTTTTCTTAGGTTTGTTTAAACATTTGTATGCGTCCCGTGTTTTGGGGCAACATTTGATTTTACTTTTCTTGTTTCTATGTAATGTTGATGTTGCTTTTAATATTTCGAAGTGCGTAATGGTTTGAAAAATATTTCTTCGTACCCTTGTGACAGAGGTAAGAATGTGTGAGCTACACATTATTCTTACCACTACCATAATTGGAATGTGGTGCGCTTTGGTGCGAAGTAATACTTCTTGCCATTCGCACCTTCGATTGCAACAACAACGATACATAGAAAAAAGGGAAAAAAAATCCAAAAAAAAAATTCAAGAAAAACTCGTATTTCTAAAGAAGGATTTTTAAAGACAAAAAGTTTTATATATACATGAATTAAAAAAATAATAAAAAATTAGAGAACTGTTATCACCCCAAACATGATAAGAAAATTCTGGATCTCTTATGATTGTACTACGTAGGACCTTATTCTTATAGTAAGAAATTGAAAAATTCTTACAAACCCATAGATAGTAAGAATTCTAATCATCATATATGATAAGAATAAGGAAAATCATTACACAATAAATGGTAAGAAATTTGTAGATTCTTATTATTCAAATAGATAGATTCTGTAAGAATTAACAAAATTCTTATCAATGGAATGTTGAGCGTTATGTAGTGATATGTCGGGCTTGTTTATATGCTTTTGTGGAGTAATGTTTCGTGTTCGTAATCAAATTCAGCACGAAACGATCACGGACACTCAACTTGAGAAGGAGTTCAATTTGCTTGCAAGAGCCGATGAGGTGACCCCGGCACAACGAGCTCTCATGGTGGCAATGAACGTGCGACCATTGAGGATTATATATCCATCTAGGGCATGCCGTTCACCGTATCTGCGAGATGATGTGCGTCCAGGGCCTGGGAAATTTGATGAATTCATGAAGAACAACAAAGATGAGATGTAAGTTAACATTAATATTAAAATTTTGTTCACATTAATCCTATCATTTATTGACATAAAAAAAAAATAGGAGGAATGTGGGGTTGCTTTTTAATGTGTATAAGGATTTCTTCCAAGAGATCATGACCGAAAAGAACGAGCTAAGTGAAGAACATGTGAATGCCTACATTTCTATCTTGGCAACTCAGCCGGCGATGGCTGGAATACCAAGAGTGAAAAAGACGATCGGGATAACTTCTACTGGTTTCATGGTAAGAAAATTATGACAGGTTGGTTAGAAAAATGTGTATTCCTACAAAAACTACTAATATTTTCCGTCTATTAATGAGTAGAGTGAAGTAGAATACGTCTTCGGCAACATCTTTGGGTCGCAAGAGGATAAAGAAGGCATGTATGACTTTGATAAGTTTTGTAAGCGTGGGGAAGATGTCATCCCGGAATCGGAACTCGAGCGGTTGGTGAGGTTTGCAAATGGGACTCTACCTGAATGGGGAAATTCTATTAAGAGTTGGCTAGAGTACGACAGGGTAAGAAATTTACATTTTCTTATCGAAATATATAACTTTCTTACTATAATGTTTATTTCTTATCATATAATGTTTATATCTAATGTTTATTTCTTATCATATAATGTTTATTTCTAATATAGAAACCCGTTATTTTCCCTAGGTTCTGACAATATGCGTGACCTCTGAACGGTGGACACTTGCCGAAATAAACTCGAAAAGGCAGAAACTGATACTACACGATGCCAAGGGCTACAAATTGCAGCATGAGCCTAAGGCAAGAGATAAGAAAAAGTTTTCTTCATACCAATGCTACGTGTCTTACCTCAAATTCTGAAGTCAATTGGGTACTACGAGAAACACGGGATCAAGAACCCGAAGTACGATCAATTTAGTTTTGCATTCGGGCCTCTCACAGGTAAGAATTTGGTTAGAATTTTGTAAGAATTTGGTAATAATTTGTAAGAATTTGGTTAGAATTTTGTTATTTCTTATCATGTTCTTTGCAAAATTCTTACCATTCCTTCAGGTAGGTTGGCCTACCGGGAGATAGATGCAGCTAATGGGCCCCTGTACTGCATGAAGCACATTGAATTCCTCATCTCAGCAGTTAGCATTGAGAGGGGGATAGAGAACCCGATGGCGATCTTGGATTACCGTCGCCATGTGGCCAAAACCATCTACGCTCACAGCACAGATGCAGCCCCGATATCATTTAGCCAAAGCATCAGTAACAATGACGAAAAGGGGAAAAGTCCAATCGCATTCAATCTTGATGCAAAAGATTAGATTAAAAGGGTTCAAATGCTATGGGTATGAAAGAAGTGTTTTTTTTTTGCTGACGCACGCACGTATATATGTGTTTTTTGGGGTGTGTGTGAAAAACGTGGGCTGGATGTAGACATCTTTTTGTAAGTAGTAAGAATTTTAGGTACAGCTCGTAAGAAAATATGTACATCTCGTAGGGGAAGTTTTTGACTAAATCTTGGAACGGACAGTAAGAAAAACCTGTAATTCTTATGAACTAGTTACAGTTTCTAACCATCTCAAGTGTAATCTTCCATGTCCTGATATGCTATTGTTAGAATTAGAAATTGTATAATTCTTATAATAGTGAATGTTATTACTTATCATCTTCAATATTAATTATAACGTTCTGTCGTTAGAATTTAAAATATTCTTATCATATTGCATAAATATTCAGTGTTCTGAATTTCCAAGACATGAGCTCACAAGTAATAACAAAACTGAACTTAAAACCTATAGTGATTCAAACTTCCTCTGGGATTTCTGCAACAGTGACGAAAGAGTAGAGTTCTTCTTTCGCATCTTCATCATTGTTTCTCTTGCGTGCAATGCGGACACGAATCCTCCTAGGCACAATCAGGATTCCGCGGCTCCATATGTGTTTGTTGAGCTTCACATCAACTCTTACATCGGTTGTACCCATGACCTTCTGGGCAAACTTGCGGATTTCCTTCTGTCGTTAGAATTTAACATATTCTTATCATATTGAAATCAGTTTCTTACCATCACAATTGTAGTAATCTGAATTCTTACTACCGTTCAGGTACTTATGTGCTAGATAGTAAGAAACATCAATTTTTCTTATGAAAAGGGAAAAGTTTCTAACCTGATGCAAAAAGTCCAATCGCATTCAATCTTGATGCAAAATATGTGAAGTATCCGTATTTAGAAAATTATAGTTTCTGACATTAAGCAGCAAAAAATAATTTGAAAACGATGTCAGCTCTAACCACTAACAAAAGTAGTATTGTGGTGAAAACAGACAGCATTCCCACTAACTTATGCAAACCTCCCAGGATCTTGACACTTCCTACGAGTATGGCCGACAATCCCACAAATGCCATATTTCTTCGGGTTTCGCCGCCGTTTCTCACCAAGTGTGTTGCTGCCATCATCCACGTCAACATCCACTTGGGCCACTGCTATCAATGTTGTGCATGTGGAAACATTGTGACCTGATTTGTGGCATCGAGAACATTTCCTACCTTTGGCGACTGGTTCATTGGTGATTGAACACTCCTCCACCGTATCTTCTTTGCTTGTGCCTGGATTCATTGGAAGTCCCGAAGGCATCCTCTTCTTCTTCGGACGCCCAGCCTGTTTAGGATTGGATGGAGTGCCAACAATCCTCGATTGAATGATTTGTGGAATACGCCAATCGCTGGGGTCAGTGACAGGCATAACCTTGGATGCATAAACCTCACGCCACGTGTTGGTCGAATAATATGCATGAACGTATGCCAGTGGAGTTTGTTTTTATACCTGTCAAAAAATATAATAAGAAAAATTTGAACGGAAAGTAAGAAAAAAATGTAATTCTTATGAACTAGTTAAAGTTTCTAACCATCTCAAAGTGTAGTAATCTGAATTCTTACAATCTGAACTCAGTTTCTTATCATCACAATTGTAGTAATCTGAATTCTTACTACTGTTCAGGTACTTATGTGCTAGATAGTAAGAAAAATCAATTTTTCTTATGAAAAGGGAAAAGTTTCTAACCTGATGGTTGCGACCGCGTGAGAGCACGGTATCAAAAGACTTTGGAACACTTTACATGAACACTCCATACTTCGTAAATCCACTATATTGCACTTCGAACCTCCTATGATATTGAATTTGGTATCTGATATAGGCTGAACTGTCATGGTGCTGGCTTTTACGGTAGAAAATCCCAATCTTTTTGCAGCATAATCTGTTACCCTCACTGACTCTTTCAGCAGCTTTGGTCCGCCGTTGGTAAAACCATGATTGCACCAAGTTCCGTGCATACTCCAATAAAGCCGTCACTGGCAATTCCCTAGCCCATTTTAGACGACCATTTAGTGACTCAATTGCATTTGATGTTCCGAATTCGTACCTACGCACGGGACATTGGGAAATTGCCCAATGAACCGGCCCTATTCCAATAAGCTTTTCATGAGCCCCGGGCGCATCCTTCAGCAAATTTTGCATATGCTTTTCAAAATCAGCTTCCTTGAATACGTTTGCTGCTGCATGGAATTCGTCAATAACAGCCTCCCCAAAACTACACAGTTTCCCTTGAATGTGGTATTTGCAAAAACCATGAGGCGTGCCTAATATATGGTGGGAAATTTTAGAAGTTAAGTAAGAAATATACACTTATGCTCTAAAATTCTTATTATCTGAACTGAAACCAAATGTAAGAAACCTACCGGGATACACTTCCTGCACTGCATTCTGTATGCTACAATGTTGATCTGAGACAATCAACAGACTATCGGGAGTTCCGAGGCTATTACGAACCTGCTGAAGGAACCATGTCCAAGATGTGTCTTTTTCTTTGTCACCGATACTGAAAGCCAGCGGCACAATCTGTTCATTGCCATCCTTAGTTGACGCAACAAACATAACTCCCCTGTACTTGCCCTTGAGATGTGTGGCATCAATGACAATAATAGGGCGACACGCACTGAAAGCTCTTATTGATGCAGCTAGCGAGAAAAAACAATACTGGAAGGATGAATCATCAGAAGTCTGTAAATCCACAACGGACCCGGGGTTCATTTGTTGAAGCATGAACAAATACATTGGTAGCATCTGAAAAATAAATTAAAAGACAGTAAGAATGTATTATTCAATGAAGTAAGAAAATAAGTATTTTCTAACAATAAAAAAATTACATATTCCAATGGATGATAAGAAAAATGTTATTTCTTACAAAAACAAGAAATAATAAAGAGAGCAAAAATATAATATAAACCTGAAACGACTTGTCATGATCTCCAAATATAGATCTCAAGGCTCGATTCCTTCCCGCTAAAGCAACTGGGTACTTCAATCTAACACCAAATTCCCTAAGTACCTGACCTTATATATCGGATGGCCTAATCACAAATCCATCCGTCGACATGTTAGGGGCAACATACTCAGCTACGGCTCTCGAAGTGACCTTGGGTTCGGCACACGATCGGATATCTCTCGCACATGTGTGTTCGACCATCTTTTTAATTCTCCATGAGTTGCCAAGTGATGTGCATCGCAATAAAAAAGCACATTGTTCGCCAAACTTGCAAATGAGGTGATATCTTCGAAAATCAGATTTCTTAGTGCGGAACTCCAAAAAATTCTTCAAGTCATATGCATGAATTGCTGAAACCATGCTATCCTTGGACCGAAATGATGAACCCCGAACAAGCTGCCCCGTAACCGTAGGTTCCGATAGCATGGAGATATCATCCTCATCAGCAAAATCTGGAATAGATACGCCAACTATACTCCACTGGCTAGACCCGCAGTGGTAATTTACAACATCCATTATGGGGCGGTGACAGGATGCCATGTGCTGCAAAAAGAAAGAAAAATAACATGCACAAACGAATACAAACAAAAATTAGATGTAGTTAGAAAATTAGAAATTCTTACAAACGAATTACATCCATATGATAAGAAAAAACACAAATTCTAACCACATGCATCACATATTCCTACGACTTATCAAATTAATTTGCTTAGTTCATATCATGTTCCATTAAAAAGTTAGAAAATATTAAATTCTTACAAAGAATACATGCACGAATATTCTTACAACACAAAAACAACAAAACAAAATTATTAATTGAGACGTATCGTTAGAAAGGAAATCATAAGAAAATACCTACACATGATATGAAAATTCACACTACATGATAAGAAAATATAGAAATTCTAACCACATGCATCAAACATTCCTACGACAAATGAAATTAATTTGCCTGCTTCGCATTTATTGCCAATCATTTAAAACCTAACTTTTGTTATTTATGACAATCAGATACTGTGTGAATATTACGAAATACTTGCTTGTGAAAGGATAGGAAAGTTAGACAAACATGAAAAAAAAAAGAACTCAACAAGAAACAAACAAAACACATCCTAAAAAACTTACAAATACATCCTCCAAAAACCTGAGATCATGAAAAACACAAAAAAAAAATGCAGCAAAATCAGCAAAAGCAGCTGCATCAGCAACAAAAACCAGACAGAAAATGAACAAAAAACCTGGACCTAAATCCAAAACTGAGATCGACGATAAAACTTATTCAATCGGAATAGTTCTAAGTCGTCTTGCAAGTCGGGAACAACCTGAACCTAGCCGGAAAATCTCTATGACGTCCGCCACTGTAGGGTTCAACTTCATACCCGTCGATATGGGTCGGGTGACGTCTCCAACTCCGACTGAATGTCGTCAGGCGACGTCTCCAGCTCCGAATGAATGTCGTCGACTCTTAGTCGCTGTCGTATGAAGCCGCCGGCGTGGTAATCTTCTTCGAGCTCTTCGACGTGGCCGGCAAAAACCCTAGGCTACCTGAAGCCGGGGGACAGAATGCTGAAGAAGACGTAGAAGATGAAAGAAGAAAGAATAGGAAGATGAAAAGAAGTAATAATGTTTTATTTTCAAAATAAAACATGTAAGGGCAAAATAGTCCTTTAACTTATGAAATGGGCAAAATTAGAGTGGGCTTATAATTTGGGCAAAATTTGGCATTCTTATAACTAAAGGGATAAAAACATACAATTTCTCTTAAAATAACTTATAAGTTGTTTCAGATATAAGTTATAAGCTTTAGAAACGTGCTTAACTGTAACAACCTAAATATCTAATTTAAAATGTTACTCTTTTCTTTACACAATAATGCGGAAGACTTTAAAATAAAGCAAATTAAAAAATTTCTAACATAAATATGTTTTTTTTTCTTCTCATAAAAATAATAAGAGTCGAACTCAATTAAAAACCAAAAGACAACTCCTAATTTGAAATAAAATCATAAACACTACAACTTAAATCTCGTTTGAACCAAATCGGAAATAGCTAAGGTGAGCTTCAAAAAATAAGCAGAAAAACAAAAGACACATAACTTAGTTATTTATTTATTTTGTAAAGAAATTTTCATAAAAACACATCAAGAGCGAATTAAAGATATTTCACTAATATAAAATTTTACTTATTAAAGTCATGGACAACAATTATTTCTTTTATCAAAGAAATCTAAATATTTTCCATGAAAACAACTGAAGTTAAATAACAAATCCTCAAACTTATAACTTTAAGAAAATATTAGTGTAAAATCCTACGACATAACCATTTTTGTATAAACATAAAAGAAAATTAAGAACGAAATCCAAGTTTCAATCTCTACAAAAGAGGAGAATAGCTGAAATTCACCAACATAAAAGACAAACTCAAAACCTAACACCCTCGCATCCTCCACGTTGCTCCAACTCCACTCACTGACCTGAAAGCATTTTGAAAACGTGGGGTGAGTACACAAAAATTGCACTCAGTGGTTGGGGAAATGGATCCTTTATCATTTTGTCCAAACATATAATTATCGCAGGAAAGTGAAACACGATCATTCATCATTCTTGGTTTAGACACACGAGACTCTTAACGTCAAGGTCGTCATAAACAGTCATTCATCATTCTTGGTTCAGACACACGAGACTCTTAACGTCAAGGTCGTCATGAACAGTCAACTGTGCACAGGACTAGGCATATAGCTATATGCAAACATTCATTCATTCTCATCACATGATTCACAATCCAAATCGATAACACATGTTGGACATAAAACATTTTATAGAAAAATATCATTCCTTTCTTAAATCCACATTGCATGCATTTTGAAAATAATTTACTTGAAAAGAGTTTACCCACCTCCATGTAGAGCACAAGTAACACGGGGAAAATTGGTCATAGGCAAGGATCCTAGTCGTTCGCACCTATTCAAGTATAATATACTATAATAAGTAAATAACTAAAAAAAAATCCTCTAAATACGAATAAATAAAACTATCTTAGGAGGCTTAAACTCGATTGATTGTAGTCGCGTATATTTAATTATTGTTAATACAGAAGCCGAAAATCAACACACCTCTCAAACAATCGAACCCATCTCTCTCTCCCATGAACGTTTTTTTTTTTTTTTTTAACTACCATTATTCTATCTCTCCATCCAACTCACATATATATATATATAATACATACATACCAAAAGAAATATTACTTTTTTTTTAACTCATTCTCTGCATTTTATTACTAATAAGAAGCAAAGTCAAATACTACTATTATATATATATTTTTTTTCTTTCTTAAAGCCTGCTGAAAGGTGAACTTGGTTTAGGAAATCAATTAAATCAAACTTCAAAGCTAAATTTCGTACTTCTCCATTCCCTTCCTCCCTAGTCCATACGCACAACACATACCTATTTCTTATACTTAGATTTTCATTCAGACATTTATACGAACACATAGAAGGCGTGTATTTATGCAACAAAAATTCCTACTGATATAATCTTTCATACAAGCATTTCTACGAACACCTGAAAGACACCTAATTTCTGCGCATAGAAAAAGATTTCCTCCAACCCAATTCATTCGTTCTACGAAATTTTTCTTCTTATTCATGTATAGGCATTAACAGGCTAAATCTTAAGATTATTATCAGCACGAGAAGACCTAGTTTATTACATACTTAAGATCGAACACTCATGGCTGCAGAATTTCATAAGGAAGAAAAACAAGACGAAAATTACTACCGTTCGAATCTCGACTCGGCGAGCCTCCTCGCAGAGATGATGTGGAAAAAGGGCTCCTACTTTCTGCAGAATAAAATTTTCGGTGTTAAACCTTTCGGTGAAAGAAACGTTTCAAGGAAAAGATTTTGAAATAGGAAGAGATTCGTGAACCAAAAGCTTGAGTGAAGTATATCGTTCGAACTTGCGAGCCTCGATCGAAGTTGCAAGCTTGGTTGGAGAGAAAGTTTGAGAGCGTATTTCAGAAGATGAGTGAGATTCGTAAAGGAAAAGCGTATATAATTGACGGAAGTTGGGTTTTGTGCGGAAGTTCAATATATATATATATATATGAGAAAGGGTGCAGAAGATTTTTGAGTTGATACGGAAGTGAAAATCGTAGTGTATCGCTTAAGCTGAAAAATCGGAGGAAGATTGGTTTCTATCGATTTCAACTTCTAACTCTTACGTAATGCCGCTGCGTGAGTTATCCGTACTCACCCTAAAGGGTTTATCTATCCCTAATGGATACATGGGCCTAAGTATTTCTTTATGTATCTTCAATTTTTCCGTGGCCCAACATACAAGGATTTCTCTAAAATCCTAAGTACTAACTATGACCATAAGCTTAATTTATAAGTAATTAAATAGAAATAAGAAAGAATAAAGTATTTCCCTCTTGAAATAATAACTTAATTGCTTAAAAGAAAAGGTGCTAAAAAGTGGGGTGTTACATTAACAATTTAAGCTCTTAAAGAGCTTATAAGCTCAAAAAATAATTAAGCTATAAGAGCTTTATAAACTCCTTAAAAGTAAGCTCTTTATCCCCAATCTATTTTTATAGCTAATAAGGTTTTCAAACAGCTTATAAGTTGTTAGTGTTTATAAACTCTTTCAAATAAACTTAGCCAAACACCCTTTAGTGAACGGATCAAAACGGAATCAATGGAACGAATACAGTGGCGGCAGTGTGCAATTTCGGTGATTTTTGCTAGATAAAAAAAATAAAAAATAAAAATAAATAATATTTCTTGATTTCATCGGATAAGTCGTTGTTTGTATATATTCCATTTATACCTTAGTTTTGCTTGTAACAAGAATCAAACCACCAAGTTCCGTCTTCTCATTTAAATAAACCACTACTCGATCTTCTTCTTCTTCCCTTTAATTTTGGAATCTTTTCTATTTTGAGGATGAAACTTCTCGCGGTGAGTGTAGTTATTTATCGATTTTTTATTTTTATTTTTTATTTTTCCTGTTTTCTTCTCATAATTATATAGTAATAATAGATATTAGGTTAATTGAATTTGAAGAGATTATTATGCTTTGGTGATGCGAAAGATCATGCTTCTGGAGAACCTGATGCTAGCATGGCTTCCGATCTTCTTCAAACTATTTTGGAACCCTTTTATGGGCAGGTGTGTCTGAAAATGCACAGTTAGATTTTGCTTCTTTTTTTTTTTTTTTTTGTGTTATCTTTGTAATTATTTTTAATATTTTTTTTTGGTTTTGTTTTTGTAGATTCAAGATGTCGCAGAACACAGAAAAACTCTCCTTTTTACTATCGAATATTAAGGTATGAAAATGCTGACTTTTATTTGTTAGCGGATACTAGAAAATGCAGAAATAATTCAATTTCAGGGAAATCCTACATGGAAGGAAGATTCAATTTATATTTTTATCATTTAAATCGAATCAATTTTTTTTTTCTTTTGTTATATAGTACATTAGTACTAGTATATTATTAAATTTTCTAGTAATTAAAAAAAGCATGTCCAATAATTAAAATACTTATAGTAATATAGAAATTAATTTTCTAGCTGGTAGAGGAGATCACATCCGCAAATATTCATATTTGGGCCATTTAGTATTCACGCTCTCTATGTGTCTATGGTTTTTTGGTTAATTACTTTCAAGTTTCAATTTGAGGCAATCCCAAAAATAGCCATTTTGATAATGTAAAGGTAAATTTTAGCCACACATAAAGAATATGCAACTTTTAGCCAATTTGCGCATAAAATGACAAGTTTACCCTTTAAGTTAAACACACGACCATGATTACACGACTACACAGTCGTGTAATTTTGGTCGTGTATTTCGCCCGGCACAGCAAATACGGCAACCTCGGCGTGCCAATGCACGACGGACGGCCACGGCCCAGGGGTGGCGGTCGTGACCGTGCCAAGGCCGACATGACAGCCCCGGCATGCCAATGCACGACGCACGACCACGGCCTATGGGAGACGGTCGTGGCCGTGCATATGCACAGCGTCGGGCTCACGGCACCCCGACAGGGCTGGTGGCCATTTTGATCTCACTGATTTTATTTTGATCTGCAAAAAGTATAAAAGAACAAAGAATAATTAATGAATCATAAATATATATATTTTTAAAAAATCTACACAGAGAATACACGACCGCCAAATACACGACCACCTGGTCGTGTATTCTTGGCCGTGCAACACAAACATGTGGTTGCCAGAATACACGGCCACCATTGCACGACCGATTTGGTTGTGTAATTGGCGTGGTCGTGTATTTAAGAACAGAAAAATAAATCTTCAATTTTTTCAATCTAAAACGTAATCTGCAGCAAAATTAACCAATAAATTGATCTTTTAAGCATCTAAGCATACATATAAGAGCATATAACCATTAAATTTCGAGATTAAACAAACATACAAAGAAACCCAAAAGAATCTTCAAAACCTATTTCAAAACCTAAATTTCAAAAATAAAAACTGAAAAACGTGAATTAACAATTACATGGCCGACGCGCCGCCTCCGCCGCTGCCGCCGCGCCGCCGGTCTCTCCGGCACCACTCAAATATTTTTAATCGATTATGTGCTTATTCTTGAGTGTTCCTTGATTTCTAATTTTTTTGAAGTTAAATGAATAAAGGAAAAAAGCAACAAAAATTAAGGTATAAGGGCAATTATGTCATTACATACCCTAAAATGGCTAAAATTTGCATATTGCTTTATTGATGGTTAAAATTTACTTTTGCTTTATCAAAATGGCTATTTTGGGGTATTTGCTCTTTCAATTTACTATCTTTGGTTAAATTAAGTTGCAAACTAAACATGCATTTCAATTTGTTTGCCCTTTTCCTCTGTGTTATCAGTTGACAAATGAAGAGTCAAAAGCAGTTACCACAGCATCTTCAATAAAAGGTGCACTTTAATTAATTTACTAATATATAAAATAAAAAAAAAGCTCGAACGTACAGTAGTATATAATTGTCTTGACGAACAAAAATAGTTCAGACAAAGAGATTATAATATACAATTATATATCTTTTCCTGCAGCGAACGAGAAGCAGATGGAGACATATGTGAAAAAAGTGGGAAAAATGGCTCAAAACATAAAAGTGAAACTTGAAGCGATAAATGCAGATGTATATATATCTCAGATCATCAATTATTTTGAATATTTTCTGATACTACAAACTGATTTATTTATTTATTTTCAAAAATCATTTCATCAGAACTTAGCTAATCGGCAAAAGCCCAATTGTGAGGAAGGAAGCGTTATTGATAGGATTAGGACAAACATGACATAGTGCGTAAACATTTCTGATCATCACTTCTTCTTTATTTTACGTAATTACAAAGTATGTAAGAATTCACAGATTTCCTGCATTAATCGCAGCGCCTCTTCAATAAAATTTAGAAGCGTCATGAGAAAAATTCAGGTTAATTAATTAATTATATATATCAGCATATATATATCTCACGTATTTGATCTTTCTACTTGGGCTAATGGTTTTGAACTTAATTTTGATGTATATTGTTCTATAGATTCTTAGGCATAGCATAGAACAAGAGCATCGCGAGCTTATTGAAAGAAGACTAATAGCAGGTAAGCATTAATTAATTAATTTTGCATTTCTGCATATTAGTCATGATTTAATATAAAGTAGGGACACACTTGTGTCAGTCGGAGGCACCGTGCGGCCGGGCTAAAACAATGACACTTTTATTCATATAGATTGACACTTTTTTGTATAAAGATTGACACTTTTAAAAATTGTCATTTTATTCGTAAAATAATTATGTTAAAGATTGACACTTTTATTCATATAGATTGACACTTTTCTGTATAAAGATTGACACTTTGGGCCCGACCGCACGGTGCCTCCGGCTGACACAAGTTTTTGTCTATAAAGTACATCTTATGTGTAATTAATTAACCATATGTATATACATATATTACACACATCAAGTTCATACTTATGTTATGTGTTTGAAATGTTTATCTGGCTTCCAGTGACCGGAAGTAGACCCGACAAAGCGGTAAGGCAACAGCGCTAGCTCATATATACGAGCGGAACGGAGGGAGTAATATTTTAAGCTCTATTCGAAATCAATCTTTAACAAATGGGTGACTAACTTAACAGACCATCGATCGTCTGATTGAAATTGGAAAGAGTGAGATTTTATACCACGACCTAGAGGCAATCATACAAGCAGCACGCAACAAGGTGCATTTATTTTCTCTTTTAGTTTTAACCAAAGGATCAATAATGGTTCTTTATTTTCCCTCCGTGTTGCTGCACTCTGTTTACACAGCTTGTTTGTTAAGTCTTAAAATCTTGTACTAGTATTTTTGCCATGCAAAGTATGGAATTATATTTTTCCATTCGATCTCTCAAGTATTGCATTGCAGGTATTGTATAGTTTGAAGGAATTTAAGGAGATGCAATGTGCTTTTAGAGAAATCGAGAAAATACTTCTTGCCCTACATGAGGTACGTACTTCAATTTAATTATATATATAGCTACTTTTATTAATTGGAGCTAGGTATCACGAAATAATTAAGCATACTCTTACAAAATTAATTTTTTCCCACCCCTCCCACATGCTTAATTTATCTTATTAATAAATGTTGTATCATTGAAACTTTCACTAGCTAGTGATGAAATATAGGGTAAGCTAGTCTTAAAATTTTCACCATCCAATTAATGTTCAGAAGGCAAGAATATATATACATGCTTGAAATATTAAAGAATATCAATAAAATGTTCACATTACTTTTGCTAGTAAAAATAAAAGGTTTCAATTATATATATTGGCATTTGTTTGTTCAATTAATATGACAGATTTACGTTGAAATGGATGCTCGAGTCGAGGCCCAAGGGGACATGCTACAGAACATTGAAAGCCAGGTATGTTTGTAGGGACTTTAATTAATATATGGTGTTATGGTCTAGCTTTTGATTTAATAATCTATTAATTGCAAAGCATCGTAGTGTAGCGGATAGATTTGCTCTCTTCTTCTTCTTTTGAAAGATATGATAGAATAGATTTGGAATAGATTTGTATATTTTGTCTTTATTTATGTTTAATGTTTTTTATTATTGTCTCTGAAAATGAAAATTCAATTGCAGGTAATTGGTAAAATAAAGAATGATATACATGCCGTTAGGCCAGCTGTTCCAAGATTAGAGATCTCAGCGTAAAACATCAAGAAATTAAGCATGATCGATGTTGAGAAAGTTTGATCATCATTTTGGAAGCCATGCATTTTATTGTTTTATAAAATGACTTTGCAAGAGATTTTTGTGCATATAACTGGCAGAGACTACGTGCACTCTACATGTAAAAAGACGTCTAAATATTGATGAACTCGTAGTGTCATTATTTAGACAATTCTACAATTTTTGATAATTTCATGTGTTCATTAATAAATATAGAAGATTGTGTATAGATTCATAAAAATTATGAATTAAATCACAAATTTTATGTATAAATTTATATAATATTTTATTCTTGCCCCCTAGAAATGATCCCCTACCCACGGTGGGCACACTTAATGTGTCCACTGGTGATGTGGCAGTGTCACGTCTGCAATTTTTCCTTTTAGGGTTTAGTTTTTTATGTTAGGGTTTAATTATTTTTAGTAGGATTTTTATTAACTTCCTTATATATTCCAATGTCACGTCATCCGTGGGTACATTAAGCATGCCCACGGTGGGCATTGGAGCATTACTCTCTTGCCACCACCAAAAATTAGAAAAAAAAAAAGAAAGGTAAGGACAAACATAAAATCGAATATTTTGCCCATCTTAATCTCGGGAGACTGTCGGCTACTGCTTTTAGTTAAACATGCCGGCCGTTATCACATAGGATCCTCTATCCCAAGTCATGCTCCAATGCCCACGGTGGGCATACTTAATATGCCGATCGGTGACGTGACAATACGATAAAAGGAAATTAATTTGAATATATACTATAATAACTAAACCTTACCAAAAAAAAATTAAACCTTACTAAAAAAAACTCAACGCTAAATGGAAAAAAAATTAATAACGTAGCACTGCCACATAAGCAGTAGACACACTAAATATGTCCACATTGGGTAGGGGAGCGTTTATGCCTCTATCCCCATTATAGTATATTGACCATGTACCAAAATCGATTATTATTCTTGAGTGTTATTTATTTATTTCTTCAATTTCTCGATATTATGATCCAATCTAACTAATTGACTAGGTTTTATCAATCCAATTAAAAGTTATGTATTATTTATTATTTAATTTTAATTTTAGTTAAAATATGAAGAAAAATTGCTAAACAAATAATTATATATATCCTAATTGAATTAATGAAAATTTTAATTAGTATTGTATATAATATTAGATTAAATAATATTACATCAAAATTGAAGAAAAAATAAAATAAAAATAAAAAAATCAATTTCAATATACGATTGGTACACTATTCTAAAGACAGATGCTGAAACTATGAACTTCATCAAAGTGTTGCTCCTATGTAGTCGGGTCGAGCGTCCTTTTATTGTGACGTCTCATTCATCTTCCAAACTCCTCTCGTTCGATTCCTCCCCAGTAGTGAGATCAGGATCTTGTTGGACATGCTCCCACTAATTTCACAACCCAAAAAAGAAAATCATCAATAATTACCCAAAATGGTACTATCCAAGAGCAAAAACTGAACTAAAGGAACACACATACCTCTTCTAAATATACACGAACTTGAAGGCTATCGTTCCCATTGCTCTCTTGTTCCTCTCTTATCTGTATGGCAGATTCAACAGCCGACTTGCTGTACGGACCCACCTCCATCAAATGGAGAGTAGTAATATCTCCAATTGTACTTGGAATCTTCTCTAAACTCCGACACTTTTTGATGACCAAGTGCTCAAGGCAAGGGAAATGGCTGCTTTCTGCTTCCCAACATACGAGGTTAGATAGCTCCATCATTAAGAATTTTAGCTTCCCAAACTCTTCTTCCTTAGGGTCCCACTCTTGTTCGACGAAGTAGAACTCTCTAAGCTTGAGCACTTCAAGATTAGGCAATGAACCGATAACGGACATATCTTCCGACGGAGGACTGCACCCTGTGAGAGCTAGCTTCTTAAGATTAGGCGGTAGAGTGTACATCGAGGGGAAAGGGATCGAAGGCCGTCCCCTCATCCTCATCATCAGAGTGGAAGGGGCGGAGACGAACGCCAAATCTAGCGTCTCGAGTTTGTGTAGACGATCAAGATTGTTGAGGTGTAGCTCCCTGCACTTGGCTTCAGACATCCGAGTGTAGGAAGCCTTCAACCTCTTGAGGTTCGGTATCATGCGAATCGCTTCCGTTGAGAGGTTGAAATCCACAACTCCGGTGAGTGTTTGAATGTTTGCTAACGAGACAAGCCTCGGAGGCGAAGCTATGCGCAGGACAAGGTGCTTCAGCTTTGGGATCTTCCATATCTTCAGAGCTCCAAGTGGTGTTGAATATGAAAGTGGATGGATGATCAATGTCTGAAGATTGGGAAGCTTATGGAGCTTGAGATGCTCATGGCCTCCATAGGTGAAAGCAAGGTATCTTAAATGAAATAGGTCTGTGATGATGTACAACTGTATATTTGGTATATGCAGCACCCTCAACAATCTCAACGATAGTACAAAGTCAAGTGTATTAGAATCCGTACCAAAATACAATACAGAACGAAGAGACGAGGCGGTGGCATTTCTGTAATTATTTGCATCCAGCGCTATACGGCGCTGGTCTGCTATATCCGCCCCTGAAGAGGGGCGGACGTACAGAAACTTCTCATCGCGTGCTTTCTGTACGCACAAGTCCCTCAGGAGGTCATGTACAGAGCAACTTTTGAATTTTCCATTGGATCGCGTCTCAGTAATTAAGATGAGATTTCTTTTGACGAGATCCTCCAGATAATCCTCTGCTATTTCTTCCAAAGTCTTAGAACCTTCCACGGGTTTCAGAAATCCTTCAGCGACCCATAGCATGATGAGTTTGGAGATGCGGACTTCAGTAGTGTCGAGGAAACTTCCCATGTAGAGAAAACACGGCTTTAGATGGTTCGGCAAATAGTCATAACTCAAACTTAGTATCTTTGAGAAATTTTCATCACTTGTTGCCATGCCTAAGCTGTTCTTAGCAATATTCTGCCATTGATATTTGCTCCTCTCCACCTTCGCCAGAATACCTGCGATAACAACAATTGCAAGGGGAAGTCCTCCACAGTTTTTCGCAATCTTCCTTTCGATTTTCTCCAATGCCATTGAACAGGACTGTCCCACAAATACCTTGTCCTGAAGTAGACTCCAGCTCTGATCCGCATTCAAGAAATGCAGGTGATGGATAAGGCTGGACGACGCGTGCTCAGCCACGTTTCGTTGCCTCGTGGTTATCACAACACGACTTCCATTGTTGTCATCAGGGAAAATCCAGCCTATGTTGTCCCAAGCTTCTATACTCCACATATCATCCATTACAACGAGATAAGTCGTAAGCTTCAAACTTTTATACACAAATCCTTTCAAGTCCTCATCACTTGTCTCAGGTAAATAACTTCTCTGTATAAACTCCTCAACTTTCTCTGTCTTGAGAGTTAAAGTATGCAAAATACTCAAAAGAATCCCCCTCACGCTATAACCTTGAGAAATGGTTGCCCATGAACAAGTGTGGAAGTGATATGCAATATAAGGATCAGCAAAAATATTTCGTGCCAAAGTGGTTTTACCTATTCCGCCCATCCCTACAATCGAGACGACCTTACGGCTCAATCGCCCATCACAAAGCACTTCCTTAATCTTGAGCAAGTCCTCGTCGAATCCCACCATCTTGTTTCCGTCGTTCGTCATTGAATTCGACGAAGAAGGAAGAGACAGAGCACGACCGATCCTCAGCTTCTTGCCTCTGCTGCTTCTTTGAATGTTCTTCGCCTCATCGATGACAGAATCAATCTGGTTTAGGGCCTTCACGAGCTCTGATCCGTACTCGTTTTGAACTGTTTGAGCTCTCTCGTTTCGAAAAGATGGAAACAATTGCCGGAGACCACATCTGTTTCCTCCCAACTTGTAAGTGTTGTTATGGTCTGAAATGTGGCACTCGATGATGTCTTGAGCCTTATACGCGGCGTCTCGGATTTGTGATTCAAGAGATTGGTATTGAATATGATTTCTTTCTCCACCTATATGCGACTGCGAGTGATGATCATCAAGAAAGCCTTGGAGAAGACCAAGTTTTTCTTGGAGGGATTTCAATTTTTGGTCCTCATCATCATGAAGAGGGACGTAGAATAACTGATCATGCTCCATCATCTGGTCTAGTATTTGAGAAAGTGAAACGAGAGCAGCATAAGCCATGGCTGAAGATCAATAATCACTTCTCAGGCTAAGGCTATGGAAGATTAATATTCAGAATTCAATAGGATAAATCCAACTCTATGTATTCATTTTCTTGGTTTCTCATAAGGAATATTAGATTCCTTTTCCCATATCTTTTGCCGGCCCCGGACATCTTTATGGTTTGATAAGAAATTAAATATAAACTAATGAACATTAACTCATTGATCTTCACGTCCTATAAAAACGATTGTCATGTACAAGGCAGGTCACTTATTTTTCATATACCTACCATTAACCAAACAAATGCATCGTAACCAAAAAGTACCTAAATGAGCTCATTCAAGTATATGCAACCAACAATCGAGACAAAATGTAAGTATGTGATCTCTTTGGTTGATAATAAAATTAAATAAAACGAACTTAATACGAACTTATAAGCTATCGAAGCAACGAACAGTCACTTATTATGTCCGACTGAAATGAGGCTTTCTAAATGGAGGACGAGTATAAGGCACACAGCTTGCAATCCTCGTCGCCTCTGCTCCTTTGTACAACACCATCTCAAAAACACCGTCATCAATATCAAACGCCTTTATTATAATGTCGTCGTTGTCGTAGATATGCAAAGGTCTTTAACCTTGGTGGGAATTCTTCTGTTTCTTCTTTGAGATAGGCCAAATCGGCGCCGTACTGAATATCAAACTTCATAGTCACGCTGTACTCCATCAATATCCTAAACTTTGTTTCCAAGAAAACATTCTCACACACACATAGCATTCCACTCACAACCACCACCTGCAAGTCATCCTCTTCACCCAAGTAATACTTCGACTTATGGATGAATTTATTTTTAAAATGAGAAAGAAGAATTTAATTGCAGGATCTTGAGAAATCCAAGGGGTTACAAACATAAACAACGACTTATGGATTATATATACTCAGGAAAATTTATTCCATAGCAGACATCCAATATGTCAAACTAAGTACAGTACCAGCTAATTCATGAAATATTATTATATTTAAAGAATCAAAAATATTTTATAAGAATCTAAATGTCTGTTTAGAAAAGATAGGATTCTGGAGGTAAGGAAGATAATTGTTGAAATTCTCTCATTTACCCTGCATCTACTTTGTAAGGATCTTGTTTCTAACATAATTGATAGCACTCCGTCCCCCCCCCCCCCCTTTTAATTATGATCTTTTGAAGGGTTGAAAGGCTTATTCTTACATATAATCAGAGCGATTCCAAACTCGATAATTAAAATTGTTTGGTACATACATGGGCATGATTTGTTGAGAACTCAGTGGTAGTGATTGGTTCACGTGTAGAGTCGATTGATGGATGATCTACTAGAAAACATACAATTAAAATACACATCTTCTTATCTTAGGTGACAACATCAATTGTGTCGACTCAATGTTCCTCGTATCTTAGGTGACAGCATCAATTGTGTCGACTCTCAATGAACTGCATTATGACACTGTATCCTCATACTTCTATAATTCTATAAGAATTCTCAAAAACCTTAACGAATTTCAACAAATAGACTTAAAAGATTTGCAGATGGAAAACGCAAAGCAAATTAAGGCTTTATAGCTATGTATTAGCTAGCCGTACAATGAAAAGAAAACAACTTAGTACTAAACTCACATCAAACATGGTCACTAGTTTAAACAAATAAACAGTCAATCTCCTAGTTAAAAGAGTCCTTGAAAATTAGAACTTTAAAAACAACAAATCCTGGAAAGACAATGAAATAAGAAATAACAAACCAACGCCAACACCATCTTCTTGATTTTTTCATCGACCTATCTAACCTTTGAGCGACATCCCTAACATCAGAGACCTAATCAGAAATTCAAACTAACGCCAAAACCATCTTCTTGATGTTTTCGTTGACCTATTTAACCTTTGAGCGATATTACTAACATCTTTGACAAAACCAGCTATTCTATCCATCTGCAGTTTAATTTGAGAGACAAAGATCGTAATATATTATATTACTAATAAACAAGAAACGATGAGAAAATATATAAAAGAATAAATAAATAATAATCCTTCTGTCCTAAAATTGTAATCTCATAACAAAAATGGAAACCATCAGATATACACCACCCAAAATACACATTCTCGAGATTCTACTAAGTTATGCATAATGTCGTCCACTGAAAATTGCACTACTTTATATACAATTTATGTTGCTTACATATAAAATAATACTCCCTCCCTTCCGCAATTTTAATAAATAGTTTAGTAGATATTTTATATTTTTTTTAAGTGGGTATAATGGGGCTCACTAGAGAGAAACTTAAGTACTCGGTTTGTCCTATTATTCTTGTCTCTCTTTATATTTTATACCTCACATATATTCAATAAATGAGACAAGAATATTGGGACGAAGGAAGTATTTCATACATCTTAAACCAAATGTAACATTTCTTTTAAATCTATGAGACAAATTCAAAAAAAAAGCATTATATTTGGTTTGAAACGGATGAAGTAATAAGTTGGTAGTTTTTTTGTAAATAATAAGAAGAGTTGAGTTTAAAATAGAGTTAATTTGGTGTAAATACACAAACTATGCCGTAATTCCAATTAATTTGGGAAAAAAACAGAATTGCCGCATAGTTTGAGTATTTACACCAAATTAGCCCTTTATAAAATATAAAAGGATGTGGTGGCCCATATACAGAAATGGAAGTATTGCACTATTCATGGATGCCCAAAATGAAAATAACATCACATTATTCATAAAGGGAGGGAATACATAATTTTTATCTTTAATAAGTATCATTTTTTTAACATCCTTGTTCGGCTGTCCGGGACGAATTTAATAGGTATATATATTATCAATATTTTAGATTATTTTTTTTCATGTGCAAGTGCATATAATCTCTGGTTCTCTGCTAGTACACATAAAAAGAACACGCCATCATTACAATATCTAAAACAAACCTGGCTTTGAATATGGTGTTGCACGTGGCCGCCTTGATCATCGATTAGACGAGATACATCGAGGTAAATCTGACTCATACAATAAGCAAAAAATGCCATAATAATCAGCACTTTCAGTTGCGACTAGCAAATATTTTACGTGGGATGCATGTAAGATGTAAAGGTGGGGTTTAAAAGTATACTTCATAGGAAAGGAATATAACTAATTGAAACATTTTGTAGTTTAGAAGGTCATGCATGTAAGGATTATTTTAGCATTGCCATAGATCATCACCAGAGTTTATGTGTATAAGAATTGAATTTTTTGAAAGCCTAGAATATGTCTAGAATTTGATAAGATAATTTTACTCTCGTTTGCTTGGCGGTAAGATATCAATATTATGTTGTGCAACAATTATAAATTATGACAAAATAAAGGAGCGTAACTTATGAAAATTTAAGTTAATTAATTTGAAACACGATATAATTATTTCTTGTATTACATATTCCACCAAAGAAGTGAGATATCCCTAACTCTATTAGTGTTTTCAAACAAGACATTAAAATATAATGATATATATTATACACACTTATGTATACCTTGTTGCAAATGAATGGGCCCTGAGATCATTATTAAAAACAATATACATTAACTTAAGTGAAGCTAAATTAATGCTAGAGTTTAATATAGGTAAGTAAGTATATTATAAGTATACACATCAAATTGGGTGCCATCGTCATCGATTGAATTATATGTCATCATGAATTGAATTGTGAAGTACCTGATGTAGCTCACGAAGTTCTTTCTCAATTTTCATTAAATCATTGTGCCTCTCCTCAAATTCCTCCAAACAATTCATTACCTGCAATGAAATACTTGGAAGAAGTTAAATGGATTTGGTTTGGCAGAATGAAAATCAAATGGAATGTTTATTCCCATAATCATTAAATGAAATAACCAATTAATTATCCCTATCCCCAAAGGTGAGGAAAAGCCACTCCCCATGCACTACATGATTCATTTTATTTCTATCGCTTTACACTCCTACCTAACTCCATCACTCCATACCAAAATATTAATTTGTAAGACTTAAAAATGCCTAATAAAATCAATTAATTACTTTTTCTCTTTCTTTTGTGTTTATCACATGCATGTCTATATTGCCAAACTCAAAATTAACTTTTCAGCTGGCGGAATATGTTAAGTTACGTTATACCGAGCACACACACTATATAGTCGATGTTAGGGCACGGATCGATCGGTTCTTTTACCTCTGAGTTTAAGACACACACAACACACGACACGCATATTCAGGACAACACACACATATTCAGGATTCGTGCTATCTTTCATGACAACGTAACCTTTGATCATGCTTCTTTCCAAAATTATATCAGGCTAGCATATGAAGCAGTCTTACCTCTTCATGATCTGGTTTAGTTCCATTAATCCCTGAAAATCAGTAAAATCTTTAGGCACAAGATTGTAATGTCCCATGTACGTGAGCAATGAAAATTTAACCATAATGGAGTATTTTAGTAACATGGGTTGATAATTTGACGTCAAGTAGTTAACCTGTTATTAGTTTTCTCTTAACAAGATCACGGCGATAATCTTCTTCAATGGTCTGTCGTCTCGAACTCTATCCAAGATAACAAAATCAAAATATATCAATCTTTTCGGCGAGTACAAAATAAATAAAGCTGTACCTGTAACTCTTTCATAAGACCTTTATATCTTTCCAATGAGCAGCTGAAATGCAGGAAATGTACGTGTAAAAGAACATAATTAAACAATTAATCAGAATTGTTATAAAATATATATATATAGACTCACGATATCATGTTTGTCCTCATCTTATCAGTAGCAGTTCCTTGCCCACAACTGGGATTTTGCCGCTTATAAGTCTGAATAAATTTCAAGATAGTTTTTAGTACTACGCTTAGCAGCTAGCATGCAGGAATTCAATAGAAGAGTGATCATAAATACTTAGAGATATACGTATTTATCTATTACTGCTTCAAGTTTCACTTTTATACCGCGTGCTGTTTTTTCCACTTCACTAACATTTTTCTCCATCCGTTTTCTGATAGCTGCAGAAAAATATGACATGTTAAGATACCAGAAGAGTGAGCCAATATATATATCTTTTTATATTCTTTTTCTTTTGTCATTACGAGGAAAACAAATATAGCAGGAGCATTATGAATAAAAAGACATTATAAAATAACAGCACCTTTGCTTGAAGATTCACTCGTGACTGATTCTAGCCGTTCCTTGGTTACCTAACTCACGCGCACACAAGGGGAAGGAGGAAAAGAAAAGAAACATGACGTAGCCAGTTTGCTTGAAGAACTATAAATATCAAAGAAAAGGTTAATCATCGAAAATACTACAATGTTCACTTGACATTTAAATTTGGTTAGCATTTTCTATTATTTTCATACCTTGAGATTCTCTAGTAAAGAGGAGTATTTGTCCATCTGTTCTTCAATATTTTGAATCTATAATGGAGGAAATAAATTATGATGAAAATTAATTACAATATTGAATAGGGAAGGCTACACAGTGCACAAATATCACTCTGCATTTTCAGACACCTGCTCTGGAAACGGTTCCAAACTACTTCCAAGAACCTCATAATTCATGCTCGTACCGACTTCTTTGGAAGTCTCGCCTTTTCTATCTGCAACAAAAACGTTATAAAGATTCCATCCCATCTATTTCTCACAAATTTAGTCTTACTTATCTTATTTGACAATATCACAATTTTAGTTTTATTCTTAAAAATAAAATTTAAAGGTCCGCTACACATAATAAATATCCTCAAAATTCTCTTAAGTTACACAATATGTCATTGCGGCCCATAAACAAATACTCTACCTTATCCACAAAATATACTTCTAAAAGTACTACTTCATCATTCCACTTGTATTATAGAAAAATATATTTTTCTCTTAGCATTTGTGTCTGACTAGTGACTATCTAAGACTAAATTTGTGGGACAAAGGGAGCACTATTATTAAAATTGTTCGCCTTCCCTAATTGTGCCTACCAGAGATATTTGATGAAACGACCCTCTACAACTGGTTCATGATGTGAAATGCTACACACGAAAATAGTGAATTCAAAGAAGGATCGGAGGAATGTTTTAATCATGACATTTCACCTACATGAGTTATGCCTGTTGAATTGCCACTTCAATTTGTAAATTATTTTATTCTTTCCCGTTTCATTTAGATGACCAATTATCTGTTAGTCCAATTTCCAAAATGAGTAACATATGTCCACACGTAACTAAAATCTATGTGCATCTTATATTATTTTCTATTTTCTAGTTATATAGTTTTTAATGTAATTTTTGAATAAACTTTTTCCAAATTCATAAAATATCATACATGAATTATTAGTAAGCTCAATTTCTGTAATATTCTTGATCTTTCAAAATTTTATATAACTACAAATGAAAATATAGGATATCTAGCTATATGGAGTATACAATAACTAAAGTTTAAAGTTTGAAGATCGTTAAGAAGGGTTATTTGTTTATCTTTGTTAGGGAGCAGAACGGAGAACAGGTCGAGTTAGCAAAAGCTGGGCCTCGGCCTTTTCAAGTTTATCGCAGGCGGGAACGGGCTTAGGCCTTTGGGTCGTTTTTATCTTATATTATTAATTATTTTATTCTCAGTTTATGTGGTAGTTTATTTTTGGTAAATGAATCGCATCAGGAGTATAAATATTTGTATTTAGGGTTTGGAGAATTATTATTGAAGTATTATTTTGTTTGAGCCCTAGGCTGAGCGGCAATTGCCGTGTGGTGTTTTCCCTTTCTGTTTTCTGCTCCTAACAATTGGTCCGACCTGCCAGATCCCGTTCCCGCGTGCATGATGACGCGATCTGCAACTGAACGTTTGGAAAAGCTGGAAGAGGATTACTCGGAGATTAAGAAGTCGTTGGAAGAGATGGATGCGGCTTTGACGGTGATGTCCAAGGTGATCGAGCAGTGGCCAGCGAGTGGCTTTAATCCAGAAAGAGGGGCGATGACTGATCCGCCGGGGAATACATCACCAGCAGCGACGGTGGTGCAGTTGCCTCCTTTCAGCGGCGCCGATCCTATTGGTTGGTTGGCTCGTGCCAACCAACAGTTCGAGATTCACAGCACAAGCGCAGAAAAGAAGGTGTCGTTGGCGGTGGTTGCCATGGAGGAATCCGCGCTGTACTGGGTAACATGGATGCATTCTCGCAAACCAGAAATCTCGTGGGAGGAGTTTTCGAAGGCGCTTGTATCAAGGTTTGACACACGATTCAAAGGGGTCCCTTTGAGCGTGGCCGACGTCAGGCAGTCTGGTTCGGTGGAGGAGTATGTCACTTTGTTCGTGCAGTTGGCTGGCCAAGTTCCAGGTCTCTCGGACGAGCACTATTTAGGGTATTTCATGAAGGGTTTGGTCGACTCGGTACGTGGCGCGTTCAGGTTGTTGCGACCTAGAGATTTGGAGACAGCGATGGAGTTGGCAAGAGACGTGGAAGATAATTTGTCATTGCAATCTGGAGGACGAGTGAGTAATGGAATTGTTAATACACCTTCTCGCGCTAGTTCGTACTCGAAGCCATCATTTAATACAGGTTTGGGGGGCGGAACCGATCCGGGAAACCGGAGTGGATTGGCTGTTGGGAACGGGGCGAAGCAAGCACCTTCGGGCGGCTCGGGACAGAATATGAACAGGCCTCGTTACACGCGGTTAACTCCACATGACTATAACGATTTTACGGGCGAAGGGGTTATGCTTCCGCTGTAAGAAGCCGTACTCTCCAGGGCATGAATGTCCGCTAAAACAGTTGAGAGTTTTGTTAGCAGAAGAAGATGGGGTACTGGAATTCGGCCAGGCAGAGTTCGTGGAGATAGGGGAGTTAGCCGATTCCGATAGACCCCGGGGAAGAAAAGAAGGAAAGAGATGGATTGTTTCCGTTGCTCTCCATGGCGGGAATTTCCAGCCCCCGCACTATGAGACTACGAGGAGTGACACAAGGGCGCACGATAACCGTTTTGATCGACAGTGGAGCTAGCCACAATTTCATTTCGGCTTCCTTAGTACCCTTGCTGCACACGATACCGGATAGGACAGCCAAGTTCGGGGTTCAATTGGGCGATGGGAGGCGGCAAGAGTCTGAGGGAGTTTGTAGGAATATCTCGTTGGTGGTGCAGGGGTGCGAGATAGTCGCGGATTACTATGTGTTTGCCCTTGAAGGTGTGGATATTATTCTGGGAGTGGCGTGGTTAGCGACGCTGGGGGATGTGAGAGTGAATTGGGAAACCATGTCGATGTTTTTTGCATGGAAGGGTAGGAATGTTTCTCTGAAAGAGGATCCTGCGTTGTGTCGGAGTCCGGTGGGGATAAGGGCGCTGACAAAAATGCAAGACATCAAATTCTGGGCAGTGGTGGTAGACGGAGAGCCGATGAAATTAGCAGATTCTTAATCGCCTCAAGTGGCTCAAGTTCTATAGCAATTTGTGGAAGTGTTTGGAGAACCGGAGGGACTTCCACCTAACCGTGCGTTGGATCATCGAATTGAGTTGGTTCCAGGGACAAGACCTGTATCAGTTCGACCATACCGATACGGCCATATGCAAAAAGATGAGATTGAGCGACTAGTGGCGGATATATTGCTAGCCGGGATTATCCATCCAAGCTCGAGCCCATTCTCTAGTCCGATTTTGTCAGTCAAGAAAAAGGACGGCAGTTGGCGGTTTTGTGTACATGGAGCTTAACAAGGTGACCGTTCCGGACAAGTATCCAATCCTGGTGATCCAAGAGATGCTCGATGAGTTGGCTGGCACAGTGGTGTATTCAAAAATTGATTTGCGCACAGGCTACCATCAAATACGGGTAGCTGATTCGGACGTGCCTAAAACTGCTTTCCGGACGCACAACGGGCATTACGAATTCATAGTAATGCCGTTCGGTTTAACTAACGCACCCTCTACATTCCAATCAGTGATGAATGATTTATTTCGGCCTTATCTACGAAAATTTGTGTTGGTTTTCTTTGATGATATTTTGGTGTACAACCGATCTTCGGAGGAGCATCACAATCATTTAACACAAAGTCTTCAGATTCTGAAAGCGAACCGATTTAAAGCTAATCGAAAAAAATGCTCATTTGGGTGTGTGACAGTGGAGTACTTGGGGCACATTATCACAGAGGCTGGGGTGGCGATGGATCCAGCTAAGGTAAGTGCCGTCGTGGATTGGCCTCGACCACGTTCGGTTAAGGAAGTGCTCGGTTTCTTGGGACTGACTGGTTACTAGAGAAGGTTTGTTCGAGAGTATGGGCTCATTGCGCGACCACTGACTGCTCCTTTGAAGAAGACAGCCCCGGCAAAATTTGAATGGCCTAAGGCAGCTGAAGCCGCTTTTGAGAGATTAAAGAAAGCTCTAACCGAAGCCCCTGTTCTTTGCTATGCCTGATTTTTCCCAACAGTTTGTAGTGGAGTGTGATGCGTCAGGTACAGGAGTAGGTGCAGTGTTGATGCAGAATCAACGGACGCCCTATTACTTACTTCAGTAAATTGTTATCGGAGAGGACTTTAGCCAAATCGGCATATGAGAGGGAAATGGTGGGGCTAGTGTTGGCTGTGCAACATTGGCGGCCATACCTGTTGGGTAGGCGATTCGTCGTGCGAACTGATCATAATAGTCTGAAGCACTTGCTCTCTCAGAAAATTGCGACGCCGGCACAATAGACATGGGTGATTAAATTGTTGGGTTATGATTTTGTTATTGAATACAAGGCAGGAAGCGCCAATGCTGCGGCTTATGCGCTGTCACAGAGAGGCGAGAGTGGTGAGTTGGGGGCTCTCAGCAGGCCGGAGTGGGTGGATAAGCAGGAGGTTCTGTGAGAACAGGGTGCTGGCTGCAAATTCAGCTTGGATACCGAAGCTGTTGTATGAATTCCACGACTCTCCAAGTGGAGGCCATGCCGGAGGATTTCGAACTTATAGAAGATTGGCGTTGAGCGTGTATTGGAAGGGGATGTTTCGGCGAGTGCAAGAGTATGTGGCTAAATAATGTTTAGTCTGTCAAAAATCGAAGTATGAGGCAATGTCTCCTGTGGGGTTACTCCAGCCGCTGCCAATTCCTGAGTTAATTTGGGAAGATTTATCAATGGATTTTATCACGTGCTTGCCTAAGTCCCGGGGGCAATCTGCAATTATGGTGGTGGTTGATAGATTGTCGAAATATGGTCATTTCGTGGCTCTTAAGCCTCCCATAACCGCGAGGTTAGTGGCGGATTGGTTTATTCGTGAGGTGGTTCGTTTGCATGGAATTCCACGATCTATAGTAAGTGATCGAGATCCGGTATTTATGAGTGCTTTCTAGAGAGAGTTATTTGCTCAGTCTGGCACTCAACTCAAGTTCAGTTCTGCTTACCATCCTGAGACTGATGGGCAAACGGAGGTGTTAAATAGGGTGGTGGAAACATACTTGAGGTGTTTACGAGAGTGAGCAACCAAAACATTAGACGCGTTGGCTTTCGTGGGCAGAGTATTGGTACAACACTGCTTATCAGACGGCAGCTGGGATCTCTCCCTTCGAAGTGGTGTATGGTCGCCCACCTCCTACGATACAACGATTTTTGCCTGGAGAATGTCGCATAACTACTGTAGCTGAGGAGTTAAGTAGCCGGGACGCAGTTCTGCGTCGTTTAAAGGGGAATTTAGTGCAGGCACAGTAGCAGATGTTGAAGTTTGCTAATAGGCGTCGGAGGGAGTTGGAGTTTAGCGTGGGCGATCGTGTGTTTTGAAGGTGAGACCTTACCGTCAAACATCCCTGGCTAGTCAGACTCATCATAAGCTTACTGCGAAGTTCTATGGGTCTTTTGAGGTAGAGCAGCGAGTGGGGCCGTCGGCATATCGGCTGAAGTTACCTATTTCGAGCAGGATCCATCCGGTTTTTCATGTCTCCCAGCTTCGGCGTGTGGTTGGAGAGCACCCAGTGGAAGCTGAATTGCCCGCAAGTTTGGAAATTCCGGTGAGTCCAATTTTTGAGCCAGAGTCAGTATTAGCTGTGAGAAGTGTACGGGAGGAAGGAAAGGATGTGACCCAAATTCTGATTAAGTGGGAGGGACAATCCGAAGATGAGGCGGCTTGGCTGGAGGTGGAGCAGTTTCGAAAGCAATTTCCGGATTTCAACCTTGAGGACAAGGTTGTTTCGAAGGGGGAAGGAGTTGTTAGGGAGCAGAACGGAGAACAGGTCGAGTTAGCAAAAGAAGCTGGACCTCGGCCTTTTCAAGTTTATCGCAGGCGGGAACGGGCTTAGGCCATTGGGTCGTTTTTATCTTATATTATTAATTATTTTATTCTAAGTTTATGTGGTAGTTTATTTTTGGTAAATGAATCGCAGCAGGAGTATAAATATTTGTAATTAGGGTTTAGAGGATTATTATTGAAGTACTACCTCCGTCTCATTTAAGTAGGGACGGTTCATATAGATACAAGAATCAAGAGAGTGGAGATTGTGTGGTCATAATTAATTCTGAGGAGAGAGAGTTAATTGTAGCCAAGTATTTTTTGCCATTTAAGGAAACAGGTCTATTAGTTGAGACGGACCAAAACGGAATACAGGTCTACTTAAATGAGACAGAGGTAGTATTATTTTATTTAAGCCCTAGGCTGAACGGCGATTGGCGTGTGGTGTTTTCTCTTTCTGTTTTCTGCTCCTAACAATCTTATTATATTGTATGTACCTTACAGAGTCTAGCTAACTATGTTATTCATGTATTATAATTATTTTCATTTATATCTTATAATACTAGTAAAAACTGGTTACTATAAAGTCTCTAATAAAATTCATAAAATTGATGGGACATATATTTATTTTGGGATGCTAAAAAGAGTATTATTTTATATCTTACTAAAATTGATATCTTTAAAAATAAACTTTGATATTGTACTATCTCATTACATTCCCTATTTTAATACTTTGATTTCTTTATTATTATCTACACATATTTATGAATCAATTGGTGAACAATTTCCCAAAAATGGTTTAGCGAGCATATAGATAAACAAATAATTGAAATATTTTGTTTTAATAATACTTTTGGTTCATATATAGTTTCTAATAATACGAACTGTTGCTTAAATTATATTTCAAAAGGTTAAGTCAATATGCAAGTAAGTAAACTACATTAACATATATGACATTTTTAATGATAAGAATGTCAACTTGTAGGAGTATAATTTTTGTGTAAAATATATCGGGTTGATAATCTTTATCTAATCTGCCTTATAATTTTTAATTACAAGAATGTCAAGAATGTCAAGAATGTCATCTTTATCTAATCTGCCTTATAAATTTTTGTGTATAATCAATAATTTTTGTGTATAATTTTTAATGACAAGAATGTCATCTTTATCTAATCTGCCTTATAAATTTTAGTGGACGAGTATGACTGCTGTCTAAGAGTGATGAACAAATTTGCAGAACCCCTGAGGAGTTCAGTGCTGGCCACGTTACAGTGCCGTTAGTGTTCCTTTCATGTTGAGGCTTGGCCCAGTTTCGCCCTTATAATCCGTTGCATTGTTTTCAAAAAGTTGTTCTATGATGTAGTAGTAGACGAAGAGAAGAAAGAAGTGCTCATATTGATTCGATTTGAGGCTGATTTCTAGTTTTGATTTTTAAATGAGATGATCTTTCATCTAGAACTCTGAATTATGAGAATTGATTTGGAGTTGGTGTATATAATCTTAGACCAGTTTTTCAAATGTTTTTTTTTTTTGGAAGTTGTTATATTTCTTGTAATCTGTAATGTGCTCAAGCAGGTATGACCAGGAATCCGAAATTCTTGGAAGAAGTATCCTTTTCTCTTGGTCATATAATTATAAGCTATATAGAGTATTTTTAGTTTCTCATTTTGATGTTTTGGCTGTACAGAAGTTATATAATTGTTTAGATGATGATTATTGCTTTTTAAATGCCCAGGTACACGTCTCATTCTTGACAAGCATCTCTTTAGTTCTTTCATGTGTCCTTTGTGATAACATTCTAGACACTCATTTTATGTGAGTTCTTTTGTGCCTAGTGATTCCACCCGCCATCCGTCTCCATGTATTCTTTTAATTGCATGATTTATGTTGGATGCTAACAAAGGTACTTTTTTTTTTATATATTGCTTCGATTATTATTTTAGAATTTCTTTGAAGGTTCAATTATGCTAAATTCCTAGATTGAAAATATTTTAATGCTTTTTTATTTTTGTTTCTTGAAAACTGTTTTTCAGTAACTATGAAATCAACTTTTGATAAATATAGTGCCACAAAGGCTATATTTTTCAGATATAAAGAAAGTGTTATCATTCTAAAGTTTTTTTTTTTTTTTTTTTTTTTTCCAGATAGAAAGTGATTATAGTAATGATAGAGTGAGCTTTCTGAGGTGAAGGATGTGATATCAAATTATGCCTCCCAAAGGCACAGAATTGAGAAACTCGGAGGAACAATATAAGAAGTGCAACTACCTGTTCAGCTTATCGAAGGTAATTAATAAATTTATAAATTGCTTGTAGTGTTGAAATGTTTATAAAGTTTGTAGGCAAATTGGATTCTCATTTATCTTAAATTGCAACATTTGTTACACAGATGCTCGTTTCAAAAAGGCATGACAAATTTGAATGAAGAATTCATATTGGAGAGGAAGATATATTTTTGTGGTTAGAATGATATTATAGTTCGAATTGTATTTCGAATGTTACATTTTCGACTTTAGTAAATAGTATTTAGAAACTTTTGTAATTGATTGGGTTGCTACTTTATATTATATTGAAATTATTAAATTAGTGGTTCAATATTGTTTTTTAAACTGTTTTGATGTGTGACATTAATTTAATTTTATTTATAAAAAAAAACAGGTTTACAAAAACAATATAAAATTACAAAAAAAAAGTTGTCCATGAATAACAACTGTTGTCGTTCAAAGAAACAACAACGGTATAATATTGTTGTCTATGAGCGGATACTGTTGTTGAATAGATATACAACAACGGTATAATACCGTTGTCTATGAGCGAACACCGTTGTCGAATATATATACAACAACGGTATATTACCGTTGTCTATGAGCGCCTATTTACGACAACAATGGCTACGACAACGCCTAGAAATCATAAAAGACAACGGGAGAATCCCGTTGTTAAAGGCCTTTTTTGTTGTAGTGGTTAGACAAATAAAATTGATATACTCCTTCTGTTTTCTCTGATATGGCTTATTTTATTATTTTATACCACCCATATATTATATAAATTAAACAAGCCAAATCAGAGAAAACGGAGGGAGTATAACTTAACATCTAATTGTTTATTCCTCGTATTGATAATTTTTATATATTATTGCATTATTACCTTTAGATTTAAAATATGATATAATGATACAAATAACAAAACATGTTCTGTAAATTAAGACTCGTTATACATTATGTATCTTCCTCGACGCATATAAATCAACATACCACATGAAGCAAGCCTTACCTCCTTATCTGATTTAGTTTCATTAATCCCTAAGCGGGAGTATACGGTAAACTAAGCAGGATAAGGGGGTGAATTGTCTATTTTTATCCAGTCTAGCTAATTTTTATGTGGGACACACTTGGGTCAGCCGGAGGTACCATGCGGCCGGGCTAAAATAATGACACTTTTATTCATATAGATTGACACTTTTCTGTATAAAGATTGACACTTTTAAAAATTGTCATTTTATTTGTAAAATAATTATGTTAAAGATTGACACTTTTATTCATATAGATTGATACTTTTCTCTATAAAGATTGACACTTTGGGCCCGGCCGCATGATGCCTCCGACTGACACAAGTTTTTGTCTTTTTATGTTTATTAAGTTAGATTGCAAATGAGAGTTATCCCAAAAACTGAGCTTGACCTGCATTTTTTTCTTAGATTTTGGACTAATCATGAGATATGAATCATATCCAAACACATGAGATAACTTTAATCCTATCCCATCCTACCATTTATCCCAATATTAAAGTTATCAATCCTCAAATTAAACTATGTAAACGCCTCTAAAAGTCTCATGCTGCAGTTTATATACTAACAAGAGTATTCTAGTAAAAGGGGTTAATAATTTTGACAAACAACGATGAATACCTGTTACGGCTCTTCTCTTAACAAGCTCGCGACGATACTCTTCATCAATGGTCTGTCGTCTCAAAATCTATCCAAGATAACAAAATATATCAAAAGTTAAAGCAATTAGGCAATTTGTCAAAAGTTAAAGCAATTAGGCAATTACAAATTTATAAGTGAAACTGTTTGTGTGATAAAAACCTGTAATTCTGTCATGAGGCCCTTATATCTTTGCGTTGAGCAGCTGAAATGCAAGAGATTTGTGAATTACGTTTTAATAAAACTTTTAACAAATAATCAGAAATGTTTAAAAATATATATGCACGCACAGTATCGTGTTTACTCTCATCCTATCAATAGCAGTTCTTTCCCACAGTTGGGCTTCTGTCGATTATCTAAGATCTGAAAAGAATTCAAAACAATTTTTTTTGGTATTATGATATTAGCATGCAGAAATTCGAGATGAAATAGAGTGAACTTGAAAAACTCAGAGGTGTACATATATGTTTATTGCTTCAAGTTTCAGTTTTATGCTGCGTGCCGTTTTTTCCACTTCACTAACGTTTTTCTCCATCCGTTTTTTGATAGCTACAGCAAATAAGGCATGTTACAAAACTAGGAAGTGTGAACTGTGTCTTATTTTTTTTTCTCTTCCTATTTTTCATTATGAAGAGGACTAGTGCATTATACAAAATGATAAATCACTGCACCTCTCTTTGAAGATTCACTTGTGTCTGATTTCAACTTTTCCTTGTCTAGCTGACACAAATAATAGAAGCATGAAGAAGCCAGTTTGATTGAAAAGCTATGAATATTAAAGGAACGAACGTCACAATTACAGAACCACCCTATTAGCCATTTTGCAATAATAATTAATTAAAATGCTCCCACAGATAGGAGTCTCATGTAAGCTTCTTTCTTAATAGAGTTCAATTTTAAGATATATATTTATGGTACGTGAGCACATTAAGTGTACGCACCTCATATAATTCAATTTTTTTAATCTGACTGGAAACTGCAAATTTTTCGTAAACATTATGTTTTGTGTGGCAATTATCACGTAAAGGATTGATTGATTTTGTTACATGCGAAGTAGACACTTATTGTACAATAGTTTTAATACATCAGGTTGAATTTTGTTAGCATTTTCTAGTAGTTTCATACCTTAAGCTTCGCTAGTAAACTCGAGAATCCGTCCATCTGTTCTTCAGCATTTTAAATCTATAAAAAGAGCGGAGAAAGAAATTGATGAAAAATAATTGCAATAATTGCAATAGTGCACAAAATATCACTCTGCATTTTCAGCACACCTGCTGTGGAAAGGGTTCCAAACTACTTCCAATAAGCATAGGATTCATGCTGATTCCGATTTCTCTAAAAGTGTCGCCTTTTGTATCTGCAACAATATAAGCATATAAATATTCACCTAGTTTCTACATGTTATCCAAAGCTGTTGGAAAACCAGCAAATGAGTCAGCAACTCAAACACACATAAATTGCTTCAGTTAAAAATGCAGGCAAGAACCCAGATGAGATGCCATGCCACTTCTCCAATTCCAAACACAAGACGGCTCTATCCTCATCAGTCATCAGGAAAGAGAATGACAAAAGAAGAAAAACCAGAATCTTTGAAAAACATGTACGGGATTTCCACTAAATCGATACACACACACACATGGATACACATTAACCGCCAAAAGTTACCTGATTTTCCGATGAAAGCGTAAAAGAGAACTTGATTTTCCGATGAGAGCGATAAAGAAGAAGAAATACAAGAAAACCAATTACATACACATATAAAAACTATATTTTCAAGTCCAAATATATTTGGAGTTTGGAATTTGGAATAGGAACAACGGCTTATCGATGATATCGACAAAATTGTATTACTTAGAAGACATCAAACCACTAGAACATTACTAGCTAATTCAAGAAATATTACTTTAATTTAGTGACTTTCGTGTGAATTCATAAACAATTTCGGATTTTCCTATAATAACTTAAAATACATGAACATTAGACCATTTCAGAATTGAAGTGGCAAATGTATTCATCAAAACTGAGTCGTTCTGATTAACAAAATTATAAAACAAAAAAATAAATAACATTTCATTCAAGCATTTTGTCGAATACCTGATGTTCTCTCATCATCGTCCTCTCTCTCCTTGTCATGTTCTTGAAAAGCTCGCATTTACATTCTTCGCCGCTGCACCACGAGCGTTCTCTACTGTATAATGAAGAGTGAAGAAGCTATGATGGGTTGGAGAATGGCTATAATGGTTTACAGAATAGCAATTATAGGGAGTGCATGGTGGTTGCGGACAATCTGAGAGCATCGCGATTTTATTGGAGATGCCCTCCAACGCTTCATTATGGATTAGCCCAACCTGGCCAGATCCGCTTTGCTCTCTAACAGCTTGGTCCACCATGGTCACAGTCTGCTTTCTTTGTTGCTTCGAAGCGCCGAGCTTCTGTTCAACTGAAAGTAGCTTCTCCTTCAGCTGGCGAGCGACGGAATCAGCTTCCGCCCTATCAGCTTTTGCTGCTTTTAGCTCTTTCTCCAGTTGGATGAGCTTCGCGTTTATCTTGAAGAGCTCCACTTCAGCAGATTCGAGCTCTCGCTAGACACGCTCTCGCTCATCCTACTCGATCTCCGAATGTTCGATCTCAGCTTCCAAATCATCCTCGCTTTGATCGATATCGTCGAGAGCAGTCACCAGATCTTCAGAAAGCTTCAGTACTTCCGAACGCAATTCAGGAATTACTTGAAGCTGTGAGTTTGTATTCGAAAGCTCTTCATTAGCTTTCTGGACATTTTCTTTCTCCGTTGACAACTGGCTCTCCACAGTTGCCAGCTTCTCCTTTAGCTCTTTCAACTCTGTGGTAGCAGTTGAAAGCTCTTCTCCAACCTTCTTATTCTCCTCCTCAGCTTTAGAAAGCTGGTCTGCTTTCTCCTTTATTTCCGTCCTCACGCTCCACTTCATCATGAGCGCTTTGAAGAACTGATAGTCGTTCTTCAAATGCTTTGGCATCAGCCCCAGCTGGTTCAGCTGTGGAAGCGGGAGTGTAGGAGGGCACGAGCTCCTGTACCTTCATCTCGATGAGCTTCCACACCTCCGGCTCATCGATCAGGTCGTCAAAGCGCTCCAAGCTGAAGCTTCCAAGGATTGAGGCCTCCTCCTCGATCAGAGCTTTGGAACCCTTAGCCTGGACATCCTGGCACACCTTGTACACGTTGGTGCCGCGGCTTCGCACGTACTTGAGAAAATATGCGATTATCTCAAGAAAGTGTGGAGGTAATGCAAACTCTCCAAAGAATTCACGAATCTCCTCCTCTGCATAGGAGAGATCTCTGTCAACAGCCTTCACTACTGGGCTGGACGCTTTGGGAATGGGAGGAGTGTCGGCCTAGAGCTCCTCATCCACTGATGGACTTGACGCTCCATCATTGAAGTTGAGAGAGTCAATCTGTTGAGCGTCTGCACCAGGCGCATCAACTTCCTCTCCTTCTTCATGGGCGGCTATGGCCCCGGCTTCCAGATCCTGACTTAAAGTCTTGTCAGAATCTGAAGCGCTGGATGAGGAAGCGATTTCCTCATCATCCACATCTACTAAGCCACGCTTTCCCTTCAGCGGAGAGCGTTTCAGGTTCTTGGCGGCTTTCCCACCATTTTTCTTCTTCCCTCCCTCCATCGATTTCTTGAGGAGCCTCTGTGTATTCAATTGTTACGGCTGGTGGAGGGGCGATGCCGAACTCGTCGCCGGGAAGTGCTTTATTGAAAAGTACTCGGGTGTAGGCGTTCCACGGGCCATTCTTGAGCTGGCCAGGCGTGCTCCAAAAACATGGACACCTTCATCCCATACTTCAGCTTTCCACGGAATTTGAATTTTCCGCGGTGTTCCCCTTCCGTGATCTCGCTCACGTCTTTTTTCGCTTCCAGGAGCTGGTTGATGAACCACGCTCTCCAAGTGAAAGCGGTTTTGTTGATGGTAGTCTCACAGAGCGCCAACATAAGACAGATCTTATGCTCTATGAGTGTGGACCAGCTTCCAGTGTGACAAAGTAAGCACTTTGTCACAATGTTGACGAGATGGTTGAACGGCGGTCGGAGAGAGGAAACCCTTGCCTGCTTCCAAAGGAAGAGCGCCCTAGGGTTTGTCGTGAAGCGGCGGAATTCCTTCTAAATATTTGCATCTCCGGCAGATTCGGGATTCGCGCTGGTGTTGGGAAGAGGAATGATGTCTCCGAACAGAGTGTTGAGCTCTAAATTATCTATTTTGACCTGATGAATGAGGCCGTTTTCATCAGTCTGTCGAAATGAGATCTTGGTGGTTAGGGTTTTCGGTTTCAAGTTCGAGAAGAACTCAACCACCCCAACAGGGTTGACGCATGTAGGATGAAGAAAGAGCAGCCAGTCCAAGCCGGAATTAAGGATGGCTCTCTTGATGATGCCTCCGTCTATGAGAAGATCCCGATTGAGATGGGCTTCTACATAGACGAAGTAAGCAAAACGGCTTCTTGCAACTGTCTTTGTCTTGGCGTTCGTCATTGTGAAAGAAGATGAGAAATCTGGAAAAATCTGGAAAAACAAAGAAGTTTCAGTAGTAGAGTTGAAGTTCTGTGAGATGAAGAACTTGATATTTGCAGAGAAATGGCAAAGATGATGAGTGATGAAGATGATAGAATGAAATAGTACATATATTTATAGAGAGAAAATTAAAGAGGTAGTGGGGTGACGTGTCACAGTGAGTGGATGTGATCACTTCCCGAATTAGGAGTTAGTGGTGAGATTGTGGTTTGCTGTTGCTTTAATCGTGTGGTTGAGGGAAAAGTAATTCAAAACGGTGAACGGCGAGTGAGATACACGCGCGAGTGGGTATCGAGAACTGTTCTCACATCAGTCTTTGCATTAAATGCAAAGATATCACACGCAACATATACTCGATTGATATCCTACTTTATACAGCATAGTATATGCTACATCTATATAGATAAATTAATACACTACAAAAAAACAGTTCAAATTCCGACGGATTATCCGACGGACAAATAATCCGTCGTCCCCTCCCGACGGATTTACGACGGACTCCCGATATTAATTTGCTCCGGCGATTGACGACGGCCGAGCCGACGGATTAGACGACGGATTATCCCGGGAAAAATTCGCGCCAAATTTTTCCGACACTTTGCCGACGTAAGGACGACGGATGCTACACGACGGATATATATCCGTCGTCTCTGTTATTATTTTCTATTTTTAATTATTTTTTTAATTGGCCGACGGATGTTGGACGTCGTGATTCCGTCGGGGAATTTAAATTTCGAGCTGAACTTTCTTTTCTTCTCCAATCCTCATTCTAGCCCTAACAAATCTATTTCCCCCAAATTCACGACCGCTAACGCCGCTGCAGCCTTCCCTTTGGTATTTTGAGGTACTCTCTCTCTCTCGCTCTCTCTCTCTCTCTCTCTCTCTCTCTCTCTCTCTCTCTCTCTCTCTCTCTCTCTCTCTCGCTCTCGCTCGCTCTCTCTCTCTCTCTATTACTTCCAACTAATACACGCACGGTTCCAATTCACCGTAGGTTCTCCGCCATCATCATCGCCGCTCCCTGCCGGAGGTGTACATTGCACTCTCAAGGTGACCCATTCTATTAGATTAGATGTGTACCATATATTTTCTTCCATCATCGTTTCTGTGCCCTAATCCCCAAATTGGCCCATTATGTTAAATGTCAGTATCATTCGCCGGAAAATTTTCCTCGCCGAACAAGCATTCTCGCCGGGAAAGTGAGGAACACCTAGCATCTGTTTCAGGTATGCCAAAGGTTTATCTTCTTCAAGTGTTAGCATCTCTCTGTTTGTTTCTTCATTTCCAACAAATCCCCAAATCGATCCATTCTCAGTTGCCTTCGACGGAGAAGTTGCCTCGACAGAGAAGCTGCCTCGACGGAGAAGTGAGGAGCATCTGTCTTTCAGGTATTCCAAAGTCTCATCTTCTATAAGTAATGTTTTTGAGCTTTCACACCAAAGCCATAGGGAGATTCGTACTTAACACAATATGTGATGAAACAATTTGCACACAAACTGAATCTAGTTGGAAAGTATTTTAATTCGATGAGGACGAAGGCGTAGTAGACGTGGGTGAAGTATGGAGTTGGGATGGAGGAGGGCGGGAGAGAAGTTGCCTGCCATGAAGGCCAGTATGAAGCTTTGATGCCACGTGAAGGAGGAGGCTGAGAATGTGCTTGATGAAGAGTGATGATGATGAGAGCTAGAAAGAGTGGGAGAATTTTAATCTGATTAGCCATGGTTGTTGAGTTAATGATGAATTAAGATGGGATGATGAGTGCATTGCATTTGCATATATATGTATATATGTGTGTGTGTCTGTGCTTGTGCAGATTAAATTATGAGTACGTAAATTATGAGTGTGTCTGTGCTTTTTCAACAATGTTGGCTTGAAGGGCAGAGTTTACTTCAACACATTTGTCCACTGTGATTTAGAAATCAAGAATAATGCGAATGCATATATATTTATAAAAAAAATTTCCATGACATGTACTGTACATATAAATAAATATAATGTGCTAGTAATTTACTTTTTCACTTGAGCCCTTTTATGTTTTTGAACTGAGTAGGAAGGACAAATGAGTTAATCTTGAGCACGTGGTTTCCAAATTGAATGGGACGGTTGCTAATCCGAATTCCTATTTATTTAATAATTCTCACTTCATGATATATCTACATTCTGTGTATTTTGATATATTTATAAGAAAAAAGAACAATGGAAAAAAAACTAGTACAAGTCCATTCTTCTGTTGGGTCATAACCAAGTTAAATAGTTTAAATATAACTTTATCATTTAATTTAGTTATCATGTATATTTTAATTTTATTCAAGATTTTGCCACATTTATAATATAATCAATATGCGCTGCCAAAAGAAATCATCATTTGTGGACTTTTGCAGGGGAAAGAGCTAAAAAACAAGTCATCATTTTCTGCTCTATTCGAAGATTCTGCTGTTGGTTGAAATCTATTTAAGGTATTTTCTGAATCCCTTGAATTTGCACCTTCCTTCCTTCGATTTATCTAGTTGTTCGTTAGCTGCTAGCTGTTGTAAATTATCTATGATTAGCTGCTGCTTAAGGGATGTTGTTAGTTGATTGAATTAATTGCTTATGATAGGGTGTGACCAGATAGCATGCAATTATTTTATATTTGTAATCAAGTTTTTAATGTCATTTTCCATTTCTCATTGTATAAATAATTCCCCTTGGTGTATAGCATTTGCAGAGAAAGAAGCTGAAGAAAAAATCTTGTTCAGGTATGAAAAGCTCTCGTTTTTTGTGCTGATTACTTTCAAGAATGTCTTCCCATTTTCTTTCTCATCATATTTCATTTCATAAATAATTAAAAATACTTGCATTTGATCATATGTCTCGTTGATTCATTTTTCATAAACATGCTTCACTATTTTCCATATATTTTATTATTACTGTGATCTTCCAAGTTATATATAAAAAAAAATAGTTGAATCTCTTAACCTGCAAAAATCTGCCATGCTCATGTTTTATTTTTCAAGTTCTCTCTCTTTTTGTGATACTTCTATGATTAACTTAAAAGGGATTTTTTTTTTTTTTTGGAATCGTGAATCATTACTGTGATTTGCTCTCATACATTGGTGGTTAGATGAACTCATCATGAAAGAAAACAAAAAAAAGTGTACGGCAGAAGAGAGTTATTGGATTTTAATATCATTAATATTTTTTATCTGTGTTTTTCTTTTTTTGGGAATGAAGTTCAAAAGCTCTTACATTGGTAGAGAGGAAACAAGAGGGGCTCTTTAGACAGGTATACTTCTACTGGAGATGATTAATTCTACAGATTGATGTTCTGGAAACTTCTATGCCAAAGTTATTAAATATTTTGTTTAGCCTTTTTTTTAGTAGAAGAATTTGATTAGTTAAATCAAGCTTATAATTGTTGATTACAAGGATGATGAATTACAAAAATTTGATAAGCACCTTCATTGAAAATAGTACCTTCATTGAAAATAGTTTGATTGCCTTGTTTTAGAAGAAAAATTCGACAAGTTTAATTAAGCTTTAATTAAGGCTAAGCAAAAGTATTGCAGTACTATGTATGCTTTTTCTTTTTCTTTCACGTACATATTTAATGTAATTGCTTTCTTGGTTTATGAAACTGAGCTTCTATGTGCTTATAGAATCTGTGGCAGCTGAACTAGGGTGCTTTTAAGGATAAATTCTATAGTTTGATTAGCCTTTTTTTTTGAAGAAAAATTAGATTAGTTAAATTAAAATAGATTAAACTTCATGTTCTTATGTTTATTGGTTATGTTGCTATATATAAAAGTAATTTTTTTGTAGGTCTCAATTTAAAAAGTAAATTAAAAAAATAATATAGCTCATCACTTCTTCATGAAAAACAGATCCAGTTTTACGAAAATGGTAGTTGGTCGTGAGTGGATGTATAGGCGTCGTTCAGGTGGTAGTTTGAACCCCGAATTCGTAGCTGGAGTTGAAAATTTCATTTCATTTGCTACTAGTCAGACAAGTTTCATGGATGGTAACAACATTAGGTGTCCATGTGTGGCATGTGATAACACTCGTTATGAAGAAGTACAAGTTGTGCGGTATCACCTTGTAAAATATGGGTTCATTCAAAATTATAAAGTTTGGCGGTTTCATGGTGAAAACACGTTACCTATAGATGACCATTATGATGAGTTAGGTACTGACGAGAGGAGGACCACGTATCACGAGATGGTAATGGACCATGCTCGAGCCCAATTTTATGAAGAAGAGGCTCCAAATACAAATGCACAGGGATTGTATGATATGTTGAAAGCTGCAGACAGTGAGTTGTGGCCAGGGTGCAAGAAACATACGCAGTTATCCTTAGTATCTCGACTGATGACATTAAAAGCAGAGAACAACATGTCGGTTTCATGTTTTGATCAGGTTTTGGAGCTCATGAAAGAGATTGTGCCGGAAGAGAACTTAGTGCCTAAGAACTTTTACGAAACAAAGAGATTGTTACGTGACTTGGGATTACCTGTAGAGAAGATAGATTGTTGTCCTAATAATTGCATGATATATTGGAAAGATGACATCAATCTAATACGTTGCAAGTTTTGCAACAAATCTCGTTTCAAGGATACTGATGAAGAATCTGAGAGCAGCCATCGTAGAAGAAAAGCAGCGAAGAAGATGTATTACTTTCCTTTAACTCCTCGACTTCAAAGGTTGTATGCATCTAATGTTTCAGCAGAAAATATGCGTTGGCATGCATCAACACCAAATGATGGAAATATGCATCATCCTGCAAGCTCTCCTGCATGGAAGCACTTGGACGATTGTTTTCCCGACTTTGCTTCAGAACACCGAAATGTAAGGTTGGGGTTGTCTACTGACGGGTTCCAACCCTTTGGACAATCAGGCCAACAATATTCTTCATGGCCGGTCATTCTTACACCATATAATCTTCCACCATGGATGTGCATGAAGGAACAATTTATGTTTCTAACTGTTCTAGTTCCCGGGCCACACAATCCCAAGGAAAAGCTCGATGTGTTTTTGCAGCCACTGATATCTGAGTTGATAGATTTGTGGGAAGTGGGTGTGAATACATATGATGTATCTTTGAAGCAAAATTTTCAGATGCGAGCAGTTCTATTGTGGACAATTAGTGATTTCCCGGCATATTCAATGTTATCTGGGTGGAGCACCGCTGGAAAATTGGCTTGTCCCCATTGCATGGAGCAAACAGATGCTTTCACTCTACAAAAGAGTGGTAAGCAATCGTGGTTTGACAACCACCGAAAATTCCTACCGACTGAGCACGGATACAGAAGAAATAAAAAAGACTTCATCAAGAATAAGCAAGTGCTTACAACAGGTCCACCAAAAAAGAAATCTGGAGAAGAGTTACTTGCAGAGATAGAGCACTTAGGACTTGTGAAAGTCACTGAGGATGATAGTGATGATATCAATAGAGGAATCGTTCGGCGTTATCATACTGGGTGGAAGAAACGAAGTATCTTTTGGGATTTGCCATATTGGAAACACTTGTTGATTCGTCATAACTTGGATGTTATGCACATTGAAAAGAATGTGTTTGATAATATATTCAACACTGTCCTTAATGTTCCAGACAAAACAAAAGATACGAGCAAATCTAGAGAAGAATTGAACATGTACTGTAATAGACCTCATTTGAAGCGTAACGAGGCATCTGGGAAGTATCCCAAAGCATGTTACACACTTGGTAGCAATGAGAAGAAAGTGTTGTGTGAGTGGATCAAAACTTTAAAATTTCCAGATGGATATGTTTCAAATTTGGGTCGTTGCGTAGACATGAGGAAGCTAAAGATGTTTGGAATGAAAAGTCACGACTGTCATGTCTTCATGCAGCTCGTCCTACCTATTGCATTTCGAGAACTTCTGCCTCAAGGAGTATGGAATGCAATCACTGAGTTATCATTATTCTTCAAGGAGCTAACATCTAGAAGCATCACACTTGAAGATGTGTGCAAACTCAATGATAGTATTCCAATCACTTTGTGCAAGCTGGAACGCATCTTTCCACCTAGTTTCTTTGATTCAATGGAACACTTACCAGTTCATTTGGCTGATGAAGCACGAACTGCGGGTCCTGTTCAGTTTCGGTGGATGTATCCATTCGAACGTTATATGTGTAAGTTGAAGAGCAAAGTAAACAATAAAGCTCATGTTGAAGCATCAATTTGCAATGCTTATCTAGTTGAAGAAGCATCCACTTTTTGCTCCTATTACTTTGAAGAGCATGTTAACACTAGACACCGGAGGTTGCCTCGTAACTTATTCTATGAAGAACAAGATCATAGGCACGACCAACATCCCGATAGACTTGCAATATTCAAACAACCTGGGCACACTCTTGGAGCACCATCACATAGATACTTCGATGATAAAGAGTACGAGGCGGCTCGTATATATGTTCTTCTAAACTGTGTTGAAGTCACAGAGTCGTATCTTAAGTAAGTTCTTGCATAGTATGTCTTTTTACTTAATTATTTATTAATTGGAAACTTTCTAACGATAAATTTTCTCTATTAAGCGTCTTCGTGGACCAATTGCGAGCAAGTGATCCATTGATTTCAGATTCCAAGATTGATCAAAGAACGGAGAAGGAGTTTGCATCTTGGTTCGAAGCATATGTAGATCATTCCCCTCCGGGACTTGTGAACAATTTCATTAAGGCTCTCGCTAAAGGGCCACTTAGATCAATAAGAACATATCATGGGTACTATGTGAATGGGTACAAGTTTCACACGATGAGACATGGAACATCCAAATCCACTATGAATAGTGGGGTCTGCATCAAGGGAGAAGCATATGGCTCAGACGTCCATAGCCTCGATTATTATGGACGGTTGTTGGAAGTATGTGAGGTGGAGTATCAGGGTATACCTAAGAAAACAACGATGTTGTTTAAGTGTGAGTGGTTCGACCCGTCAAGTGCAGGGACATTAATGCATCCTCAATTCAAATTCATTTCTATAAATCACACACGTAGGTATAAAAAGTTTGATCCCTTTGTCTTAGCTAATCAAGCCACTCAAGTGTTTTACTGCACTTATCCTAGTTTGAATCGGTCCAAGAAAGATTGGGTAGAAGTTTGTAAGATTAAAGCTAGGTCTACAGTAGAAGTTCCTGATGAAGGTTCTACATCAACATTAGACCAACCATTTCAAGAGGAGAGTCTTGCACACACCAGCCGTGTAGATGATTATGTGGATGTTGACATGATACCAAATGATCAACACGATGATCTTATCGACCTTGATGATGGAAATGATGATAATGAAGAAGAAACTATATCATCTTCTGATGAAGAAACTGATAATGATGATCTTGATGATTTTGATGATTAGAGTATGGTTTGTGTTATATGTTTATTTCATCATTTGCTACACACACATATATATATATACATCATAGTTAACTTATTCTTATGCTTTTAAATTTTCAGATGGCACCTATGCTTCGAGCACCAGCAACTGGTCGAGGGGGTGGACGCGGAGCTGGCCGAGGAGTTGTATGAGGAGATGGACGTGGACTTGGATGCGGAGCTGGACTTGGACGCAGAGCTGGAGTTGGACGTGTAGCTGGTCGTGGAGATGGAGCAGGAGATGGACCTGGACGTGGAGCTGGTCGTGGAGATGGACCTAGACGTGGAGCTGGTCGTGGAGATGGACCTGGAGATGGACTTGGCCATGGAGCTGGACGTGGTCGGGTTCCGGTGGTTACTGCAACATCATCTGATGCAGGCAGACGTGATCACCCTTCATCCTCTGGTAGCAATATTGGTGCATCTGTATCTAGGATTTCACTAGGTGGTGATCACACTACTGATGAGGCGGTTGATGAGGAGACTACACGGGCACCGCGTGCACGTGGACTTATTCACCTGACTATCCATTCGGATGGGTAAGTAAGATTTAAACTAATTTATATTAAATGAAATTGTTTAACATTCTTATAAATTATAATCTGTGATAATATAATGTAGGTATATTGAACCATATGATGAGATCCCAAAGATATGCACAAGGGCATTCAAGAGAGTTGATAACCCGGGGGGCTTCACTTGGACTTTGACTCCGGAACCAATAAGGGTAGCATATTGGGAAGAGTTCAAGGTAAATATTTTGAGTAAAAATTAAATATTGCACTACTTTATTTTTATTCACTAATATGGTTTTTTTTTTTTTTTTTTTTTATATATATGTATAGAAGCAATGCACATGGGCTGAGGAAGATGATGATTTTATCTATAACCATTGGTGGTCAAGGGCTCGACGACGTTATAGAGATTTCGTTCATTACATGAAGAAACCAACTATTGATGCAGAGGACCCTCGTTCAAAGAAGCCACCTTACATTACTGCTGCGATCTGGGAACAATGGCTCGCTTATTGGGACCGAGATGATGTCAAAGCAAAGTCTAAGACTGCAAAAAAATGCAGGATGTCTGAGCCAGAGGGTGAAGGAACAGGTCAAGTGTTTCATCGACTTGGCTCAAAGTCTATCATGCAGTATGCTCACGAATTGGTTCGTACTTATAATCTTTTTTATAATTAATTTTGTTATAATTTATATTATCAACGTCTATATGTAATAGTAAATACTAATAAATACACATATGTATGTTTACCAAAGGCTGTAGAGAGAGGAGTCTTAGTGAAGGATTGCATGTATGATGCCTACAGCAGAAGTCATATAAAGGCGGATGGAACTTTCACGGATCCAAAAGCAGCAAAAATTCATGTAAGATCACTTTAGCTAAACTACTACATAGTTATGAGGCCATTTCAATGCTTGTACAGTGGTGGCAACCCTCTAATTTGGTCCCGTTAGAGATATACTATTAGGTTAGATTTTATTATCTATTTTATTTAATTTAGTTAGGAAATGAATTGCTTTATAGGTCAGTATTATTCCCTTGAAGAAAGATTTATTAGAATATTCAGCAAAAAATATTATTATATTATAAAATATAAAAATAAACTCAATAAAAGAATTAAATATAAGTAACTACAATGAGAGGGGCCATGGTCATTCTCACGTAAGAAAATATTATGAATTTTTGGTAAGAAAGGTAAAAGTAATAACTATAATCAAAATGGCGTAAACATGATGCTTCATTTCTCGAAGCACACGTGTGAGATGATTGCTGGAGCAGTTCTTTCTTGGGCATTGTGCAGGTACACACACATGGACATGTATTTCAAATTTAGTGGAATTATTTGATTTGGATTTCTTGTTTGGATCAATTGTTGTTAAGAGGTGTATTGAAGAAGGTACAGATTGTGGAATTCCATGTTTATTTTAGGGAAATCTAAGTCAAATGATGTGTAGTGAGACGTAGAGATAGTGTGATTCTGTGTTACTCTGATTATATTGCTATTGATGCTTCTTTCATGATAATGCTATATTGTGCCAAAGAAATATTTGTACTCTTTTGCAAATTGTTAGGAATGTAATGCTTACTTGTAGTTACTTATGTGGAAAATTAAGCACATTGCTAATCATATAGAAGCACGTGAATATAGCTCAAGTATCAATTATCGTATCACATCTTTACAAACTTTAAAAAGTGAGTTGTTGCTGTTGTGGTTGGGTGCGTTTTTTGACAGGTTCTATAGATTGAACATGGTTTAGACAATAACTATAACTCCTTAACTTACACTGGGTTTGGTTCTTGTTATAATCAATATCTTTAACAATTAATAATGTTTGTTTTCTCTTATCCCACATGATTACAGGGTCAGATCGAGGAATATATTGAGGAGGAGCGCCTTGAGGGTCGTGAGGTCACCCACAATGAGGCTTACCTGCATGTTGTAAAGCTCGATGAGAAGAAAAGAATGTTTGGATCGGGTGAACTCGCCAAGAGCATCGCAAGTGAACTCTCTACTGGCACGTCGCATTTCCACTCTCAAGCAGCTTGTGACGATCGTTTATCAGAGATGCAGCAGCAACTACAGGAGGAGCGCGAGGCGCGTGAGAAGCTTGCTGAGCAGACACAACAACTACAAGAAGCACTACAGGCTCAACAACGTCTATTTGAGCAGTTCGTGAGTCAGTCCAGAGGTGATGCAGACCATCCACCCCCCTTTTGATATCCAATCAGTTTGAATTCGTTATATCTAGTACTGAACTTATGAGTATTTACCCATATTTAGACTTTTGATTTGAACTTTGTGGATTACTAAGACAAAATCTATGTAATTTCGACTTTTTTATTTATTTAAATTATGGGATATTATGAATATTATTGGATATTATTGATTGTTTGATACTATTATTTTTATTCATTTATCGGTTGGATTGAAATAGGGAGGAGAAATAGCAAAAAACAGAAGCAAGCTTGCTGTTTGTGCACAAGTCCCGACGGATTCCCGACAGAAATTTTTATTATTTAAATATTAGAGGGCCGACGGATTCCCGACGGATACTAAGCCCCGACGGATTCCCGACGGATTCCCGATGAAAATTATTATTATTTAAATAAAACAGAGCCGACGGATCAACGACGGACATATAACGACGTACATGATCCGTCGGGAATCCGTCGTGTTATTCCGTCGGTAATCCGTCGTAATTGTCGCCGGAATCGGCCACCGGCCGGCGACACGGACGACGTCTATTCCGTCGGAAGTCCGTCGTTAGTCGTGCACGACGGACATAAAATCCGTCGTTACCGTTCTGCCGACGCCCTTTTTTAAGACGGAAAGAATCCGTCGGGAATCCGTCGGAATTGTACTTTTCCGACGGATTTTTGCCCTATTACGACGGATTTTTCCGTCGTGATTTCAGGGAATTTTTGTAGTGATAAGAGATTAATTTTCAAAAAGATTTGAAATTTGGCTAATTGCCACGCTTTGAAATTTAGACGAGAGCGTCTAGTTTGGAAAGCGTATGTATCAGTACTTTAATATTTTCGGTAAGTCACGCACAGAGTTCTTGAAGACGCTTTGCATTGACTCACTTACTTGAATTGAAAGACACGAAAGGAAGACTTACCAATCAGTTAATATTGTAATTGACTGATACCACGCTTTGACGTCCACGTTCTCAATTGTTAAAGCATTAGTTGAGAAAGAGGTTCATTCACGCTTCGGAAGTGTGAGAGCGTCTGTTCTCTCCTAAGCGCTTTCTCTCTAGGTTAGTGTGTTTCCCCCTTAAACAGAACTTCGGACAATCTTTGAGAAAGCGTCAGTTCTGTAGGGGAGGCTCTTAACTTATTATGAGAGATGAATTAATGTCAAATCCTTTTCTCTTACTAGGGCAGAAATCTCATGTTTTCCCAGCATGCGTGAATATGAGATTACAAAATCCACAAGGGACCCGATTGGGGATGAGTTTCTTCATAGATTTCATTGGAATGATGCAAGTTGCCTCACACTTTACTAGGGATATACCGTTTGGGCATGAGATTCACATCATCCATGATAGAGCTATGATTTCACTCTCTTTACTAGGGCAAGCCATCGTATATTTCCATGAAGCAGAATTCTTGAGAGTAGACACTTGCCGATTTAAAGTAGGTGCTTCACCTTATTCATAAGAAATGAGGCTTTCACAATAAGCAGTGGTGAGAGTCTTCAGCACACTTTACTTCTGGTTACTTATCCACCATGAAAGCTTGTGATTGTTGAGTGATCACGCATCGAGAGCAACTCTACGTATACGCCCCATCTTACGAATACGCTTTGTTATTTGATGATGATCATAGCTCAATGCTTTCATGTTTCTTCAGCATCGTAGAAAGAGGTCGAAGGGTTGAGAATGAAGTCGTGGTTGTGCAAACTCTAAACCTACAAGTCTGACTTTCTTGAACATCCACAAAGTGTATCCACTTGTGCACCGTTTTGACAAGACGACATATAATTTTACGAGCGTCGTGGTATGAACACTCAACCTTAACCAAGCTAATTTGATTAGCTCGAGAAAGGAGGTACACTCAATCGTGTTTTCACATAAATGTAAAAGCTTGTAGAGGTTGGTGTTCCAAAGGGAACTCCATCCCTCGGTCTTGATCTTCGTCTTCATCTTTCACAACTCTTGTAAAGACCGGTTCTCCCTTAACTGATTATCCCAACAATCTTTCCTACAGCTAGGAAGGCGTGAGGATAGGTAGGGAACACGCTTTACCTTCTGCACCTTACTCCACGTTCTCATCACCAGGGTCTAGCAACCCTAGTTCCAAACACAACTGATTGAAGCGGGATTGTGGAAGTGGCTTTGTGAGAATATCCACTTTTTGATGATCAGTGTGTATCTTTTCCATCCTTATATCTTTCTTTTCCACATGATCCCGTATGAAATGATTGTGTATCTTGATATGCTTGCATTTTGAATGAAGTACGGGATTGTGGGTGATGGAAATTGTACTTGTGTTGTCGCAATAAATTGGAATCTCCGAACATTCCACTTTATAATCCTTCAACTGCTGCTTTAGCCAAAGGATTTGTGAGCAACAACTTCCTGCAGCCATGTATTCCGCTTCGGTGGCGGAGGTAGCAACACTTGTTAATTTCTTTGAGAACCACAAAATAAGTTTGTTACCAATGAATTGGCACGTTCCAGTTGTTGACTTTCGATCAACTTTGCATCCACCGAAGTCGGCATCGGAGTAACCACTAGGCGTGAGATTATCTTCCGCCGGATACCAAAGACCTAAGTTGATGGTCCCTTTTAGGTATCAAAGAATGAGCTCAGCTCCCTCCAAATGGCTTTGCTTTGGATTACTTTGAAATCTAGCACAGACGCCCACATCAAAGGTGATGTCGGGCCGGCTAGCTGTAAGATAGAACAGGAAACCAATCAACATACGATAATCCGTATGGTTAACTAATTTGCCATCAATATCTAGATCTATCTTGAAGTTTGTGTTCATGGGAATCTTGACGCTTTTGTAGTTTTGAACATCGAATTTAGAGAGCATATCACGAGTATACTTGGCTTGATTGATGAAAGTTCCTCTACTCGTTTGCTCACTTGCAATCCTAAAAAGCAAGTCATCATCCCCATCATTGATATCTTGTACTTCCCTTTCATCAAAGCCGCGAACTTGTCACTAAGGCTTTGATTTGGAGATCCAAAGATGATGTCATCAACATAGATTTGAACCCAAAGCATGTCTTCACCATCGTTGATAGTGAAGGGTTTGATCTACATTTCCTTTTTGAAAGCCGCTTTCAACAAGAAAGTTTGAAAGAGTCTCGTACCACGCTCTAGGAGCCTGCTTGAGGCCATAGACAGCTTTGATGAACCGGCACACTTGATCACTCTTTTCAAAGCCTGGGGGCTGCTCGACGTACACTTCCTCTTTCAAATCTCTATTGAGAAAGACACTCTTCACATCTATTTGATACACTTTGAACTTCTTGGATGCGGCATATGCAAGGAACATTCAAATTACTTTGAGACGAGCAACGGGAGCGAAGGTTTCATCAAAATCGATCCCTTCCTCTTGGCAATATCCTTTGGTGACTAGTCGAGCTTTGTTGCGGACAATGTTGCCATTCTCGTCGGTCTTCTTCTTGAACACCCATTTGGTACCAATGACGCTTTGATGAGTTGGTCGGTCAACTAGGTACCAAATGTCATTCCTTGCAAACTCATTCAGCTCCTCTTCCATGGCGGTCACCCAATTGGAATCATTTAGAGTGTCATCCACCGATGATGGTTCAGTGTTTGCTAGGAAGCAACTAAACAAGCAACTCTCACCATGGAATAAGGTGCTCCTAGTCTTGACGCCCTGGTTGGGATCACCTAGAACACTTCTTGAGGATGATATCTTAACCAAAGCTTCTTTTAGTTTTGTACTTCTACGTCATCCTCTTTTGAGCGTGGTGTGTGATCTTCACCATTCCCTTGATCACAAACCAATGGATGGGTTGGAACTTCCTCACTGTTTGATGCCGGTGAGGTCAAAGGATCAACTATTCCCGAGTTTGGATCACCCTTATCGAGAGATAGCTTATTGAGATCATGTTCCATGGCTTCAACTCCGTCTTCAAGCTCCTCTTCTAGTGAAGCGTCCACCAGATCTACACGCTTTAAGGCAGAGTGCGTCACTGGTCCGGAATAAGCTTCTGGAATCGCGTTCACGCTTTCAGGTGCAACATTCATGCTTTCAACATTTACCTGTACCTACAGAGTCTTGAAGGCAGCTTCATCAAAAACAACATGTGGTGTTTCTTCCACAACAAGGGTTTGACAATTGTAGACGTGGTAGGCTTTGCTTGTAGGAGAATATCCAAGAAATATTCCCGTATCAGCTTTGCTATCAAACGCTCTCAATTGCGTTTTACTGTTGTTGTGAATGAAACACTTACAACCAAAAATATGTAAATGAGAGAGAGTAGGAATTCTCTATTTCCATAATTCATATGGGGTTTGGTTGTGGCGTGTGTTGATTAGAGTGCGATTCTGGGTGTAGCAAGCGGTGAAAGTCGCTTCTCCCTAGAACTTCTTTGGTAGTTGGGTATCCGCGAGCATCGAACGTGCAACTTCTTTGATAGTTATGTTCCGGCGCTCTGCAATGCCGTTTTGTTATGGAGTGCGTGCTGCTGAAGTCTGATGAAGGATCCCATTCTCTGTGCAATACGCTTCGATGAATTGATTGAGGAATTCAGTTCCTTTGTCAGAGCGTATCTTTACAACAGTCAGCTCTTTTTCCACCGTCAGTTGCTTTAGGAGCTTTGGGAGCTCCCGGAGCGTGTCGTTCTTCTTGAGTAGAATTAGTACCCAAGTGTAGCGTGAATAATCATCCACAACTACAAGAGCATACTTTCTTCCACTCAAGGTGACGGGTGTGATAGGACCGAAGAGATCTATGTGAGTGAGCTCTAGAATTTGGGATGAACCATGTCCCTCGACGCTTTGAAAGGACTTCTTGATCTGCTTGCCCTCTTGACCGGCTTGGCATATAATGTCCTTGTTGAAGGACCTCATTAGGGATGCCTCGAACGAGACTCTTCCAGGAGATCTTATTCATTGTTTTGAAGCTGAAGTTCAGGTGATTGAGGTGACGATGCCATAACCAGCCGATCTTCGAGGTGCTTCTAGCGACGAGGCAGGCTCTGACTTTGTAGCTACTCCAGTTAGCTATGTACACGTTCTGCTTTCGAATACCTGTAAGAACTACCTGCAAAGACTCTTTGTTCTTGAAAACACATTGGTTAGAGATAAACTCTACCACGAACCCGTTATCACAGAATTGAGAAATAGAAAGTAAATTATGCTTGAGACGTTAGGGAGTCTCATATTTCCAATGCTAAATGTGTTGTATCCGATGGTGATGCCTTTCGCATCATCACTGAAAATTACTTCTGGACCTAGCTTCTCAACGAACTCGTTGAGGAAAGATCGTTCACTAGTCATGTGGTGTGAACATCCACTGTCTAGGTACCAAACAGCTTCTTCTTTCCTCTTGTCCATAACTTTTGAGTTCGCCGCTTTGACCTGTAAGATTAACAGGTTTTGGGCACCCAATTTGCATTGGGTTCCTTTATGTTAGTAGATTTGGGAGCTCGAGTTGGATTCACTGAGAGAGTGACTCCCTTCTAGAGATCCTGATTGAAACAAATATGGTTTTGTTTAATTGGAAAGCCCTGAGTGTAATCATGTGTGAAGTAGTGAAAGCGTTTTCTGTTCCTTCTTCTCTGAGAGCAAGAAGGAACGCTTTCACTTTATGTATAATGATCGGTAAAGCTTCGATCATAAAAGTTATGTGAAGCATCCGGGATAAAACGCACTTGAGTTCCTCCATGAGATGTGAAGTTTTTCAAGTGAGCTTTACGCTCTTGGTGATGCTTTGGGTTTGTCGAAGACTGGTCACACTTTGGATTGCGTTTAGAGCGTTTAGGCTCTTTGGTCTTTGACTTACTTAGAGTGTCGGGTTGAACCTTCAAAGGCACTTTGGAAGTTTACCTTGAAGTTTCAGTCATAAACCCAACTAACTTATTTCCTTTGCTAGTAGCGATTTGAGCAGCTTTGAGCTTGTTCAACGACGCTTTAGAACCACCATCGGTTGAAGCTATGTTTGTGGAACCAAAGCCAATTCCCTTTAAACTTTTTGAAGGTTTAAAGGAACTTTCAATTGTTTCAATAGCTACAGATGCACTATTGAGATGATCAAGAGTGGGTTTGCGTTCCTTAGAAGTGGATATGGTACGTTGGTGGCGTTCATGAAGATCATTGAACTTAGCTGTCAACTCGAATAGGTCCTTTTCTTTGGACTCGAGTGTATTGACTAATCTATCTCTCTCCTTTCTGAACCGAATGAGAACTTCTTGCAAGGATTCGTGATTCTTGAGCAACTCTAAATAGTCGTCAAAGAGATCACTTTCCAAGCTGAAAACCTCATCCTCACCATCACCACATTCACTTCCTAGTGATAATGGAAAAGTATTGAGTTCAGTATTTTATACCTCTTCCACTTCAGCTGCAATCGCCATACAGCCAAGTTCATATTCATCATCAGTGAACTGATCTTCATCATGGTCGATGGGCTTCTTGGATTTAACGGAAGCGTCGGCTATGAGAGCGCTACAGCTGTCTTCACGACGAGCTTTGACCTCGTCCTTTTCCTTGGTTGAGAGCTTCGGGCATTCACTTCTGTAGTGCCCCATCTTGTGGCACTCGAAGCACTCAATATTGGCTTTATCTCTAGGGATGATTGTTAATTTGTTATCCCTCTTTCCATCTCGTGGGGTGAAGCACGAGCTCCGGCCTTAAGATTTGTAGAATCTTTTGTACTTGGCCGCTCTAGTGTTGGAGTTGTTAAACCCTCTAACCAAGTAGAGATCGTAATCCTCCAATTCTTCTCTCGACATCTCAGCAACATTGCTATTGGAATCGTCGGCTTCGATGGTGGTGGACTCTATAGCAGCTTTGAATGCCAGTCCTTTAGGTTTCGCTGGAGCCTCCTCATCATCCTCGCGAGGTGCTTTCTTGACCAGGTCAAATACGAGCGCTTTGAACTCAGAGAACATCATTTCTGGAGACATGTCTCCCAGTTCTTTTTGTGAGAGGAAGAGCTCCTTCATCGTCTGCCATTTTCCAGATAGAGCGCGAACCACCTTTAGATTGATCTCTTTAAAGGTAAGATTTTTCCTAAGGGAAACCACAGTCGTGGTGATTCACAGAACTCGAGTCTCGAAAGACTTCATGCTCTCATTGTTTCTCATTGTGAGAGCGTCAAACTCCTGAATCAGTACAGAGAGTTTGTTTTCCTTGATTTTCTCTGTGCCCTGAGAGATTAGGGCAATAGTTTTCCACATCTCCTTCGCTCATTTTGCATTTCATGATTCATGGGAGGTAGGCGTCGGAGATGGTTGATTGGATCACGTTGCGCGCCACACGATCTAGATTATCAGCTTTGAAGTCGTTGGCCATGTACTTATCTCTTGGCTTCAAGACGTAGACATCGGTGGAGCTTTTATTCTCGTCAACTGAGTTGCCGTCTTAATCAACAACTCTCTCTTTTTCACGGTTCCTAGTTGCACACTTCATGAATACGATAGGTCCATTCTCGATAACTTCATGCATGCGATCATGAAGAGATGCGAGATGTGACTCCACACGGAAGCTCTACATAGTGTAGCCCTTGATTGAGAACTGAGGAAGCTGTGCTGAGGAAGACATACTTGAAAAAGAGATTAGTAAATGCAATATGTAGTGAGTGAGGTTTTAATGCAAGATTTTGAAAAGATCGGTTAAGGTAGACCTACTGTAACGCTTTCGCGCTACCAGTATTCAGATGCAGAGGTCAGTTAGAACCCCTGCTCTGATAGCACTTGTTGGTCCCGAAAGTGACTATCACATATAGAGGGGGGTGAATACGCGTGTTGAGAAGTGTTTAACTTCTCTTTCATTTTTCAGCCTTTTTATCGAGTAGACGCTTTGAAGACTTGTTAGGCTTTCAAAGCTTCTAGCTCGCGTGAGTGTTGTGCGGAATATGGTGAGACTTAATTTTCTTGCGAATTAAAACCAGGTTGATATTTAGAGCGTGTGTGTGTATGCAATATAATAAAGCAGTAAATAATGTAAAGAATAAAAACGCGATTTATAGTAGTTCGGAGCACCTCTCCTACGTCCACTCTATCCTCGACGGGATGAATACCTTCATTCGGTATCCCTTGTTTTATATTTCTAAGGGGAAGTTATTCAAAAGCTAGTAACAAACTTGCTTTGAATCCTCATAGATTCTGGGCTCTCGAGATGCCTTATAACAACCAAACTTTCTAACAAAAACTTACAACCTTACAACTCAATCTAAGAACAATAGACTAGGTTTTGGGTTTTTGGTTTTCGTAAAGTGAGAACCCTTTACAATGAAAATCAAGTGTAAAGGGATAAGGATTCTCAAAGCTAGGTTATGGATATGAACGGTTGAACCTAGAAAAGAAAGATGTTGCTATACTAAAGAAAATATATTTCTTGATGACACACTAATTTTGAAAGTGTTTTGAAGAACTAAAGGAATGTAAAGGATGATTTGCTTGAGTTCTTGCGAGTAGTATGCTTGAATCGTTTGTACGTGCGTTATTTATTAGTGTTAGCAACTCCTTCTATTTATAGTAGGAGGAACCCTACTTCCCGTTAGAGAGAAGAGGCGCGTGTTCCTCACTTTTCCAAAAATCATGGGAAAGTCTTATTCGGTCAGAAGTTTTATAGCATGCAGTACTAGGGGAATGTCACTGCATGCATGGTGGTTAAAAAGGTATGGCCACCTGCACCTTATCTTGAATTTTCTACACAACCTCTCCGTTGAACAATAAGGCTATGACACATGGACAGCAACTGCGGCGCACATCAGCTTTTTGAATTTCAAACAGAGAGAGAGAGAGTTGGTGAGTCAACGAAATATGGCTTGTCCATCTAACACTTGAAGAACGGCTTTGGGGTTGAGGCGATTTGAGTACACTGACTTAAGAGCGCTTGCTTTGGTAGCACGTTCTAAGCTTCTATGCTTTGAAAACGTTTCCTATACGCTTTGCAGGTCTTGTCTGCTGTCGCTTTAACTGATGAAGTCGCTTTGCATCCTGACGCTTTGCAATCTTTTATTGCTTCATAATCTGTGCTTCTAGATAAATGAAAGCTTCCTAACATGCAAGCTTTACTTTTACTAAGTTTTCTAGATACATCAAAAATAATAAGGAAAATATTCTAATAGGGTTTTGGAATCGAATCAAAATAAATTATTTATTAATTTGATTCAAGTTCCCCCTTAACATAATATCCCAACAATAATTATTTTTAATAATTTTTTATCTATCGTCTTGTCTTTCTACCCAAATCACGCTTACCGTAATAAGGCACCACTGAAAAATTCAGCAACAGCAGTGGTGTTCTATTTGAAACAGGTTCCATTTTAGCATAGATCTCATCTGATACAGAGTCTTCCCAAAATGTTACCACAAAGGGTTCCAACCTACATTTTCACGAAATGCATCACAAAAATTGAGTATAATAAAAAAATAGAAATTATGAATCCATGGCATATTCAACATACTCTGTATCAATGGCGGCATACTCACGAATCAGTTTTCCTTGTCCTCTTACTGTCACCATCCGAGGTTCCTAGTTAGCAATTATGACCGAGGCACTATCTAAATAAAAGGAAAAAGTGGTTAAATTATAATATAGACCACAAAAAAATGTGTTTGTTCTAATATATCTTTATATTGAGAAAAAAATGTTGCTAAAGTAAATATAAAAATATCATCAGTAAGGCTATAATTTAAATTGCTCAGCTTAACTGATCATTGTCTTTGTTGAGAGGACATTATGAAACTTGTAGCTTGAAGTTGTCTTAAAATTTAGTTTACAACCAGGTATTGAATCATTTGATTCCTCCATCACTGAAGTATCCTTTCTTTACATCCACTAATAATTGCATGTTACATTCGGATTTTTGTATTGCTTTGGGTCAGAAACATAAGCTCCCTTGACCATATAAACACTACCCTCTTGGAGCACATGTTTAAATCTATCTATATTATCATGAAAAATCATAGCATCAAGCGTGTGTCCTGGAAATTAATGAAAATCAATACATGACAAATTTAAAGATATGAAAATTAAGGCAAAATAATTTTGGTATAAGGAATATAAACACACTTACCATACCATCACCCAAGATTAGTTTTTGGAATTTATTAGGACTGTTGCTAGCTTGCTTAGGTCCTGACTTCTTAATTACTCTCACCCTGCATTTACAGTCCTTTGTCCCTGGGAGAATCTCATTGATGGAAATCAAACGCTCTTCCATTCTGCAAACAATCTAATCAGAACATAAATAGTAAGCAAAGCATATATATGACTTACTAAACAAACAATGACAATTAGCTCAAATAATAAAATAGAAAAACTATAAGCTTCAATGCACAACATTTCTGCAAAAAACGACCTTAACTAAGTGAAATGAAAATAAGAAAAAACAAATTCATCTAAATGTTTTAGCAATTCTACCTAGTCTCTATTTCAAATCGAGACCCTAACAAAAATAATAGTGATAATGGTTAAAAATAGCCATTTAACTTAACAAAACATAAATTTTAGCCACATACTTAAAACTATATAAATTCTAGCCATTTTCGATATAATAAGACAAAAATACCCTTAATAAAATATTAATAAAAAAATACAAAATAGAAAAAAGATAAACCTAGAAACCTACTCCCCCACCCTCGCCTCCCCCTCTCTCTTCTCACCCCCATTCTTCCTGCACGCACGAAAGATGGTTTCTTCTATTCTTTGTGTTCTTCTTTTCTTTTTCCTTCTAATTTCACTTTTTTTTTCCTTTTCGTACCCCGATCTCTTTTTTTTCTCCTTTCATGCGCAGCCACTGCTTCTTACTTTCTCTCTCTCTCTTTTTTTTTTCCTTATCTTCCCTCACCGGTCACCACCGCCGACCTGTTCTTCATCATCATCGCTGCTTCCATCAGTGGGCTCGATCGGATTAGAGGGGATCAATTGAGCCCCATTTGAGCCAGTTACGCTCGTTCTAGTCAGTTACCCTTGATCGAGCCCGTGACAGCTCGATTGATCCTTCTGCTACTCGATTGAGCCATATTCTGCAAAGTTTCAGTTAATCAATCTTGGGCTCGAATGGAACGATTGATGCTCGTTCAAGTTGTTCGGGCTCGATCGAACATTTGTAACCCGATCGAGCCCCTAATCCAGATTGAACAAGCATCAACACGTGGCATCAAGTAATTTGCCCTCACTTTAGGGGTGAGGGTAGAGAGCAATGATAATCGATGTAATATAATCGAGTTGAATCCACAGGGAATGCAATGGCGAATGAGTTTCAAGTAGTAATCTAGCTACTAAATCTACTATCCAAGCTACAAGATATCATATTTTTGTATTTTCCCAAAGATTAGTGACAAATTTAAATAACAAAATCAAATAGCAAGCAAGGATCAAATGACAAATATCAATAAGAGAAAGTATGGTTTCAAATATAATCTGACATTCACTAAAGGCATAGGTTTTAGGATTTGCAAGGATAAACCGATTTAATCCAATTCATACGGGATTTCTTTATAAGATATACATCAACTCTTTTCTCAAAGCAATCAATGTAAGTGGATTAACCTATGACATCTATCTCCGCTAGGTCTCAAGATGCATAAATCAACTCCAAATAGCTCAATTAATTATCTAGAATCTCCTATTAGCAAGAATTACTAATATGTTGTGGTTTGATGCCAAGTGTTATGAACTAAAGCCTACTAAGCATTTAACCAAACACCTTGTATGCACTCAATGATGGCCAATCAATCATGCAATAAAATTAGGTCCCAAACCACAAGACATATGAATTAGAAGGCAAATCCAACTACAACATCCAAAAACCTATTAATCTAGATCAGGTCTTCATATATTTGAAACCAAAAGGAAATTAGCTAGACATAATTAAAGGAAATAAATCATAGAAAATAGAAGAAATCATGATTAAAAGATAGAGAATTCAATAAGGAAGAGAATGGTGGAAGGATCTTCAAATCTTCAACATAATCTTCAATCTCAAAATACTAAAGAGGAAAGAGGGAAATATTTATAGGTTCTAGCCATATTAAAATATGCCAAAGATCCACCAATTAGGAAGATTTTGGGGTTAAATACATAAAAGGTGAGTTTTGGGTCGAGTTTGGACCGAGTTGGACGAACCAACTCGGTCAAGACACAAAGGAGAAGGGACGGCGGCGCCCTGGCCGGTGCCTGGCCGTCGTGCCTGGGTCGCCGCAGAAGCTGTAGCTCAACCGGCCAGCCGGCGGTCCAGCCGGTCGCCGTCCGGGTCACCGTTGGTTCGGCCATTTTGCGCAGCTTCACCGTTTTTGCTCGTTCTCCCTCGTCCGAACTCCGATTCTCGATCCGCTTTTTGCTATGGCTTCCTAACGAACTCCTCTTCGACATGGAATAGTTCAATTGGCCAAATAAATTCTTCATTATTCCTGCAAAAAGCATAAAAAGACTCGAGAGAACGAGGAAAACATAAATGAAATCAAACTAGTGAAACCCTCGCTATATAAATTGAAATTCCACATTTTAAACATAGGTTTCACTCTAATTAAGCTTGTTTCTTCCTCGTTTCCGGCTCCTGATCCTTAGCTACTTGAATGCTCTTTCCGATTCCTACAAAAATAGATCAAAAACCGAAAGAAAACGAGAAGAATATAAACTATGCTATAAGTTCAAAAACCCTAGCATTCTAACATTGAAACACACAAATCGAGCTTCAAACACATTCAAAACACACTAAACATGCACATAAAATACTTGTTAATCATCAAGCCAAACGAGCCCTAGATCTATGCGTGCTCGACGAGTTTTAGAGAATGAGAAAATGGAATACCTGTTGGTCGTCGGAATCCTCTCTTCTTCACCGAAATCTAATATATTCTTTGACAATACTGCGTGTAGATTCGACGGTGAGAATATGGTGGCACCAATGGCTATTGGCAGGTGAGAATTGCAGTGTGATGGCGATCTCGTTCCATTGGGCATGACCGGTGGCTTGATTGGTCGAAGCGACCACCGGTGAAGGTACGCGATCGGCGGCGACATCGGCACAAATGGCTGCGGCTGACGCGATGGAGGTGGTTGGAACGAGATGGGAGGGCTACAGGCTACTGTAATTCACTTTTTGATTCGTGTTTTGAAATTTTTGTGCTTTTTGGTTTTTATAAAATTGGAAAATCAATTAATAAGGGTATTTTTGTCTTGATATATTGAAAGTGGCTAGAATTTATATATTTTTATGTTTGTGGCTATTTTTTAATTTTTACTGACATATATGGCTATCCTGGATTCTGCCTCAAAATAATATATCTTAGAAAATATAATACACCTCTACAAATCATTCCATTATGCAAAGGACCCCTATCTTTCATGTGCGTCGGGCAAAATTTCGGTTTACACAACGTTTCTTGTTTCACATGTTGAATCCATATAAGCGATCGAAGGTAGAATCAAAAACTTTATTGAACTTGATGTCCTAACCCTTGACAGAGCAACATATAGTTGTCCATGAGAGAAAACGGGATGCGGCAAATAAACACCGACACGATCCAATGTTTGGCCCTGAGATTTATTGATGCTGATTGCAAAGCACAATCTTAGTGGAAATTGCAGCCTCTTGAAAGTAATTGGGCAAATGTGTTTATCATCAAGTTTCAAGGGAATTCTTAGGATCATAACATATTCACCGTCATGTGTCCCCACTGCAATGATTGCTCCAATCACATGTCTTCCAATATCCCGTACAATTAATCGCGTGCCATTACATAATCCCTCCAATGGATTCAAGTTACGAAGTAATATCTCTGGAGAATTGACCTTTAATTTAAGAACATGTGGTGGCAATGAACCGACACAGATGACATTCATATAATCTTGATAGTATTGTTGTTGTCTTGGATCTTCTGCACAATCAGTGCTCACATATTCTATCGTACTGCTTGGGAATTTTTCAATCAAAGCTTCATTTATTTCTCCCATACATTCATTTTTAGGAGTCAATATAGCCGTATTTGTAAGGCTGGATGAACCGCCAGAATATGCATCAAACATCGGAAATATTTCATTGACCAATATATCAAGAGGCGAATACGAACCATGGTAAGGCAGACACATATCTTCAGGAAGATTAATATAATCACCATGGATATTCGGCTACATCCCTTCTCCAACTCTCAATAAGAAGTGTGTAAAAATAGAATCCTCCAATGCTCGCATATTTTGTATCAAATGAATTTTGCGAATAAGAGGTCATATGGTTGAGTTTACCAAACAAGCACTCACAGTCTCTTCACGAGAACCCATTCGAACAATTGGTACAGTTTGCCTGAAATCCCCCAAGAACAACCATTTTCCCACCAAATAATAGTTGATTTTCTATCAAATCTTGCAACAATAAATTCAGTGCTTCAACCGCTTTTCGATGAGCCATCGATGCTTCATCCCATAACATGAGCTTCACTGCGATTATCAAATTTGCTGGAGCAATATTCTTGCTTATTGAGCACGACATAGATTCATCCAAATTTAAAGGTATTTTTAACCTAGAATGAGCTGTTCGACCATTTGGTAACAAAACAGCTACAACACCAGAGGAGGCAACGACAAGTGATATACCTCCAGTTAAACGAACTGTGGCCAAAACTGCCATGTACAAAAATGTTTTGCCTGTGCCACCAGGACCATCAATGAAAAAACCCAACCTAGTTGGTGATGCAAGACTCGACATTATTTCATTAAAAGCATAGTATTGTCTTTCATTGAAATGACCTACTGAAGCTAAATCAGATTCTGCAACCAGCATATATAATTCAGCAACAAATTCAGGACTATTTATTGGTTCACGACTCAAGCCAACTACATAGTCAACCAGGGAGTATTCATCAACTCCATGGTTCATCATTCTCAAAAAAGAATCAACAGATTGTAAAGATAACCTATAACCTTCTGCATGGTTTGTTGGATAATCAAGCATTATATCAAAAGATAAATCATCTCTAAATTCAGTCCAAAGTTTTTTCGGGTCAGAAAGAGAATTGAATACAAGTATAATCGCAAACAAATTACGTAGAGCTGATGGCAGTTGATAAGTGGCAGCTTCATGAATAGCATGTCTGACATCATTGTCGGAATCCAACAATCCTCTATTAAGAGTTGCCTCACGAAATGACATAAATAATACACCGTTTGATGTTCTCAAATCTTCAAAAGATGTTGGAGCTCTAACATGATTCAATAAAAGCCTTAAATGGAAATGCTCCACTTCAACAATATGGACAGAGACAAGTCTTCCGACTGAAACCAATCTGGACCGAGGCTTCCACCTCTTAATTTGTTGGTTCCACAAAAAATGTTCAACGAATTCCCGATACAATAATTTTAACGCTGGGACATCAATCCTTTTATTCATCTAAAAAACCTCAGTTAGTTGTATTCTCTTAGCACGATCAGACTCTACAACTTTAGAAAGAGATTGGTTGGCTGCAAAAAAAACTTGTTGATACCCTGGCAAATGCACATGTAGTTGCAAAACAGGTGGATGCATATCAAAAATATCAAACCTATAAATTTGCCACATGGCTTCTGGAGCACAAAGCCATCGTGACTTTTGAAAATCATAAATCTCATCTATTGGCTCTGTGGATGCAACATCAACAATATTGTATGCTATTTGATCACTACCTTTACAAACATATTTGTAGAGATACTTAACTGATCTAACATCTGCACAAACCTGAACATTGATATGGCAATCAAACTTTGCCAATAAATAAGCATTATATGGAACCACCCATCTGTTATCCAACCATTTGCCACGAATCAAAACTTTTTTTAACTTTTTTCCATCATCCCTGAGTTTATAATCATGATACGAGTCCAATCGATGTTCAATGGTTAGCTTAAACTCCTTTGGATAAAAACTTTAGCATTTTCTATCTTTCATACATATATTCTTGGGGTTGAGTTTACCACATGGGTCATGCATCATATGATTAATAACACAAAAATGCATATGTGGATTCAATTCATGGTCTGGAATCTCAGTAGATACAAATCAATCATAAGCCTCGGTGGATGTTCGCTTATATCGTGGTTGCAATATAATCAACTAGTGAACATGCGGAAGTCCTCTTTTTTTAAATTCGATAACATAAAAGTAAGCAAGAACTATCCCAAACAATGAATTTCTGACGATTTCCCTTTTTAGCTCCTCATTTTTTGCTTTGAAAACTCTAGCATACAAATCATATTGGTTGAAACTATTTTCAGCAACAAGTAATTCTTCTTGAATTTCCACCCACTTTGGGTTGCAGGTCATTGTAAGGAAGAAATCGGGGCGGCCAAATTTTGTGACAAGTGCCAACACATTCATGTAATGGAAACACAGATCACGCGGCCCACCTATGAAGGTTTTAGGGCAGAAGAATACGTCTACCTATGGATTTTGCGCTAGACACACCATCTATTGTCATGCTCTCAACAATCCCATGATACGATTCAGCCCTCATTTCCAACCTCGACTGATTATGGCGCAAGAAATCTAGTTGTTGGGTCTCAATCTTGACATAAGCATCAATTTGGAACTATTGCATTATACGACCAGTTCTGAGGATATTTGTTCTATCATCGGTATGTATTTGGAATAAGTAGCAGTAATATTCTCGCATAGCAACACTCGAAGGCTTTTTGTAATTTTTCTGCAAATGTACATGTAGCAATGGACAAAACTCATCAAAAGTTAAGCAAACGACATGAAAACAAAATCATGGATGAATATTCATATGTTGATTATTTCAAACGACAAACCTTTCCATGGAAAATAGGAAAAACTAAACATTACTTTTTTGCTCGAAGAAACTGAACATATATGTGTTTGTATGTGTGTGCTCATGCATGCCCGTAAGGAAGGGATCATTTTTTTTTTACTGTAAGCAATAAATATGTGTTATGGATATAACAAAGATAGTACTAAGTTAACAATAAAATCAAGGCAACCATCATATAATGAAAACGTGCAGTGTAGATCAAAAGCCACAATTTGAAGAACTAACAAGTTGTCTTATTATAGAAAGATTAAACACTTACTGTTTTGTTCAGCAGCAAGTAAAATGTCAGCTTCTTGGTGTATATGTGGATCAACAGTATCATCTTCAGAATCTTCAATATCTTGTTCACTTGAGTCTAATGTCAAATCAATGTCTGATTTTTTTGGTATTTCAGCATACCAGCCTGGCTCGCCATATGGGAAGATTAGACAATATTGAAGTGGATCATAGCATCCATAGTAATAGTGCACATACCGCACACCCCCAAATGTTAAGTTTACCCTGATATCACAAGGTTGTTCCAAGGATGGGTCTATCCCCTCATTCCAAATTGCTGCAACATGGTCAACCACCGGAAAATTATAAACACGTGGGTCAAGTTTTGGATTCGCACGCAACACTAGCATAAGTATCCAGGTCAGACTTATTTTGAAATTATTCTTTAAAATATTCACCAACAATGAAATTATAACGGGATCTAAACCCACAGACTGGGATACCAGATTCTCCAATTCTCTCTCGGTGCCATAGAAATATAGCTACAAATGTCTAGGCACACCATCCTTAGGTGTCAGCTCATGAATATAATGGCGGACAATACCTTGCACTCTGAATGTGTAAACCCCTTTATGAGCTTTAGCCAAAGCTTCATCATAAGTCATTTTAATAGATATGAACGCCATAGAATTATAATATGTTCTGCAGCGCCTGCGAAATTCAATCCCCAAAGTAGTCATATCAATTGCGTAAAGTTTCCACAACTCCTCTGCCATTTTGGGCAGTTGTGTCTCTATTTTTCCAGAAGCGCAACAAAAGCCAGGGGGTTCATTAACGAATAGAATAACTTTACAATACTTGCAAGGATCTTTATGCGGTAGTTGCCAAGTCTCAATGGGTATTTTATTTAATCTTCGGAACATCTCAACATCTTCTTGAATAGCAAAGCATGAAGTAGATGTGCAATCTGATGATGCAATTGAGTAAAAGAATTCAAGCGGCGAACAAATGCACACAATAAAAAAAATTATTTCCAAATGCACCAGATAATAAGCATGGCTAAATATATAATGTGAAACAAACATAAGGCCAAACATATTTAGCATTCTCCTTAAAAAACCACCACTATCCATACTGAGTATAAAGGAAAAAACAATATCTCATGAATGTAAACAAAAGTTGAACATGCCACTAATGTTCCTCATAAAAGAACATCAAATTGTACCAAAAAAAAAAAGCAAATAAGATGAAATGAATATACTTTTTTGATGCGTCTTCCTGCGAGAAAATCTAGATGAATGTTGAGACTGTGGAATACTCGCATTACTTGATGATGGCGATAATGATAGCGATATGGCACTGCAACCCAACGGTTGCATGCATCTTGTAGAAATTTTTGAAAGCAAAATCAAATAAATATTCGCAGGACAACAGTAAATGAATTATTAAAAATTTATAACTTTATTGGATAATATATCATCAAGATGTTCTTGACACTAATGCTAGTTGAACGTGGTTTACAAAAATGAGCACCACTTTTAAGTGTAACAAGAACATAGGAAATAAGTATTTTGATACATCCTAACACTGAAATATAAAAATCATGGACCTAATCGAGTCTCATGCTTGAAATTTGATTTTAATACAATTTGTTCATCTCATTCAACTCGAATTATAAAAGCGAATGAACTCTAAGAAAAAATATAAACATTAATAAGCATAAATCATCTCCAAGACTCCACGAGTATCTTTGAGAAATGTACAATAAAGTTTGCATTCCTTTGTTCTCTAGAAAAAGACTTGCTAAATATAGTTGCTCTTGATAAAGGGAATTTTTAGAAGTGGCACCAATAGCAAATAATACAACCATTGGTCAAAATGCTCGGCTATTTTCAACATAATATTAAGCTAGTTACCTTTCGAGGTTTTTTTAATATGTTAGGAAGTCCACACAGCAATTGTTCCTAACTCCGATCTATATAGATTAAATCTAAGCAAAGATAAAGACAAAGTTTACTACTAAATAAATCAAACTTGATAGTGGAAAATAAAAATACAATTCAGACAAAATAGATACGCACCTCTCAAACGCCTTGAACGCCTCGGCTAAATATTAAGAGCCGCTAAACGCTAAGGCTCTTTGGCAGTTGGAATAGTTGTTGATGACAAAGGTGATGGACTATAAAGCAAGCATCGCGAAATTTTCTCAGGAGCACCTAAACAGATGTAATATAACCATAAAAATCTTAAATAAAATAAGATGTGATATATTGGCTAACACAAAATAATGTAAAGTAACTGAAAGTACCTTCCAACACACCAATAGTTTTCAATTTCTTGCCACCATTCAAGTCTAAAACAAATACGCAACAAAATGAAGTTAAAGGCAAAAGTACAATCAATGAGTTCCGTAAAAGAAACAAAGAAGGCTCAACCCTAAGCAACCTTGAGCAGGGAGAGCACATCTTTTTCTTGACATGTCAACAAATCTAAGAGTGAGTTGATACCACAGCATAAGAAATGCTATAACTCTTCTAATTTGCAATCACCAATTCACCATACTTTAGATGATAGAAAAGAGAATGAGATTCATAATTTAGCCTAGTCTGACATGCTCCGTGATTAGCTCGATGTCACTATCTTCAAAAATATGTGGTAACTACATCGACAAAGCGGGTGCAAGGAATAGATTAAACAACCCACACTGAAGAAATATGCAAATTTCGGCTCAACAATAAAGTAGAATTGCATTTGTTATGTGCTTTTCAACACGTTCATGAATAAATAATGACAAATTGAACTTTGGTGGTAAAAGAATATGCACAAGAAGAGTCACAATTCGAGTGAAGAGACTGCAATTCGAGTAAACTTTGGGTTAACATGTGTTTCTCACCCACATAATCTTATTACATTTCTAAAATAGGGTGCTCTGTTTTGAGGACCTGGAAATTTGGATAAACAGAAAATTACAAAATGGCATGGAACATAAGTGATTTTAATCAGAATGACCTAAATTGATTTAAGCATATAATGAGCAGAGCCTATTTTATGAAACTCTAGATTTCTAATTCCTCACTTTCCTAACCATGAAAACAAACTTAAAAAATCTGAAACTCCTTTTCCATATTCAGACTGCAATATGAATATAAATCGGTCAGAAAGAAAGGGCATATGTTGATAAAAGGAGAATGGACTTACTTGAATGTTGATGTTGCAGTTGTTGGAGTTGGATTCCAACCTCTTCTACTCCGAGGTTGATGAACTACTAGAGAGTCACATAAATGCACTATGCATATACACCTATCTCTCAAATACTCTTAACTTGAAATGTTTTGAAATTCGAAAAGCTAAAATACATGGGCGAAAAGGGTTTCAATTAACATCTTCTATGGGAGCACATGTGGGCAAACATGAAGGCACTGATCTAAGAAAACCAAAGACTCAAACTAACAATATCATTGCGATACAATGCAATGAAAACCTTAAAAGATCTGAAGTCAAATCTTTAAGCAACAAATCAAACTATAATCAAAGAATAAATAATACTCTATAAAATGTAGTACAATCAAAAAGTGAAAGAAACGTAAACATACCTCAGCAATTGCAATATGAAACCGAGTTTGCAGAAATGAAATAGTTCCTGGAAAGCTACAATTTAAAAGGCAAAACAACGAATTTAGATCGCAACCCACCCCTAACATACATTTAGTTGAACATTTACAACCCTCCGTCTAACCCCCCCCCCCCCTAACGCCGTTAATCATCTGCTTTTTCTTTTTCTTTTTTTTTATTTTCAAGTGGGATCCACTTCAACTACAATCAATTTTTTTGTCATGGTGTTTTGCTGGAAGTCGTAGCCCAGAAAATAGTCGAATGGGATGAGGTGGGGGAGGCCGGTGAGGGTTTGTGAGGGTTGATTGATATGGCAAAAACTGAATCGATTATTGTGTGATGGGAATTGAGAATATGGGGTTTAACTGGAGGAGAGAGGAGAGGAGAGGAGGTTTTGGTTTTGGATGTTGAAAAGATTAGAGTTGTGGTCGTTTGCTTTGCATTCGGTAGTTCATGCACGATTGCGTCAAGCTCAGTGCCACCGCGGGGCGGCGGCAGATGGGTTGTTAGTAGCGGTGGAGGTTCCAACGGCACAGCTGAGGAGGAAAGAGAAGAAGGCGGCGAGGAAGGGGTGTAGCAGTTGCTCTTTCTGGGCAAAGGGACGGCGGAGGTATGACATCGGCTGGGCGGCTCCCATAGTGGCAGATCTCGAGCATGCTTCTCGAGAAGGTGGATGGTGGACGTTGTAACCACCAAATAATTCCTGCAATTTGCTAAAAACTAAGATTAGTAAGCGAAACTAAGATTAGTAAGCGATAAGCAGGGTCGAACCACAGAGAATGGGTTAATCAACTTAAATTTCCTAAAGATTGAATTCGGTGTAGCCACCACGCATTTAAGAGTGAGTTTTGATTAACAACTACAAAAACTAGAAAATAAACTAAATGCAAACAAGATATAAATCAATAATAAAAACAATTCGGCTTCGAATAACTCCTCACTAGTCTAATGGCTCTGATCATCGACGCATAAATAAATCAACTCTTATGGACCAATCAGTTATAGGATACTGTAAACGCAACGGACGTACCCCAATTCCTACGTACTTCTTCGATTGCTAGCAAGAGACGCTTAAACTAGCTAAACCTCTCATCAAAACATAACCTAGTTGGTAATGTCAGTTCTAGATTTAATGTTTCAATAGCATTAAACAAGAAGGAACCCGATATTAGACAAATTACCCAAGAACGCAAGTAATAACTCATCTTCCAAGTCATTCCTACTATCAATACGATAGCTTTGCCACCAATTAGCCCTATTCCAACAATTACGGATTGGGAAAACTAATTGACTATATTCCGACTAAATCTAAGTTGATCAGGCTTAAACAAAATCGGAAATAAACAATAAACATGAGGAATAACTTGTAATCCATAAAAATCAATTATAGAACAATTAAGTCTCACATAATTATTAGCCAGTAATTCATTACTCTAGCCGAATTAAAAGCTTAGTTACTCATTATAAATAAATTAAACAAGAAGAAATCAATTACGAAGCATTCAACAAAAAACTAAAAGAAATAGATGGACAATAGTAATCAATGATCCAAGCATAAATCACGTAAACTACTCGCAATAAGAAAATAAATTAAACTACAATTCTTTCTTCTTTCCCAAAGCAGCCGTCCCAAAATAAAGAAGAGATGAACAATGGAAATCCCCCTCCGGCCGTTCTCCTCCCGCCAAGCCTAAGAAAGAAACTAATTCTCACTCCACTAATAAAATAACTCCCTAAAATCGTCTGCTAATTGGGCCTTCATAGCCAAGTTAAAAAATAAAAAAATAAAAAAAATAAAAAAATAAAAATAAAATATAAGAAATATAAGAAAATAACTAATTAAAACAAGACTCCTATTATAATTAGGATTAAAATAAATAATCTTCTAATTAATTCTTTGCTCCTCTGAGTTTCTCCATATTTGCAAAATAAGAAAAAGAATGACGGTGTTAGAGTCAAAGTTAGACGGAGGATTGTAATGTTCAATTAAATGTACATTAGGGGTGGATACGCCCCGAATGATACGTCGGGGGCTTATATGCGTTAGGGGTGTCAACCTTGGGGGTTTATTTGCTACTTTTCCCTTCCATAAATACAGTGACGACTTTTCAACTTCGACGCACCATAATTCGTCGCAAATAGCATTTGTCTTTTTTTTTTCTTGCTCGATCAAATACTCTCTCCGTCCCACTTCAATAGGCTTAATCCTTTTGGCATGAGATTTTAGGAGAGTGTGTGTAGAGATAAAGTGTGGTGTTTAGTATTTTAATGCAAATTTTCTTATTTTAAAACTAGAGTATCATGGATGCATAAAAACACATTGATGTCTGATCTTAATTGAAAGATCGTATCAAGACCTTTAATTTGGTATAAAAATCATAAGAATCAGAGAACAAACGAGCAAGTTATGATAATTAAAACGTTTATAATTTAAATTATATTAGGATACGTACTGAGAGGTGAGTGGATGATGAGGTGATTAATGGTCTATTTAATGGCTAATTCTTTCCATTTTAGGAAACAAGTCAATTAATGTGGGACGACCCGATTTAGTATACAAGCAAATTGATTTGGGACGGAGGGAGTATTATTTAGAATTTCAAATAAATAGTCATATTTTTAACATTTTATATTCAAAAAAGTAAAAGTTGTACCAAAATTCTTATTTTTTTTCATTTAATATAAATAGAGACCGATTTTGATCTTAATATTCTCTATCGTTTTTTTTTTTTGCTACATTATAATCGTTGTAGTTTTTGATACTATTTTCTTAAGAATCGGGGTGATAATTCTTTCTACAAATTTCAAAATTTTGATCCATCCCAAGTTTATTATCATAATTTTTAAAAAAATTCCAAATTCAGAAAAAAAAAGATCCTAAATCAACTTATTTAAATTATATCTAATATAATTAATTATGATATTATTAAAACTATTCAAATAGTATTGAGTTTGGATGTTTATGTGCTCATAAATAAACAATAAAAATAAACTGTGGTTAGGTTAGAGGAAAATATTGTGGATGTGGAATAAAAAGAAACTAATTTAATGTAAAAAAGTTAAGTGGTGGTCTATTATGTTCATCGTCCCTATTTAGTGAACATATCTATATTTGTGCCCCAAAATATAGCGGCTACATGAAACTTGAAAGTAATTTGGGTTGTTTGGGTCCCCGCCGAGTTAACTTGTAGGTTGAAGTCGTGTTTTTTACGCCATTTTAGTATTCATGAAATGGTCTTATTTGGAAACATCGGTTGGTAAGGGAAACATTATTTAAATTGTAAGTTTGGGACAGATCCATGAAAGACGCTTTTGCATTGAAATCATATACTGTTAATTTTGCATTGACTTGGAAAAAAGAAAAAAAAAAGAATGCATTGACTTGGAAAAAAAATTGCATTGACTTGGACCCAAACTGCACTTCCCACATACTCGAGGTGGACTAATTTGGAGTATTAGTTATACTAGTAAACTAAACACTGGTTCCTCCCCTTATTCAATTAGTGAGAGAGAAACAATAACTCAATTTTTTTTGTAGATTGGAATAGCAAGTTTCTGTTGCAGTATTGAAGAAGATGGACAAGGACAAGCATGACCGGTCGGTGGAGAAGAAGAGCAGCAATAAATGGCACGACGACGGGATTGATCGGATCGGATGGGCTTGGTTGATTTGATGATAGAGAGAGATAGGCGCTATGAGCCGAAGAAAGATGTGAGAACAAGTCCAAGAAGAAGTCCGAGTATAAGCAGAAGCTATGAAGATGATCGTGTGATAGAGATGTACAAGGATTACGACTTGTTCCTAGCAGCCAAAAATGGCGACCTTGATGATTTCAAAAGGATTCCTCATCGAGTTTCGACAACAGAGTTGCAAGTGTCCAATATTTTGTCTAGGTTGAGCCCAGTTGGAAACACATTTCTTCATGTAGCAGCCAAGTATGGAAATGAAAATATAGTAAATTTCATAGCAAGCACAGAGCCCTCCTTGCTCTCAGCCAAGAATTCCGTAGGAGAAACTGCATTGCATCTCGTTGCAAAAGATGGGAACGAATCGATGGTAAAAGCCCTCGTACAGATTCATCGTCACTCGTTAGTAGTCTCACAGCCCCTACCTCAGAATGGAGGAGATGAGAATAATTTGTTGATGGCCAAGAACGAGAGAGGGAACACCGCCTTGCACGAAGCGTTATTCAGTGGTAAAAACTCAATTGCTCAGTATTTGATCCAACAAGATCCTGAGCTATCATATCACCGAAACAAGAAAGCACAATCCGCATTGTACTTGGCAGCCAAACTCGGTTATCTAGATTGCGTCTCCTTGATTCTTCGACTGTGTGTGGACGAAGGACGACTACATGAGCTTTTCGAGAAGAAATCTCCCATCAAAGTAGCTGTCAGGAGGAAACATACAGGTATTCTAACTTTCAATGTTTTGCATATGTTTTGGTGTACTGGATTGTTAATGTTGGTAGCTCAGTTTAAGTGAAAGAAGAGGTGTTACTAATAGCTTTGGGGTGCATAGTATAGTAATTTTAAATATTTTTGATATAGATTTGTTGTAACTTGTAAGAGTCGTTTTTATCCAATTTCAAATGTTTCCTTCTATGAATAACAGAGATTTTAGAAGCAATTATCAACACAAATCCAAAACTAATCGAAATGAGAGATGGTAAAGGGGAAAATCCCCTTCATTTTGCTGCATCTTTGGGTCATCTAGAAGAAGCACGTTACCTGCTGAAGAAATACGCTCCGAATGCAACTCGGAACGACAAAAACGGTAGACTGTCTATTCATTTAGCATCGCTTAAAGGCCATGTAGATATCATTAGCCTTTTGCTTCAAGATTTCCCCGATGCAAGGGAGCTCCTTGACACGAGTGGTTGTAACATATTACACCTCGCTGCGATGAACGGAAGGTATAATGTATTTACCTTTGTTCTCAAGAACCCTCGTCTCCATTACCTCGTAAACATGAAAGATGAACTAGGAAACACACCCCTGCATTGGGCTAGTATTCATTCTCACCCTAAGATTGTCAATACCTTGACATGGAACAAGAAGGTTGACGTTGAAGCAGTTAACTACAATAGAATGACAGCTCTTGATTCTGCTGAGTATTACATGTTGTCCTGTATTCAACATTTCTCATGTAAGAAAGATAAAAGTTAGCCACTGCTATATAAACATATGAAAACTAGCTATACACACACAAATAGAAACTAATAGAAACTTACTTTAACTAAAGAAAACAAAGACAGTACTTTCCACTTAATACCAACTTAGCAAGCTATTATTAAACAGAACATTGAATATAACATTGAAGCTTATGTCCAACTGAAATGAGGCTTTCTACATAGAGGAAAGCCTCAAAGTAGCATAAACAACTATGAGGCACACAGCTTGCAATCCTCGTTGCCTCTGCACCTTTGTACAAAATCATCTCAAGAAGGCCGTAATCAATATCAAACGCTGTGATTAGAATGTTGTCGTTGTCGTAGATATGCAAAGGTCTTAACTTTGGAGGGAATTCTTCCGGTGGGAATTTGGCTCCTTCTTCTCTTTCTTCTGTGATGTAGGACAAATCGGCACCGTACTGAATATCAAACTTCATAGTCCAAGATCCCTCCACGCCGTACTCCTCCATCACCCATATCAAAAACCTATTTTCAACACGACTATTGAAACACACACAGAGCATTCCACTCACAACAACCAACTGCAACTCATCCTCTGTTGGGATTGTGCCCTTAAAGCAATTCAGAATTGTTTTATATTTTATAAAAGCGACATTTATATTTGAGCTTATTTAATTACTTATTGTATGTTTATTTAACATCACAGAAAATCCTTTGTTTATTATTTGTCACCATAATATTAGTATATAAGTGTTATATACAAGAGGATTAATATTATGGATAATAAACTTAAAATAAGTTCTTGATGAATTTTATTGAAGTATGGGATCTTCAATTAAAATATCAATTATGCTGCTCATAATTCTATGACTATCTTATCCGGATCGTCGATGTAGAGACATCAAGTTGGGAGCATTTATATGATTTGATCATATAGAACTTGGACCGATTTAATTGGACATATATCATTTGCACTTCGTTAATGAAAGGATATGTCAAATTAAATCATAAAGATGATCATATATAAATGATCTTAATCCTGAGTAATTGCAATCTTATGTTTATTCTAATGTCGTTCTTAATTTGCTCGTTAAAGTATGTTTGTATAACATTCTGTTAAACTTGCATTTTAGAATTACATTTGAATTAAATAGACGAGATTGTAGATTATAGATATGGAATCCATTCCTTCTTGTAAGAAGTAGAAAGATGATTCTCTCATTTATTAATTCTAGTACTGAGTGAATGAGATCTCTAATTTATAAATTGTTTATAAATTAAACACTCACTAGTGAATTAATGGAAAATGAGAAATAAATAATTGTGGAGGTTAACGGATATGATCTGCCTCCAGTTATGAATTATCTATGGAGGATTATTTATATGAAATGATTATATCAGTGGACTGCTCAATTCGTAGAGTAAATTTGTTCTATATTTAATGAGAGTGCAATTCCGAATTTATAGTGGAGTGATATCAGAATTAATAAATTGAATAAACTATTAAAGAGTTTAATAATTTATTCGATTTATTGGAGCTCATGAATATAGGTCCATGGTCCCCGATTCGCCTTTCTATAAATAAGAACGGGTTATGAAATAATATGTTTCAAAAGTTTATGAAAAATAGTTTTTCATAAATTATTGGTTAATATGTAAATATTAATTAATTCCTATTTATTTGATATGAAGGAATTAATTAGATTTTGATATTTGCATTTATTAATAATTATTTTAGATAATTATTAATTTATTATCTAAGAGATAATATTTACCAATATTGAGAGATATTTTGGAACAAGTAAATAAGTGATTCACAAGAGTGAATTGTGTCACAATCGTGGCTTCAATTTATTGGAGAGAAATAGGTGGTTCTATTCTCTTCCTCTTGTGCATGTATTAACCACGTTCCAAATATCTCAAGATGTAGTCTTACACTCCCACGTTTTCAAGAGTTGAAGAACAGGGGAGAAACATAATTTCATTGGCGTGTCCACTCACTCCGTTCGAAGAAAGGATCGCGTCGGAAGGCCGTGGTGTGTACGGGCTTGAAGATTCAAAGTTCGAACAAGACGAAGGAGATTCAAGAACGAGGTATTCTTGATCTCAAATCAGTAGAACGAAAATAAATCTAATGAATGCGAATTTATGTTCTTATGTCGAAAGATTCGATTTGTGAAATCCTCGCTTTCCGCTTCCGCTCGATAAGATCGAAAAGATGGATTTGATTAGTTCCGAAACTGTTTCGGGCTCGCATCAATTTCCAGCACTTGGTATCAGAGCGAGGTTGTTTTGATATAAGAACATAATTCTGCGATTAGATTTATTGTGGAGTGGGTTATAGGATTTCATATTGATTCATGATGAACGAGATTATGCAATGAATGGAGTTGAAGTGTTTGACGTTTCAGTATTCTTATCTGTGTTATAAGTATCGTCCATATCATCATCTTCGCATGAAACCCACTCCAAGCATGTCTGATATATGCGTTTAGAAGTGCAGAATTCGTTGAAAAGTTTCAATGAGTTTTCTGTGCGCGTCAAGTGTTTGATGAAATGCCTCAATGGTTTTAAAAGAAAATATTCTCTGCAGTTTTCTGTGCACGTTATCTGTTCGATAAAATGCTTGAGTGAATATTTGGACTCCAAACGGCCTGAATTTTGAAATCAAGCTTGTTGGAGATACGAACTACGATTTCGGATGGTCCGAAGTACTCAAATGCTCACGAAAAATCTGCTGGGAATTAGAAAAGGATTTTGTTGAGAACAAATTTCTATTTCTAAGATTTTCTATGAAATCATATTATTTTTTGAAATAATAAGTTTTATTAATAAAGATTGTGGCTTTCATCTATCACGTTGTTAATCATCTATAAAATTTGTTTTATATAAGATGATAAGTAAATTTGATTTACTATATATAATGAAAAATCGTTTTTCAAGAATAATGAAAGAAGAAGAGATTTTTCTGAAAACTCGCTGCAGTACGTTCAACTTCAACTAATAAACTGTTTTAGCTGAAGATGAATCTGGACGTGTGATTTATTTAGTTGGAAAGCCTAGAATGTCTAGTTTTCAACGCAAAAAGCGGAACTTAAAAATGTTAAGTGAGCTGAAAGTTATGAACTTTTAATGAACACTGCCGGACTGCATTTTCTCTGCGGGTTTTAATAGTTAATTATGAATTAACTGATTTTATGAAAAATGTTATTCTCTTCATTTTTCTTAAATCCTAAGTTATACAGATAACTTTAGGAGTTGATTATATTATTATTCTATTAAGTTTGACTCTATATAGAATTATTAATATTAATCAAATAAATCAATAAGATTGATTTTTGTTAAAACATATGATGTTTTATAACTTAAAAGTTTAGGAAGCTTTTATTATAAAATATTGAGTGGGAGAAGGTTTTATGACAATAATACCTATGGCCTCCATTATTGATAAAAGTAACGTGAGATCTAAGTGACGCCTCGCGACGGCTAGTTTTCGTCCCCCTACGGATGGTTTTCACTTAGATCAATAATCAAGACTTTTATTTCCTAAGAGATCACTTTAAAATTTAATTCTTAATTTTCCTACCCTACGGCGGCAATTATGAATTATTTTTTAAAGGTGAAATAATGGATTACACTCATGAAAATACATATAAATTGTTTATTTGTGTTTTTGGCTGAAATAAAGGTGATTAATAAATAATTGAAATATGAGATATTTAGTTATTTTATTAATAGAGAATGTCTCTTTTAATCTTGTTTTGTTTTGACCTACCCTACGGCGGCATTTTAATTCAAGATTGAATTACCTTTGGAATTTATATGATATTGTTGGTAACATCATATTTATGATTCCGAAGCATGCAATGTGATGTTAGTTCTCTTATTTATGTCGCTTTATTTTTTTTTTTTCCAGATATTATGTCTAGTCCTGTTCTTGCTCTGCTCCATGAAAAATTAAATGGGGAAAATTTTATCAAGTGGAAAAGTAACATGACCATTGCTTTCACTTATGAGAGCCTGGAATTTGTTTTGGTTGAGGGTTGTCCGCCCGAACCCGCGGTTAACGCAGCACAAAGAGTACGTGAGACGTATGAAAAGTGGATTACCGCAGACAAAAAGGCACGCGCCTATTTGCTTGCTGGTATGAATGACGTGCTTCGACTTAAACATGAGCACATGACAACGGCTCGAGAAATGATGGAGTCGTTGCGTGGGATGTTTGGTCAACCTTCCGCTCAATCTAAGCATGAGGCTGTGAAAATGGCTACAAATGCTAAGATGAAGAAGGGACAGAAAGTAGCAGATCATGTTTTGAACATGATCAACTACTTCACTGAAGCCACCACTCATGGTGCGGTCATTGACGAAGGCACTCAAGTGAGTATGATTTTAGAATCACTCTCCCCGGCTTTTCTTCAATTCAAAAGTAACTATGTAATGAATAAATTGGTTTATTCATTGACTGAGCTACTTAATGAGTTGAAAACTTTTGAGGCTATTTCCATTGGAAAGGTCAAAGAAGGAGAGACAAATGTTGTCGAAGAAAAGTCATCTTCTTCAAAGAAGAGAAAAGCTAAGGGGCAAAAGGGACAACCAAAACAAAAGAAATGGAAGAGTTCCAATTCTAAGAAGAAAGTTTCTTCAAAACCAAAAGGAAAATGTTTCCATTGTAGCGAGGATGGACATTGGAAAAGAAATTGCCCAATGTACCTTGCTGAGTTGAAGGAGAAAAAGAAAGGTAAATCTGATTTACTTGTTCTTGAATCTTGTTTAGTAGCTAAAGATTCTTCTACTTGGGTAGTTAATTCGGGCACGACTAATCACGTTTGTTCTTCTTTAAAGGCACTTGACTCTTATGAAGAGCTTGTAGAAGGTTCGATCATAATGAAAGTGGGTAATGGTGCGGTAGTTTCGGCAAATGCAGTGGGAGTTGTCAAGCTTAATTTTATGGATAGGATTTTAATTTTGAACAATGTTTATTTCATTCCTAGTTTTCGTAGAAATTTGATTTCTGTTTCTAAGTTGCATGAACAACTGTTTTCACTTTCTTTTGATAATAATCGGATTATTATTTCAAAGAATGGGCGTGAAATTTGTAATGCAATATTAGAAAGCGGTCTATATTTAATTAAGCTTAAAGAACAACCATTGCTTAATGCCGAAATGTTTCGAGTAGAACATCCAAAGGGGCAAAAGATTTCTCACGAAAAAGATACATATCTTTGGCATCTACGATTGGGACATATTTCACTAGATAGGATTAACAGACTAGTAAAGGATGGTCCTTTACAAGAGCTAAATGTTAGCACTCTTCCAGTTTGTGAATCATGTCTAGAAGGAAAATTGACCAAGAGACCTTTCTCGACAAAAGGATCTAGAGCCAAAGTGCCACTTGAGCTTGTACATACTGATGTTTGTGGTCCAATTTCCACACAAGCTAGAGGTGGTTATGAATATTTCATCACGTTTATTGATGATTATTCAAGATATGGATACTTATTTCTTATGCGTAGAAAATCTGAAACTTTTGAGAAGTTTAAAGAATTTCGCGCAGAGGCTGAAAAGCAGCTAGGAAAATCTTTGAAGTGTCTTCGATCTGATCGAGGGGGCGAGTATATTGATACTCAGTTCAAAGATCATTTGATTGAGCATGGTATCTTACATCAGCTTACATCACCTGGTACTCCTCAGCAAAATGGTGTTGCTGAGAGGAGAAATCGAACGTTGCTTGATATGGTTAGATCCATGATGAGCTACTCTTCACTACCGATTATGTTTTGGGGATATGCAATAGAAACGGCAGTATACATTTTGAATGTAGTGCCATCAAAGTCAATCCAAAAGACACCTCTAGAGTTGTGGAATGGGCATAAACCTAGTTTACGTCATTTTCGCATATGGGGGTGCCCTGCACATGTGCTCAAAGGAAAGACTGGAAAGTTGCATCCACGTTCAGAAGTTTGTCTGTTCGTTGGATATCCCAAAGGAACAAGAGGAGGTTTATTTTATGATCCTCAAGAAAAGAAAGTGATAGTTTCGACTAATGCTGTTTTTCTTGAGAGTGATTATATGGATAACTTCCAACCTTGAAGTAAAGTAGTTCTTGAGGAGTTACTAACTGATAAGATTAATCCACAACCAACAAATGTTGTTGGAGAAATCGCTAATAATATCACTGAACCAAATCAGAATATTATCATACCTCGACGTAGTGAGAGGGTTATTAAACCACCCATTCGCTATCGTCAAGATGAAGAGGCAAATGTTGCAATTTCAGATGGGGTAGATGATGATCCATCGACATTTCAAAACGCGATGGAAGATTCTGATAAAGAGAAGTGGCTTGAAGCTATGAACCAAGAAATGGAATCAATGTATTCCAATTCTGTCTGGATTCTTGTAGATCCACCCGAAGGTGTAAAACCTATTGGGTGTAAATGGATCTATAAGAGAAAGAGAGGTGTTGATGGGAAAGTAGAGACTTTCAAAGCAAGGCTTGTGGCTAAAGGTTATTCACAAGAGGATGGAGTAGACTATGAAGAAACTTTCTCTCCAGTAGCCATGCTAAAATCCATTCGCATACTCCTTTCGATTGCTGCATGTCTAGATTATGAAATCTGGCAAATGGACGTAAAGACAACCTTTTTGAATGGCTATATTGACGAACCCATCTACATGCAACAACCAGAAGGTTTTCATGCAAAAGGTCAAGAGCAGAAAGTCTGCAAACTGCTTAGATCCATTTATGGATTAAAGCAAGCTTCTCGGTCTTGGAACCTTAGATTTGATGAGACGATTAAATCATATGGTTTTGACCAAAGTATTGATGAACCTTGCGTCTACAAGAAAATCAATAATGGTAAAGTGACAATTTTAGTGCTTTATGTGGATGATATTTTACTCATTGGGAATGATGTAGAAGTGTTGTCTGAAGTTAAAGGTTGGCTAGCCACGCAATTCCAAATGAAAGATTTGGGAGAAGCAAGTTATATTCTTGGAATTCGAATAGTTCGAGATCGCAAGAAAAGACTATTGGCATTGTCTCAAGCATCTTATATAGATAAGATGATGTTACGTTATAGAATGCAAGATTCCAAAAAGGGTTATCTACCAACTCGACATGGAATTGTTCTTTCTAAAGAGCAGTGTCCAAAGACACCTCAAGAGGAAGAAAACATGGGACGAATTCCCTATGCCTCAGCAGTAGGCAGCCTTATGTATGCAATGAGGTGTACGAGGCCTGACATATGCTATGCAGTAGGGATAGTCAGCCGTTTTCAGTCGAATCCTGGAATTGATCATTGGGTAGCAGTAAAGAACATTCTCAAGTATCTAAGGAGAACGAGAAATTATATGCTTGTCTATTGTGGTGATAAACTTCAATTAGACGGTTACACTGATTCTGATTTTCAATCAGACAAAGATGATCGACGGTCGATATCTGGGTCAGTGTTTACTCTTTGTGGTGGTGCAATAGTTTGGAGGAGCATCAAACAAACTAGCACCGCTGACTCCACCATGGAGGCAGAATATATTGCTGCTTGTGAAGCATCTAAAGAGGCAGTATGGCTAAAGAGTTTCCTTACTGATTTGGAAATTGTTCCAAATATGGATAGGCCAATCACTTTATATTGTGATAATAGTGGATCAGTGGCCAATTCAAAAGAACCTCGCAGCCACAAGAGGTCAAAGCATATAGAAAGGAAGTACCATTTGATAAGAGATATAGTGAGCAGAGGAGATGTTTCAGTTCTCAAGATTGCATCTGCAGATAATCTTGCTGATCCTTTCACTAAGACTCTTCCTGGAAAAGTGTTTGAGAAGCATTTGCATATTTTTGGAATTAAAGACATGTCTCATTTGCTTTAGGGCAAGTGGGAGATTGTTGGGATTGTGCCCTTAAAGCAATTCAGAATTGTTTTATATTTTATAAAAGCGACATTTATATTTGAGCTTATTTAATTACTTATTGTATGTTTATTAACATCACAGAAAATCCTTTGTTTATTATTTGTCACCATAATATTAGTATATAAGTGTTATATACAAGAGGATTAATATTATGGATAATAAACTTAAAATAAGTTCTTGATGAATTTTATTGAAGTATGGGATCTTCAATTAAAATATCAATTATGCTGCTCATAATTCTATGACTATCTTATCCGGATCGTCGATGTAGAGACATCAAGTTGGGAGCATTTATATGATTTGATCATATAGAACTTGGACCGATTTAATTGGACATATATCATTTGCACTTCGTTAATGAAAGGATATGTCAAATTAAATCATAAAGATGATCATATATAAATGATCTTAATCCTGAGTAATTGCAATCTTATGTTTATTCTAATGTCGTTCTTAATTTGCTCGTTAAAGTATGTTTGTATAACATTCTGTTAAACTTGCATTTTAGAATTACATTTGAATTAAATAGACGAGATTGTAGATTATAGATATGGAATCCATTCCTTCTTGTAAGAAGTAGAAAGATGATTCTCTCATTTATTAATTCTAGTACTGAGTGAATGAGATCTCTAATTTATAAATTGTTTATAAATTAAACACTCACTAGTGAATTAATGGAAAATGAGAAATAAATAATTGTGGAGGTTAACGGATATGATCTGCCTCCAGTTATGAATTATCTATGGAGGATTATTTATATGAAATGATTATATCAGTGGACTGCTCAATTCGTAGAGTAAATTTGTTCTATATTTAATGAGAGTGCAATTCCGAATTTATAGTGGAGTAATATCGGAATTAATAAATTGAATAAACTATTAAAGAGTTTAATAATTTATTCGATTTATTGGAGCTCATGAATATAGGTCCATGGTCCCCGATTCGCCTTTCTATAAATAAGAACGGGTTATGAAATAATATGTTTCAAAAGTTTATGAAAAATAGTTTTTCATAAATTATTGGTTAATATGTAAATATTAATTAATTCCTATTTATTTGATATGAAGGAATTAATTAGATTTTGATATTTGCATTTATTAATAATTATTTTAGATAATTATTAATTTATTATCTAAGAGATAATATTTACCAATATTGAGAGATATTTTGGAACAAGTAAATAAGTGATTCACAAGAGTGAATTGTGTCACAATCGTGGCTTCAATTTATTGGAGAGAAATAGGTGGTTCTATTCTCTTCCTCTTGTGCATGTATTAACCACGTTCCAAATATCTCAAGATGTAGTCTTACACTCCCACGTTTTCAAGAGTTGAAGAACAGGGGAGAAACATAATTTCATTGGCGTGCCCACTCACTCCGTTCGAAGAAAGGATCGCGTCGGAAGGCCGTGGTGTGTACGGGCTTGAAGATTCAAAGTTCGAACAAGACGAAGGAGATTCAAGAACGAGGTATTCTTGATCTCAAATCAGTAGAACGAAAATAAATCTAATGAATGCGAATTTATGTTCTTATGTCGAAAGATTCGATTTGTGAAATCCTCGCTTTCCGCTTCCGCTCGATAAGATCGAAAAGATGGATTTGATTAGTTCCGAAACTGTTTCGGGCTCGCATCAATTTCCAGCATCGTCTTCATCCAAGTAATACTTGGACTTTGGTAGCTTCATTGCACCATACTTCTCAGTCGACAAGTTGCAAGAAACAATGGACATGGGCGAGTCTTCGGTAGGGAAATCCAGTGAAAGTTTCCGTGGAAAAACTCACACCATTCTTGAGGCCAAATCGCTATGGACGGAGGGGATTCAATCATTCTCCAACTATTATTCTTAAGTGAATACATCTCAGCTTCTCCCGATCGCTCACTTTCATGTGGGATTTTCAAGATTTTGTAGTCATCGGCAACAGAGTCATAACCCAATCCATAAATGAAATCGCCTCTCCAAGTAATTTGCCGAGATGCAAATGTTGGATTAGGAATTTTCCTGTAACTTCTCATCGTAGGGTTCCATAAATACAGTGACGAATATTCAACTTCAACGCACCATAATTCGTCGCAAATAGCGCGGAGGCGCGTGTTCCGATGGAATATGCCGACGGGATCTGCATTGACAAGGGTTGGATTCTCCGGCACGAAAGAATCACCGGCCGGGCGCATCTTGATAACTCTCCCAACGGGTAGATCGGAAGATATGGAAGAGAGAGTGCAGAAACTAGAGATATCATTACTATGGAGGAAGTTGTGGGCGTTGATGACGATCTTATGGCGGCGAAGGAATTCCACGATTTCGAAACTGAGGAGAAGCGAAGTAGGGATTTCACGGGGAGATTTAACAGTATCTTCTCAGTGATTTCTGCCGGGATGTGGCGGCCGCTTCTTGACCTCATTCTCTTCTTCTGAAAAGGCGGTGTAGAGGCGGCGGCGGCGTTAATATTGTAGCTCTAACTTTGGAATAAGTTTTCCTCTTTTAACTCGCCTTACATATGGTTTTGTATTCTATTTGTAACTGGTACCAATCCCGTGCGACGCACGGAGTAACTATATCGTATATGAAATTAACTTTTTTATTATATGTAATGGTTTATCATTTTATTTCTGTTGAAATTTCTTACAAAAAAAAAAAAAGTCCATTTATTATTTATTCACATTACGTGAGTACACTATTATTGTAAAATTGTAAATATGTATGTTCTATATTTTTTAGAGTACTTTTTAAATGTATTTTGAGATTTTTAATTCTTAAATCAAATAAATGTACATACTCGGTCCTTCCATAAATTTAGTCTTGGGACAGGGTACAAATGTTGAGAAACTAACTTTTTTTTATATTGAAATCAAAATGTAAAATGGCATTTTAAGGAAATCTTTTCAAAATTAAAGTTGGACGAAAGAGAAATTTCAGATTAAAACAAAACAAAATATTGATAGATTATGATGGCATATTTTGTAATTTGATAGAATCTTGAGTATATTAAGGGTAGTAATTTAATTAATTTTAATTTTAAGTATGTGACTAAATTTGTCAGACGAACATTAGTAAGTAAAACTAACTATGTGGAACAGAGGGATTAATGTATATATTGTACTTCATTCATCCCACAAATTTAGTACAGGATGTCCGATTAATAATGTTATGAGGATGAAATATGTATAATAAAATTGAAAATATAAAGTAGTCCATGTGTATTGTTGTAAAATTTTAAGGGAAATGACAATTTGGAATGAACATAGTTAATTTTTTGTGGGGCGCGGTGACATATTGTGTTATTTAAGAAAATTTTGAGATTATCCTCAAAAAAAAAAAAAAAAAAATAGAATGTTTGTTATGATAGTGGGTTGTTATAATTTTTACCTTTTAAAATTATTAGCGTGAAATTTGAAGAACGTTTCATGTAGGACTCGAATTTGAGACCAAAACTCTAAGATCTTTTGTCTCGGACATTAACCTCCTACCACTAAACCAACACTATACACACATAATTTTCACTTTAGACATGCGACTAAAATTTGCATTATGTCCAAATATAGTAAGTGGGGCTAAACTTAAGTGATGTAGGGAATAATTATTTTTATACTCTTCATTTTAAATCAACTTCTTTGACCTTTACAATGAAAATCCTACTTTACCATCGCAATGATCGCTTTTAGATTCTATTGGCGTATCACATCATATCTTTCATATAATTTGTATTCCTAATGATAGTTGGGAATTTATGAATATAAGTTTTTTTAGAAATTTCTTATAGACAATATTTGTTGTACATGCGTAATCGGTAATATTTTCTAACTACTATACCAATCTAAATTCTTGAAATAAGACAATTGTGATAAGTATTGCCACTAGATTTTTATTACATGTTATGACATGTAGGAAATAATATTAGGAAAATATTTTCAGACTTGATGAGAAGGCACAAATCTTATTGAATTGGCGGCATTCAAGAAATTGACATTTTTTTCTTCATAATTATTTATAATCGATATTTTAGCTTCATAAATATAGTTTTTAGGTCTCAACTACCAAACACACATACATTTGGATTGAGTTTATAATAGAAAAAAAAAAAGAAAAAAAAAAAAGCAAACTCTTCATGACTTCATCCAATCAAGTAACATTAGACAAAATATCTTAACACACTATCATAATTCATCAAAAACCAGTCTTATTTATCTACTACACCTACAACCTGCAAGCAAACAAGTTTATTCCCAAAAAAATTGAAGACAAGGAGTGCGTTGGTGATGAGGTTAGAGGCAGCAGGCGGCGGATTCGTGAGCAAGTGAACAACTTGACGCATGGTGGGACACGTGGAGCTCTCGTCCTCGACACACATCATCGCGATCCTGAACAAGTTCGCTACCCCTTGCCGGTGAGTCGGGAGTCTCACTTCCAGAACAGCTGCTGCATCCGACGGCTGTGAGAGCTCTGATCTCGTCTTAAACACCCACTCACAATGTCCACGCCTTCTCCAAACTCCCCCACCGTTTCCTGCCCGTGATCAGCTCCAGAAGCACTACACCGAAGCTGTACACATCGCTCTTCTGGTGCCTAATCGATCCTAGAGTCTGTATCTCCGCATTGATTCCATGATCGTTGCAGCTATTAGCACGGCCAGTTAAGCGTTTAATGGCGATGTCAATCCCATCATGCATCGATCCTCTATAAACGACTCCAGCTCTGCCTTTTCCGATTATGTTCTCTTCCTTCAAGCATTCGAGCACATTCTCGGCTCTCAAGTCCAGTCGCCGAAACACAATGAGCTTCGGCTCCTCCGATAGCAGCCACCTGAACATAAAGAAAGTAGCAGAGAGTAATAGCATAATAGTGACTAGTACTATGATCATGATCGCCATGTTTGAAGAACGCCGCTTATGAGTAATTTGAGATGGAGACGAAGCTGAAGAGCAGAAGTTGGTTCGAGAAGGGCAGAGATTTGGATTGCCGGTGAAAAACTGATCGTCGAGATCAGTAAGGATTCCGGCGTCGGGCATCTTGCCGGAGAGATTGTTGTAGGAAAGATCTAGAATGGTTAAGCTTTTCATTAGATCGATTTTGCTTGGGATTTGACCTTCGAGTTTATTTCTCGATAGATTGAGGAGATTCAGATTCCGAAGCCATGAAACACCATTCTGACTCAGATCGATGAATGTTTGATGAGAGCTTCCAGCAATGGACGCCGGAATCTCACCGATCAAGGCGTTGGCGCTCAGGTTCAGCTATGAGAGCTTCTTCAGATCGAAAATCTCCGGCGGAATCTCGCCGGAGAATTTGTTGATGTTGAGAGATAGAATCACGAGATTCGGTAGATTCGTAATCGTCGGAGGAATCTTTGGGTCCTTGGGTATAGGTCCGGTGAGAGTGAGATGATATTTGGTGACGTCGAGCAGCAGAAACAACGAATGTTTGTGTAGTTCTTTTGAAAAACAACAAAAGTTTAAAATCCATAGAAATCTCTAGTGGTTAGGAGAGATTTTAAAGAGTGAAATTTATGTATAATTTTTGAAAAGAATCAAGGAAAATCCATAGACTAATATTCCCTTTGTAGACAATTTAGGTGGGACAAAGAGAGTATGTGTTACTACACAACACAATAGAATGATTAATGCTCCTTAACAATATAACTAAATTAAATAGGGATTATACTATTAATTCCTCACACATCAATTGGTAGGAATTTCGTCAACATTTGGACCTCTAACTATAAAGACATACATTCTAAAAAAAATTAAAGCTTCAATAATCAATATGCTCTTAGAACCGATTGGAAGTATAAATGAATAAGTCATGATTAATAATTTTAGGGCTGGAAATCGGTCACAAAAAAAACGGTAAAATTTGGAACCGAACCGATAACCGCTAAAACAGTAATCGGTTCGGTAAACGGTAAGGATATTTTATATAATTTCGGTTATCGGGTACCGATAACCAACGGTAATTACCGAATTACCGATATTATTAATTAAATTTATAAAAATATTTTTTATTTATTAAAAGTAAATAACATTCACTTAAATTATTAATTAAAAAAATTACAAGTAATAGGCGTGCGTAAACAGGAAGAGCGGGAAGCAGTCACAGACTCACAATTCACAACCCTATGTCCCTAATCTCTCGACTCTCGCCGTCTCGCCTCGCGAGACTCGATTCTCGCCCATTCTCTAACTTTGGAATAAGTTTTCCTCTTTTAACTCGCCTTACATATGGTTTTGTATTCTATTTGTAATTGGCTTTTGATAAATACTTCCTCCCTTCCCCTCGGGTAGAAATGCTCCCCTACCTACGGTAGACACATTTAACGTGCTCATTGCTGATGTGGTAGTGTCACGTCAATGATTTTTTCTTTTAGGGTTTACCATTTTTTAGTAGGGTTTAGTTTTCTATGGTAGGGTTCATTTTTATAAGGTATATTAATTATAGTTTTCCATAAATATAATGTCTCCACCTCAACCGTTGGCATATTAAGTATGCCCACGGTGGGTAGGGGAGCATTATTCTCCCCTCGAGATGATCGGTTTTTCTTTTTAGGACGGACCAATTTTTCTTTTGGGAAATAATTAAAGTTTAAATGGTAGAATTAGTAAATTCTTATTTAACATTTCCTAATTAATCTCATCATTCACTCATCTCTCACCACGTATCCGAATATAATTTAAATGATAAAGTTTAAATTATCATAACTTGCTCGTTTGTTCTCCAATTTTTATGATTTTTATATCAAATTAAAGGTTTTGATAAGATCTTTCATTTAAAATCAGACATCAATATGTTTTTATACATCTATGATGACTCTAATTTTAAAATATGCCTAATAGATCACATTACATCACTTCACACGATACAATTTACAAACTAAACACTCCCTCCTTAGTTCTCGTGCCGAAAACAAATGGGTTATCTTGGGTGGGACGGAAGGAGTACTAATTAATAATGCTATAAAATAACAACTTAATTTAACAAAAGATAAATTTTAGGGGTAAAATGCAAACCATTATTTAATCTTTAATACGGAGTAAAATATAAATAATACTACTTAATGTATAATTTTGGTTACTTCCTACTTGATGAGATAAAAATACCTAGTTGCTTCAATCGAGCCTTAATGTACAATTTGAAAAAAAATAATAATATGTCCTTGTATATGGTTTAGGGCCTAATTAACTAATCTTAATTGTTAGACCATTAATATTAATAAAACTCAATGTGATATTAAGCACATCTTAACTAAGTTAAGATTCATCTTCTCTATATATAGAAGGGGAATAGGTGGTCATTTGAAACAATAAGGGCTGCCACCTGGGCTGGGCTGGAGAAGCACTCATCATGGATTCACTCCAAAAAATCCTAACTTTTTTGAATTGAATCTTCATTCCGAAAATTGTTTCTATGTGGATTCAACAAAGCACGTGGACACCATATATAGTTGGGATATTCAAGCGCTTAAAGATTCGTTCCACAAAGTGAAACGTGTAAGTTCCTCTTCCGATTAATTGACAAAACATTTTAATCTCTTGCACGTAAATAGATAGCAAATCTAGATAGGATAGTGGGTTTCACGATTGTTCTTTCCACTGCCTTATATGGCTGAAACCCTACACAATTACCTTGAGGCTCGATCAAGCTCGGTTTGGCTCGATAGGTGCTAAGCTCCATAGGCTTGATCAAGCTTAATCGAGCCTCAAGGTATGGGCCCCGATCGAACCGTTCGAGCCAATCGAGCCCTAGTTTAATTTATGAATGGCTCATTCCAGCCCGTGCGTGCTCAATATAATGAGGCTCAAACGGGCTTATACGGGCTGAAATATATCTTATTCGATGATATGGAAAAGAGAGGACGGTGAGGATCATTTTTGGGGGTCGATTTTTTCATTTTGGGATGAATCTTTGTCGAAAATCATCAAGTACTGCTTTTGAGACTGGGATATGCAAAAATATTTCCTCAAGGATTTCTGGCGGGAGATTTGATGGCGCAGTTTCTGGTCGGATGCTATCTTTTTCCTTGATGATCTCCGGCGGCGGCGCCCATGGTGGCAGTGGCTACACTGAGCTGATTTGTTACTTGGAGATTGAAATTTGGAACACAGTTCAGAATATAACAATTAAGACAAGAGGATCTCAAGTGCCTCGACTTCTATACTATTTTTATTTTACTCATTTTCGTCAAAAAATGGACTTTATTTCATTTTCCTTGTATTGGCTGCGGTAGAAAAAAATAATAATAAAAAATAAAAGGTAAAAACAAATACTCCATCTGTTTTCTCTGATTTGGCCTGTTTTATTACTACCTCCGTCCCTTTCAAGTTGTTATACTTTTTTTCAGCATTTGTGTCAAGCGTTTTTGAGCGTCTTGATGACGAATTTTAAAATAACTTGTAGTATCCCGTAAAAGAAAAAATTCTTTAAAAAGCTATTTTAAAACTCATCATTAAGATGCTCAAAAACGCTTGGCACAAATGCTGAAAAAAAGTGTAACAATTTGAAAGGGACGGAGGTAGTATTATATACCACCCATACAATAAATAAACAAACCAAGTCAGAGAAAACGGAGGGAGTAGTAGTCTATAATAAACAATACTGTATATATTATATCGGACAATGATTTCCGAGCAAAAAAAAATAATCAAATCAAACAAATACTCGCGTGAATAGTGATTAGGGTGAAGTAATTAATTTAATTCTTATACGTGGCCGGAGAAACAAGGGTTTCCTCGTAGAGAAAACAATAAAAGTCGTCGTTGCTTTTGCATCGAAAAACAGTCTTGTCCCCAGTTTCCTCGTCTATGTACATGAATACATTCCTATGCGGGAAAGCCGACCCTCTCATACCACTCACTCCCATTTCTGTACGACTCCAACAGAACAACGGCGGCCCAATGCAACCGTATCGGCACTCAAACACCTCAGTCCACGTCGATTCTCCTTCTCCTTGCATCACCGACATAACATATCTACTCTGGTAGCTGAGAAAAAGGCACAACTTCCCCCTAAAAACACCCAGCTCTGCATCATCGCCGTGTTGGATCGCCGGCACCTCCGCGTATTTCTCAGTCGCCAAGTCGAAGGAGACGATCACGCGCTCGTTCGAATCGCGCTGATGAGCTAACCAGTGGAGTGCTCCATGAGCAAACACGCCGCTCTTACGCTCGTCGCGCTTGCCGGGAAAAGGCGGGATCTTTTTCCAGGAATCACTTCTCAGCGAATACATCTCGTCCTCCTCGTCGTGTTCGGGATGTTCTAGATTAATCTTCCATTTTACTACTTTGTAGTCGCCTCCGGCCGAGTCGTGCCCGACTCCGAAGCAGAACTCGGTGTTGAAACACAGCGCGTCGATGAGCGGCTTCGGGAGTTTCCGGAGTGCTCCCGTCGACTCTCCCATGGATGGATTCCACAAGAACAGCGACCGTCCGAACTCAACGCACCAGAAATGGCCACACGAGGCGAGGACGACGAAGGTGGAGTGGAAGGGGGCAAAGAAGGGCTCTCCGCCGTGGTCGTCGATTATCTGCTCTGATGATATGGAGGAGAGGGGGCGAGTGGAGACGCCGCCTTTGGGGTCGGGGTCGAGGGACAAGGTGGCGATGACGATCATTTTCCGGGCCCGACTCTTTTGTTTTTCGATGAATCCTTCCCCGAAAATCATCGAATGCCATGCTTTTGAGACTGCGGAGAAGCGAAGCAGCGATTTCACTGGCAGATTTAACAGTATTTCCTCCAAGATTTCTGGCGGGAGATCAAACGGTGCAGTCTCCGGTGGGGTTGGGATGCTTACTTTTTCCTCCAGCAGCGTACTGGCGGCGGTGCCCATGGCTAGGGTTGGACTGACTGGATCTGTTACGTTACGTGGGAATTGGACAAGGTTTTGAAAGAGGAGTTGTAAATTGTTTCTCAAGCTACTCGTAGGCGGTAGCTATAGATAAATTTACCACATAGTCATTTATAATTATCGGAATAAAATATATAGATAAATATAGATTTCTCTAAAAAATCTCATTACTTTAATTTGCTTTATAAATCATACAAGCATTATTAGATTTAATATTTAAAATAATATGTGATGTTACTTTCTGACCTTTGACTCCGAAAAGAGAATATTTGTTGATCAATTCCTCCCAAGTGTATGTGTATATCTACTAAAGTACGTACTGAATATTAATCAATCATGTTTAGAATTATATGATAATCAATAAATAATTATGTATTTATATAATTCTCCTAAATTTTTTTTATGGGACAATCTCGATAATTAGACCAAATTATATACTGTAACTAATATTTATGATCGTGTCATATACACATATACATAACGACCAGAAAAACAAATCATATGCAATTACTTATTCCAAAAAAAATATGTTTATCCCAATCAAGCACGCACTAGATTATTTTCTTAATGATTTTGATCAAATATATATTGCCATACCAAATATATCAATTATTATATTGTAATTATTTAATTCTATATAGCTAAATTTTATATACTTAATTTGATTTTGTTGATATTCTATATGAGCATAACCCATGAAAAAAAAAAACATGAGAACACGAAAAAACAATCATACCTAATAAGAAGAAATGTCCCGAAGAAATTAAATCACAATAATAGAAAATAGAAGGATTATTATCACTTTTTCTGGGCATATTTCATTTTTTTTAATAGTGTCTCAACATTTAAAAAATTATAATAATGTCTAAACGTATATGCAGAGTAATATTTTTTTTTTATAGTGTCCTAGCACCAATTTCTATGACTTTTTTGTTGACGTGGCTCACCTGAATGACACGTCAGACGTACACATGGACTTAGAATAGTGGTACACTATCGTAAAAAATATTGTATATAATTATTGTAAAAAAATCAAAATCAAGATCAGATTAATTATTTTTTATTTATTATTGCCACAAAATTTCATAAATTGGAAAAAAAATATATATATATATCCATTTACATAATATATAAAAAGAATACTATTCAGATTAGATTTACCCGATCCACATACACGTCCAGAATATTTTTTCGAGAGGAAATCTCCCGTCAAACAATCAGGAAGAAACACAGAGGTATTCTAACTTAAAATTTTTCACATATGTTACGGTGTACTGGATTGGTTAATGTTGGTAGCTTAGTTTAAGTGAAAGAAGAGGTGTTACTATTAGATTATGTGGTGTATAGTATAGTAACTTTCAATATTTTTGATATGTTATGGTGTGCTAGATTGGTCAAGGTTGGAAATTTTAAGTGAAAGAAAAGGTGCAACAATTAGATATTTGCGCAATATTCCAGTGTTGTAAGAGTCGTTTTAAAACAAGTGATGATATCTCACTCTTTTTCTTTTCTTTTTTCGTTTTCAAGAATCATGCACTATGTCAAAAGAACTTTAACGTATGAATATCTCTTTGTGTATGTGTTCTCAGCGTTTGACTTGGGCTGCCTTGAAAGCTGCATCCGTTCCTCGTCGTTCTCCTAACAAAAAAGCTTCGGCTAGAAGGCATAGCTTTCGACATGCATGGATAATTATAAGGAAAGAGTGAACACTCTTTTGCCTTTTGCAGCTGGTTTCACCATGCCACGTGCCAACATTAGCTCCGAAACTTACTCCGATCTGGGCATGGCAACGATGGTGAGAGATCAAGGATTCCACGTGTTTGTTTTCTGCGTTCCTATGGCCATGTACAGCTCCATTCTTGTTGCTGCAACCCTAATTTGGGCTCAATTAGGTAATCTCACCTTAGTCCTCACTGCTTTCACTGTGGTTGTGCCTTTGCTTGGGATTGCTTTGATAATGATGTCCATGGCTTTCACTGCTGGAGTGTTCATAGCTAGCAAACTTGAGTGGCTCCGAACTGCTCTCCTAGTAATGGGTATATCTTTCGTAGTTTTCTTGTTTCTAATCCTCCTCCCATCGTGTATTCAGTTCACTTCAACGAGTCGGATTTTACGCTATCTTTCTTACTATCCATTCTGCTTACTAATACTTGTTAGTAGCAATTGTTGTTGGCTCTTGTGTTCTATGTTGTAATATCCTATTGTAATTTACTACTCCCTCCGTCCTGTCGAAATGGCCTGATTTATTTGAATATATGTGAGATATAAAATAAAGAAACAAGACTATTTTAGCTGGATAGAGAGAGTATTTCAAATTTTATATACGAAATGCAAAAGGTAATCGCTTTCTACCCTAAACCCTAGTGAAGAAGTGCCTTAATAAAAATTGGCCCACTACCGATATAGACCACTCGAGCCGTATAAGTATACTTTTCATAGTATAGCATTTCTCGTGTAAGAAAAGATAAAAATTAGCCACAACTAATATAAGCATATGAAAACTAGTTATGCACACACAAATAGAAACTAACTGATAGAAACTTACTCAACTAAAGAAAACAAAGACAATACTCAATAGTTAATAGTAATACCAACTTAGAAAGCTACTAGTAAAACAGAAACAAGAAATATAACATCGAAGCAAACGAACAGTCACTCATTATGTCCGACTGAAATGAGGCTTTCTACATGGAGGAAAGCCTCAAAGGAGCACATAGGAGTATAAGGCACACAGCTTGCAATCCTCGTTGCCTCTGCTCCTTTGTACAACACCATCTCAAAAACACCGTACTCAATATCAAACGCAGTGATTAAAATGTCGTCGTTGTCGTAGATATGCAAAGGTCGTAACCTTGGTGGGAATTCTTCTGTTGCTTCTTTGAGGTAGGCCAAATCGGCACCGTACTGAATGTCAAACTTCAAAGTCCAAGATCCCTCCACGCCGTACTCCTCCATCACCCATATACAAAACTTAGTTTCAACGCGACTATTGAGACACGCACATAGCATTCCACTCACAACAACCACCTGCAAGTCATCCTCTTCATAGAAGTTTGACTCTGGTAGTTCAATTGTTCCATACTTCTCACTCGACAAATTTACAGAAACAATGGACACGGCCGAGTCTTGGGTAGGGTAACTAATATAGTGAAAATTTCCATGGAGTAACTCACACCGTTCTTGAAGCCAAATCGCGATGGACGGAGGAGATTCAATCATTCTCCAACGATTATTCTTAAGAGAATACATCTCAGCGTCTCCCGATCGATCACGTTCATGTGGGATTTTCAAGATTTTGTAGTCGTCGGAAACGGAATCGTAACCCAACCCATAAATGAAATCGCCCATCCAAGTAATTTCCCGAGACGGGGATACTGGATTTGGAATTTTCCTGTAATTTCTCATCGCAGGGATTCCATAAATACAGCGACTTTTCGACTTCGACGCACCATAATTCGTCACAAACAGCGCGGAGGCGCGTTTCACGGTGGAATATGCCGACCGGATCTGCGGCGGTGAGGGTTGGGTTCTCCGGCACGAAAGAGTCGCCGGCCGATCGCAGCTTGAGAACTGCCCCAATGGGTAGATCGGAAGATATCGAAGAGAGAGCGAAGAAACAAGAGATATTATTGTAGTAGTAGTAGTTGTGGGCGCTGATGATGATCCTATGGCGGCGGAGAAGGGCGGAGCGGTCCTTGTGCTTCCTGATGAAACCCGGTTCAAAAATCATGGAATTCCACGATTTCGAAACTGAGGAGAAGCGAATTAGGGATTTCACGGGGAGATTTAACAGTATCTTCTCAGTGATTTCTGCCGGGATATGGCGGCCGCTTCTTGACATCTTTCTCTTTCTCCTTCTCTTTCTCTTTCTCTTCTCTGGAACAGGCGGTGTAGAGGCGGCGGCGGCGTTCATGATCGCAACTTGGAATAAGTTTTCCTCTTTTAACTCACCTTATTATATGGTTCTTAGATGGGGTTTTGTTTTCTATTTGTAATTGGCTTTTGAAAAATAATTAATAATGGTATAAAATAACAACTTAATATTACAAAAGAAAAATTTAGAGGTGAAATGCAAACCAGTCTCTAATAAAATATAAATAATAGCTATCAACTTAAACATATATAAATTTTAGTTAATTCACACTTGGTGAGATAAAAACACTTGGTTGGTTCGATTTAGCCTCAATGTACAATTTGAAAGAATTATGTCGTTATATATGGTTTTGGGTCTAACTAATCTTAATTGTTGGACTTTTAATATTAATAAAGCCCAATGTGATATTAAACACATCTTTAACTTAACTAGGTTAAGATACTTCACATTTGACACCTGCCACCTAAGGCTGGAGAATCACTCATTATGGATTCACTCCAAGTATTCATAGCTTTTATTGGATTGGGCAATTTTAAATATAGCCACTCTTTTACTCTTTATAGCCCCCGATTTAAAAATTAACTATAAAATATTAAGAAATTTACTGTTATATCCTTATAGCCCTTGAATTAAATTCGAACTTTAATCACACTCAGAAATGTTTGAAGAACACGCATAGCCCCCAAGAGTACGAAGAACAGCGGCTACTTCACAAAAAAGAAAATGTTTGGATTATTTGTAATTTTGGATTGGTGGCACAATCAAACAATTATCAAATGGGGGGTTGAGTTTGTTGAGAGGATTGTTGTGTTTATCCTCTCCATATAATCCTCTCAGTTTCTTATACTTTTTATCAGATAATATTTGCAGAAATTCTTCGAAAACGTAATTTTTTGATTACAAATAAAAAATAAACAAAACAAAAATTCAAAGTTTTAAAAATCTTCAAGCATACTGAAATTAGGCCGCCATTCTTCATTGAATGCACTTTATTTGGGGCTATCAACAAATACATCAAATACTTACTCAAATCTATTCATTAGGACGATTAAAAAATCTATTGAAGCCACAATCATTCTTCATAATTTGAAGATGAAGAAGATAGAGTAAAACGTCTGTTTCAAATATCGGGGGCTATACTGGGTTAGTTTTTTTAAGTTTTATTTTATCAGAATTTTTAGGATGGAGGCTATAAGGGATTAAGGGTATAATTGTACAGTTAATATTAATTTTATTTATTTATTTTAAATGGGGGCTATGATGAGAGAAAATGTGGCTATGTTTAAAATCACCCTATTGGATTTAATCTTCATTTTGGGAATTGTTTCTATGTCGATTCAACAAAGCACGTGGACATCATAGTTAAGATTCAAGCCATGAAGAGAAACGTGTAAGTTCCTCTGATCTTCCGATTAGTTGACAAATCATTTTGATCTCTTGTACGTAAATAGATCGCAAGTCTAAATAGGATATAGGGTTTCAGAATTGTTCTTTCCGCTGCGTTTATATCGTTGAAACCCAACAGAATTACCTTGAAGCTCGATTGAGCTCGATAGGCTTGATTAAGTTTGATCGAGCCTCAAGGTACGGACCCAGATCGAACCGTTCGAGTCGATCAAGCACTGGTTTAATTTATGCATGGGCTCAGTCCACATTCCAGCTTGTGCGCGCTCAACATAATGAGGCTCCAACGGGCTTATACAGGTTGAAATATATCTTATCCATTAACATATCAATATATTATAATTATATTTTTGAAAAAAAGAAAAAAAGCATATTACTCCAATAAAAAGATACTACACAGATTTACCCGATCCACATAAACGTTCAGAATATTTTTTTTTCACAATACAAACAAAACAGATCCGAATTCTCATATATTCATCGACCAATAAAATTTAACAAATGCAAATTCAAATTCCTACATTTAACAATGCAAATTCAAATGCAATTTTCATGATGCGTGGCTTATCATCCAAATTGAAGTTATTGTATAATGATATAATAGACGATCAGGCTTGAGAAACAACGCAAAAGACGAGACATTAAATTCAAATTAAATGATGCACTTGGATAAATCAGTACCAAAACAACACATCTTAATTAGAAACCATCTACCACAGTACAGTTACTATACATACTAGTACTAAACTAAAGACTGCAAATGTCGAATCTGATGCTAAAACAACATACTGAAGAGAACTGCAAACGTCCAAACTACATTAGCCATACACAGATAAGTCATAAGGTTCCTAACTCAGAGTCATCGGAGCCAACAACCGGACGAATGAGACTTTCGACATAAAGGAAAGCATCAGATGTATTTCTGCAGTTCCCACAACTAACAAACCTTATCGGAATTGCTACCTCACTTTTATACACAAATATCTCCAAATGACAATTATCAGTAGATACCTTGATTATGATGTCGCCGTTATCATAGAAATACAAAGGTTTCAATGTGAAGAACGACTCCGCACTGGTCGTTGTTGGGAAGTAGGGAAGACTGCTGCCATACTGAATATCAAACTTAACGGTCCAAGAACTCTCGACTCCGTATTCCTCCATCACCCACAACACAAACCTGGTATCCCTGCAATAGTTCACGCACACAGACAACTTATCCCTCACAACCACCACCTCTATGACATCCTCATCAAGTAAATTAATTGCCGGAAAATAATCTGGTTGCGCCACCTCTCTATACTCCTCAGTCGATATATTGAAAGAAACAAGAATTGGTTTTAGTGTCTCGTCCAAGCAAAGCCAGTGAAACTTTCCTGCAACAAATTCACATCTTTCCTGTGCAAAGCATGGTTTAGCTAGGAAAGATTCAATCTTTCTCCAACGATTGCTTCTCAGAGAAAACATCTCACTTTCCGTGCAACCGGATTCTGGGCGTGGGATCTTCAAGATTTTGTAGTCATCAGCAGCACAATCATACCCCAAGCCGTAAACATACTCGTACCTATTGTAAAGCCCACCCCTACTATCATCCTCATGATGGTACCAGTTGATCCCATCTACGTCCTGCTTTTGAAACAATGGATCAGGGAGCTTCTGTTTAATCCTTATTGAAGGATTCCACAAGAAAAGTTTGTTTTGAACTTCAACACACGACAGTTCATCACAGAAGGCGTAGAGCCAAGGTTTCCCTTGTAATTGGGTGATGAAATCTGTTGCATCAACATGAGGCAGGTTCGGATTCATAGATGAGATAGAACACACGGCAGGATTTCCCCCCATTGGGGTGGGTCCGATGACTACTCCCATTGGCTTGTCTGATGATATGGAAGTGATGGCACAAAAGGAAGAAGTGTTGTCATAATCAGCATTGATGACTATCCTATGGCGGCCGAGGAGGGCAGCACGGTTTTTATGTTTTCGGATGAATTTTTTATCGAAAATCAAGGAATTCCACGATTTTGAAACCAAGGAGGAGCGAACTAGGGATTTGATGGGGAGATTCAACATTATTTCCTCAGCGATTTCAAGAGGAATACTGTGGCTGCTTCTTGATCTCGTATTTGGGTCTGGCATGGAGGTGGCTTCCATGATAGAAGAATTATCTGGCTTATTACACAGCAATTGCAGGAAAAATGTAGTTTATTCAGATTTAGAATACAGTCTAATTTTATAATACCCAAATTAGGCGTGCAGCACAATCGGATTTCAAATACAATATATACAAAATTTCACCCAATAGACTTCAAAGAAGTGCAATTAGCATAACACAGATGTGAAAGCAAGCTCAATGTGTGAGGGGAAAGAAATTGCAAGGAGAAAATCTTACTGGAAAACATACCTAGACTGTCACGCGAAGTCGTCATCAGCTTCCCGGCAGCGGCCGTGGAGGCGGAGCGGCAGAAGCAGTCGACAATCGCCGGCTATGGAAAATTGGAGTTGCGAATTTCGGAAAATGGAGGATGAGGTTTGGGTCAAACTGCGACCGGCGGAATCCGAGATCGGTTGCGCGGCTGCGTCACCGCATCGGAGTCAGCGAGGGCTGGGGAAGGGCAGCAGGCGGCGGCGGAGTACGTGATGAGAGCCTCCGATGGAGGTTAGGGAAACTGATCTGTATTTATAGAAATAATAGTATACATATTAATTGCAAACTTTTTTCTTTTTTAATCAATACCAAATCCGTATTGTCGATTTACGGTTGTCATTTTTTAAGTTATTCGAAAAATAATCATCTTTGTTCATGACAATTATCATTAATCTTCATCGTAATTGACTAATTGTCATGTAATAGTGAGTTGTATTTCCCATTTTATGGGAGTAGTGCAATAGTGCTAAGTTAATTATAACGATTTAAAAAAAATTGTCACTTTTAAACATCATCATTTATTCATTTTTATATCATCATATTTTTATGATTATCATTTTTTTCACAATAATTATCTTTTTTAAAGATTATTTTTTAAGTATATTTATCCAATATAGTGATGTACCAAATAGTCAAATACTCACCCGTCCACTATTTAGATGCTTAGGGTGGTTCCAATCATGAACTCACAGTTTCTTTCAGCTTCCAAATTACCACATCAGTTTTGGAATCCAACTACTTTTTCCTCTATCATCTCCTCTAACAATAAACTCAGTTTCTTACTTTTTATAGGTCCCATTATAATATCATTTTAAATATTCTTATCATTATATGTTTTCAATAAATTTTATTTACATTATTATTTAGATATTATTTACTTTAAAACACTTTATAAATAAAATTCATATTATATTAATAATATTTAAAATATTTTAATTAAATTAAAATTGCAATGCTAAAATTAAAATTACATTACTCAAATTCAAATTATAGTACTAAAATTCAAATTACACAACTTAAACTACAATCACAATGCTAAAAATAAAATTATTAATTTAAAGTACATAAATATAATAATTCAAAGTAAATATAAACTAATTTTAAGCATTATATTGTGCCCATATATGTTGTGTTAAATCTTTTTGAAGTTGGATATGAGCTTCTCTATTTGTTAAATCGTTGTGACTTTTTAGATAATTTTCGAATTCTTCCCAATTGCCGGTGCCCATTGGTATCGGTTGCTGAGGGGTTGCATCTTCATCAGACCAGTTGGCCATTTCTTCACCCTCGTCCTCAACGATCATGTTGTGCAAAATAATACAAGTGAGCATTATATTGCGAATATCTTCCTTGAAATAAGATCGTGCAGGACTGCGAACTACTGCCCAACGAGCTTGTAGCGCTCCAAATGCTCGTTCGATATCTTTTCTTGCAGCCTCTTGTCTTTGCGCAAAATATTTTCTCACCGGATCTTCTGGTGCTGGGTAACTCTTGACGAATGAAGCCCAAGTTGGGTAAATTCCATATGTCAAGTAATATCCTTGATTATATGTTCGACCATTCACTGTGAATTGAACTTGCGGTGCATTTCCCTGAATGAATGAATTAAATATGAAGAACATTGATATCATTGCTTGCTCCCGGAGCACCAAAGAAAGCATGCCATATCCATAAATCTGCCGATGCCACCGCTTCAAGAACTATTGTAGGAACTCCATGATCACCTCGAGTATAGAATCCTTTGTAAGCGACGGGACAATTTCGCCACTCCCAATGCATACAATCAAGGCTTCCCAACATTCCAGGGAAGCCATGCCTTTCTTCATGCATTTGCAACAAGGACTCAGTATCTGCTGCATTTGGCTTCCTCAAATATCGATCACTGTAAACAGCAATCATACACTTGCAAAATTCATGTAGACATTGCAACGCAGTGCTCTCACCCATCCGCATGTACTCATCAAGTGCATCACCAGGTGATGCATATGCTAATTGTCGGATAGTTGCGGTGCACTTTTGAAGTGGAGATAAACCATTCCTTCCAGTTGCATCTTGTCTTAGAGTGAAATAGGGCGAGTAGTTGCTCATTGCATCAACGATCTTTAGAAATACATCTCTCCGCATTCGAAATCGACGACAAAAAAGACCTCCGTCGTAGATAGGATCGTCACAAAAATAATCACAAACGAGACGATCATGGCCGCTTTCACGCTCCCGATCTCTATATTTTCTAGGACCGCTTCTCCTTCGTGAAGGTTGAGCCGTTGTTGCATCTGCATCAAGAATATGAATCATCTCTTGCATAATTGGATCCGTGGCAGAATTTCGGATGTATTGCTTCCACATTTCATCAATATCATGTGGATTAGGAATATCATACATTTTACATAAAGTATGAGTAGAAGACGCAAGGCAGTATGAAAAGAAGATGAAAGTATGACTAGAAGATGTGCTTTATTGAAGAATTGCCATCTTGTATATATATCCAAAATGTTTATTACCGTTGCATGTGATTGTTGCAGTTGATAGACAAAAGCAAGTCATACAAGACAATAATTACATAAAAAGACAAGATGTGCCCAACTTGTGTATGTCGACAAAAGTAGTTTATAACCGTTGCATGTGATTTCTGCATTTCATAGACAATAATTGTGATACCAATTTATATCCATTGCATGTGATTTCTGCATTTGATAAGGCATTGATTACATAAAAAGATAATTGTGAATAGTACTTGAAGATACATCAGCTTTAATTGGGATACATCAGCTTTAATTTTTTGACCAACATAACACATCAATCAAACATGAACTTCAAACTACAGAAATAGACATAGCACACTTAGAAATAAGAAACACACCAAGACACTTCAACATATTACTTCCACTCGTACTTACACTTAATTTATGTAGCCATCATATTATAATTATACAATTCATCCTCAGACATGCCACTGGTATCCTGGGCGCAGTACTCCCAATGTTTAAGCTTGAGTTGTTCTTCATGGATGCTCATTTGTCTAGCCAAAGCTTCCTGCAGATGCTTCCATTTTTCTTCACTTTCTGTAGATGTGATTTTACCCTTTTATTTAGCTAGTCGTTTAGCTTTCTGTTGTCCCATCGGCCGCATTCGAGGTCCGGTATCAGTAGAAGACGGGCTATCTGATTCAGTATTCTTAGATTTTTTTTGAGGATTTTGTGGCATCTGCTGAGGAGTCCATTTCTCGCATTTTTGGATGGCATCCCAGATATGCAAGTACTTGAAGTCCTTTTTATTTGGAGCACTATTTCTCCAAAATATTTTAGCCGCCTCCAAAACATCATTATCGTCTTGTCCGCTGCCTCGGTTGCTCCAAAAATTATTGTAGATACCTGCCCAATTAGTAAGATCTGGATTGAATTTATAGTAATGATTTTTTACCTGCGTATAACTTCGGGCAATAGTATTGGTAGGCCTGTACTGATTGTAGAAAGCAGCAATTTTCATCCAAAATACTTTTTTCTTTTGTTGATTGCCAATAATGGAGTCGGTGCAGACGTTGTACCACGAATTTACAAGTTTGATATCTTCATCCGGAGTCCAGATAGCTTTTGCATCCTTTACATTTGGAGTGGGTTCAGGAGCTTCGTCAACATTATCATCATCATCACCAACATCAACTGGAATTTGTGTAGAATGTTGGGGAACGCTTGATCCAGTAGGATGATCGACTGAAACTTGTTGAGGAAAAATGTGCCCACCAGGCAAGCTTCCTTGAAATTGTTGAGGAAAATTCGATCCGCCAGAGTTCTGTTGAAAATGAAGTGGAAAATTTACCGCGCCGGAAAAGTTGTATGGAAATTGTTGAGGGTATTGAGGATAAGGCATTTGATAAGGTTGTGGTATTTGGTAGTTATACGGAAGTTGTTGTTGATGGTATTGAGGATAAGGCATTTGATAAGGTTATGAATTTTGAACAGGTTGAGAGCTTGAATTGCTTGAATCAGAATTTTGAGAACTTGAATCTGCCATATTTTTTTCTTGAAAATGAAAAGAGAGGAAAGGAAGAAGATAGATTTTGTATGAAATGTTGGAATTGAAGTGAGTATATATAGAGAAAAATGTAATTGTTGAAATGTAATAAAAAAAAAAAAAAAAAAAAAAAAAAGCCAAAATCACTATAAATAATACTACACATGTCGGTCACCATGGGAAAAAATATGTGAATTTAAAGTACATATAAAGGAAGTGAAAAATAAAAGTGAAAAATTTATACATCAACCAAAAAATTACAAATATAAAACTTGTTATTAGCAAAAAACTAGTTACGTAAAAATTACAAATATAAAACTAGTTATTAGCAAATATTAAAGTAGTTATTATAAATATAAAACTAGTTATGTGCAAAAATAAGTGAAACTTAAATTTAGGCATCATTGGCATTATATTATGCCCATATATAAAAATAAATTAAAAAAAAAGGAAAAAAAGAAAAAGAAGCCAAGTAATAAACAAGAAAAGAAATGAAATGAAAAGAATCACAACAAAAAAATAAGAAAAGAATAAAAATGAAAAAGCACTCTATGGGCCCAGTTAGAAACTAACTTCACGCATGCACTCAGTTTCTTTTCTAAATTTTGGAAACTAGTTTCTGCTTTCTCCAATAGTAGCTTCACTTTTGGAAACTAGAAAAAAACAGGCGTTGGAGGCACCCTTAGAGTTTGAAATCAGTTGCGTTGTGGCAGCACCACGTCGGAGTCAACGAGGGCTTGGGAAGGACAGTAGGCCATTTTACCTTTTTCTTTTTTAATATATTTATAATTACTTAATAAATACTCATAATATACTTAGAGCATTCACATCAATGCCCGCGGAGTACGGGCGCGCTGCCTTGTTTGCTGCCGCTGCCGCCCTCCATGGGCTCGATCCCGTGGGCTTTCTCCAGCCCGTCCTATTCATGGCTAGTACTGCCACGTGGCGCTCTCCCATTGGTCAACGGTTGTTGACCGTTGATCCGATTTCAATTTTATTTTTTAATTTTCATATTTTTACCTATATATACTCACACCTCAAAATCTATTTCTCCACACCACTTTCATCTTCAACATTACATATCTTCTTCAACTTTTATTCATTTTTTTTTTTTTTTGCATTCTAAATTCATAAACGGAGAACAACTAGATCTGGGCATAGTGCATTTGGAGCCACCACGTGACCATATTCAACTAGTTTAATTATTCATTTCTCTATTGAGATTTCAAATGATTGCAGCTCAGTTGGTAAGACAATTCTCCTACAATCCTAGAGGTTGGGGGTTCGAGTCACCCTGAGTTCGTGTGTGTGAGAGTGTGTTGTGCTTGCCTGATTAAAAAAAAAAAAAAAAAAAATACATAGAAAACTTTGTAACTTGAAAGAAATAGAGATAAGAGGTCTTGGGTTCAATTTCTTTGTAACTCGAAAGAAATAGTTGGGTTTAATTTCCACCGCCGGCATGTGGCGTGTGGAGTAGTTTTCCCACCTTTGTGTAGTGTAGAATTCTCACCTATGTGTGGCTTGTGAAGTAGTTTTCCCACCTTTGTGTAGTGTGGAATTCTCACCTATGTGTGGAGTGGAGTAGTTTTTCCACCTTTGTGTAGTGTAGAATTCTCACCTATGTGTGGAGTGGAGTAGTTTTCCCACCTTTGTGTAGTGTAGAATTCTCACATATGTGTGGAGTAGATTTCTCATGGCATGTGGCGTGTGGAGTAGTTTTTCCACATTTGTGTAGTGTAGAATTCTCACCTCACCTATGTGTGGAGTAGATTTCTCATGGCATGTGGCGTATGTAGTAGTTTTCCCACCTTTGTATAGTATAGAATTCTCAGTTATGTGTGGAGTAAATTTCTAATGTATATGAGTAGAATGTGTTATAATTGTAAAAAATTTGATGTGTAATTCTTAAAATAAAAAAAAAAAAAAAAAAAAGACAACAACAACATATTCTAAATTACACGAAATCCTGCACATAAGTAATCTTGATCAACAACACCACATGCATTAATTGATTGCTAGAGAGAGAGATAAAATCAAAGTAATAGAAAATCTTCTTTTAGGCGCATATACTTGGCCCCCTCTTACTCCACATAGCCCCGTAATTGAGCAATTACTATTACACCCCTATAGGCTATAGCCCACAATTCAATGTTATATTCCAAAAGAAACACGCTAATGCGTAGAAATCTGCAGAAATAATGAAGTCGCATTAGCCTAAATCATGAATGAAGATAATTCGTTGATCGAATACAAATATGAAAAAAATAAAGTTTTCTCAAAAGTGAAATATCTCAACCAAAATATCAATGACAAAAGATGAAGATCAACACACAGGAATTAATTATTAAATGAAAAACACAAACATACCCAATAAAAAGAAGGGTTAATGACGCCAAAATTCGCAACCTTTCACCCGATTTTTATTTTTTCCACAACCTTTCAAAAATTTCTGTAAATACACAACTTTTGGCACTTGTTCGATTTTTCCTTAATTTCGATTTAGCCCCAAATTCGATCATACGTGGATCCAATGTGGATTCTCAGAGTGTATCGCCGTTAATAATTTCCGGCCATTGAAACTGCGTCATTTTAGGAGGTCAAAACGACGTCATTATACATAAATTAAATTGAAATGGGGTTTCACCTAGGTTTTCTTTTTACATTTCAGATTCGCGATTTGGAGATGAGAGGCAGCTCTCTCGCACATTGGTGAAGGAAGAACGACGGCAACCGGAAAGAAACAGCGAACCCCTAAAGGAGAAAAACACGAAATGTCTTCATCTTCTACATCTGTTGATGCTTGCATTGAAAGGGCTCGTAGGAAATATCCATTTTGTGAGTGTGAATTGAGACCAAAATTGGATAGATCGAGAACGCCCGAAAACCCGCAACGTTGCTTCTTGCATTGCCCTTTACCACAGGTAGGTCAATCATGTCGTTAATCCTCTTGATTTTTCTAGAATTTCGATCTTCGATGATTGAAGAACTGGCATTTCTTGCTTAATTTATGGAGAAGGTTGATTTTGATATTTATTTTAATGGTTTTTGTTAGATCATATAGGAGTATCAATGTAAATTTTTCAAATGGGTGGATGAATGGAGGCCACCACAAGTTCCGAATGTTGAACCATTGAATTGAGCATAGGAGAGGGAGAACTTCAATATATGGATTGCAATGTTTCAAAAGGAATTGAAGAACAACGACGAAATCTGGAAAAAATAGAGATCCTCGAGCTTGAAATTTCTAACTTGAAATATGCTCTCAAAAAATTAGAGAACAAGCAATGGATTATTCAACTAGTCATAATAGGTGTAGTGTTATGTGTGCTAGCTCTGATTTTAGCATAGATTCTGAAGTTTTAATGTGTTTGTGTTGCAAGTTTAATTATGAAGTTGTTTTAGCATTGATGCTTTTGGATTCAGAAGATGAAGATGATGTCCAGCTTTTTGTGTTCAGTTTGTTGTAGATGATGTTCAGCTTGTTTTAGTTGCTATGTTAATGTATGAAGCTTGTTTTGAAGAGTTCATTTTGAATATCACTCTCAATTATGTCATAATGTGTTTGTGCAATGAATCTAATTTGCAATCTGCAATGAAGAAATGAAGAAGAAGTTATGAATGAACAATAATCGGAACAGTAGGTCACAATGAATCAGTTCAAAAAGAAATTCTTTTCATAAGCATCCAAAAGCTTGATAAAGCAGTTCCAAGTTTGATCCTCCCAACTACATAATATTTTTTTTACCACAAAAATCAAAGCATACTAGATAAACTATTGTTTAATCAGTGCAAAAACATAGTTTCCTGCCCAAAATCATAAGCACAGAACTATGGGTGGTGGCATTCTTGAGTTGTTAAGGATGCTGATGAAGCACTTGTGGTGGCTTGTGAAGCACTTGTGTTTCACCTAAAGTGCTAGCAATAGAACTAGATCTATTGTAGAACAAGCAAGTAAAACCCAATGTCGAATCTCAAGGAAGACTTAGCAGGGAAATCAATCATGTGGCAAAAACAAAACAAATAAACTAATCTAATAAAGCAAGTAAAGAATTTTGGGTTTTGAGTTTTATCTAAATCCTAGGCTTAAAATAAATAAAACAAATAAATTAAACTAGACTTGAAAATAATTAAAAACAAGTAGAAAGCATTCCTGTCTGTCACCCGTGATAAAGAATTATACTAAGAGGAAAACAATAAATCTATCTAGGCATGAATTGAAAGGAAAGCAATAAAGAAAACAAATAAATCTAAGCTATAGCCAATTAATCCTAACATGCTTGAAAATAAATCTAAAAAACTAGAAAGCAATTAAATCTAATCTTAGCAAATTAATCTAAACTAATAAAAGCAATTAATCAAAGCAAGTAAAGAAAGTAAGTAAAATTAATCTAAGAGTACAAATTAAACTTACGAATCGAAGACGAAAGAAAGAACGAAGAACTTGAATAAATCTTGAATTAAAACTTGAATCTAAAGTTATAATCTTGAAAGCAATTATCTAAAAGCTAATCTAAACTAATCTAGAGTTTTAAAAGCTGAAAAATAAGAGAGGAGAAGTTGTCCCCATTGATTACATATATATAGAGTCTCAAAAACCTAATCAAAAAAGGAAAAAATCTCTCAAACCCGTCGGACTGAGCGGGCGTCCAACCCCCTTGGCGGCCGCCAGGTCCGAGTTGCAGTCCGCTGCGCGCGACTTTTTTGTTTCGGCCGTATCTCCCTCGTCCGAACTCGGAATCGACCTCTGTTTTTTTCCTACGCGCTCCTATCGAACCCCTCTTCGATGTTATGCTTTTATATCACCCAAATTTGATCTTCACATTTCACTCATTTCTTCAATCGTTTGCTCCTTTTCTTCATTCTCTTCCAAAAGTCCTCACGAATCCAACTTTGACTAAAACACACAAAATAAACATGTAAAAACGGACAAAACGTATGAAAATAAACTAACAACAAACTATAAAAACTACACAAACATACTCTAAATAACTTGTATTGCTCTTTCCAATTGGTGCAGCATAGTAGATCCCAGCAGAAGTTGACATATGTGCAAAAAATAATAGATCCAGAAATTAATGAAGCAAACCAGGACATCAAAAATAATTCAAAAGTAACACAAAACCAAATTGGAAATATTACATGCAAATATGTGTTTCCAATGCTCTTAGACACTAGTCTCCCAATCCCACTTCTGGCCTACAAGTAAGAACAAATATGTTGAGCAAAATACAATCTACACAAATGAAAAGAAAATGATAAAATTTGGATCTAACGGACACTTATACCTGATTTCTCTCCTCTGCAACTACTTTCTTATGTGCTTGTAGAAGCTGTTTAAGGACCATTTTGGCTTGCCTGGTCCCTCTCATCTGATGGCCTCACTGATTCTTTTTACTTCTTTGGTCTCCCTCGCTTTCCCTGAATATTTTAGAAAATAATGGATTAAACCTCATGCATATTAAAACTTAAATCTACCTCATGCATATTAAAACTTAAATCTACTTCATCACTTTTAAATCTTACAAGAACTTTGGCAGACTTTTGGACAGGCTCATTCTTACACCCTTTTGTGTTGTGTCCAACTTGGAAGCATTTTTGGCATGTCATCAACATTCCAATTCTTCTCAATCTGGTGGGATTTTTAGGCTCCACCTCATCTGATGGCCTCACTAAATATTTTACTTCTTTGGCCTCCCTCGCTTTCCCTAAACATTTTAGAAAATAATGTAGTAAACCCCATGCATATTAAAACTTAAATCTACTTCATCACTTTTCTTACAGGAACTTTGGCAGGCTTTTAGACATTCTCATTATTACACCCTTTTGTATTGTGTCCAACTTGAAAGCATTGCTGGCATGTCATTAGCATTCCAGTTCTTCTAAATCTGGTGGGATTTTCAGGATCCACCTCATCTGCAAGCCTTTCTTTTTTTCTTTGTACCAGGCATTCTACGGATCAATAGGGGCTACACAAGGTACCCTACTCCTTTGGACTACATCCTCTCACCATCTATTGCTTGCAAGCCATATGAATAAGCCTTTCTATACACTTCGGTAGTGAAACATAAGTGCACATAATCAGCAGGGTCATGCCTCATGAAGTGTATTGCAGCGAGGCCATGTGTACAAGGCATACTTGTGATATCCCACAATCTACAAGTGTATTTTGTACCCTCTAAGGAAACTATGAACATGTCCCTAGATATCATGTGCTTAACCTCAAAGGATATATCAATGCCTAAACTAGCCTAATCTACTCTGATCCTTCAGTTTCTCAATCTTTTTTATGATATTTGGGCATATTTTATCAGTCACTTTCTTTATCATTTCCAACTTTACATACTACTTTTCTCTCAGAGCCTCCCTAATGTCCTCTAACATATGTATAATATACTTACACGTAGCTCTAACAATATAGCCATTAAAGGTCTCACTCACATTGTTATCAACCATATCACTCACACACTGAGTTGAAATGAAAGCTTTACAAAACCTGCTTGGGTCTCTCTCCAGAAAGTTATCATGGCCCTCTCATTTTCAACTTTCATCTCCTCGAGTGCCTCATTCCAAGCCTCTTGGTAGGTACTCCTCACAGCCTTCCAAAATATGTTCTTCAATGTAGCACTTTTGAATTGCTTTTCCAATTGCAGTAGGCGTGTCTTGCACAGTTCCTGTGCTCTACAAATGGGGCTAAATCCCTCACAACATTTAAAAGTCCCTGTAGAAGACAAAACAAAAGAATTAAACTACAAAAGTATTAAACTGCATAAATAATTAAACTACAAAAGTAGATTGTAGCTTCTGTTAGTCACTGATGAAAGTAAGACCAAGTCCATCTCTCATACCAAACTCTTCCAGTAGGATATTGATATACCACTTCCAACAATCTTTATTTTCCACCTCAACTACAGCCCATGCTATGGGGAACATCTAATTGTTTCCATCCTTAGCAACAATACACACTAGTTGACCTTTAAGGTAAGTCTTTAAAAAATAACCATCCGGACTAACTATCCAGCTACACCTTTGCATAAATCTTTTCTTCAATACACTACATTCTCTGGAATATGGCACATTCACCAACCATAAGCTCAAACCTACATTCTCTGTCTGCCCTCATGAGTTCACTGATATATATAGCTTCTGAGGGAACTGTAATGTTCCACTACTGTTTCCCTTAACAAGTCAAATGCATGGTGCTTCGCTCTGTGTAACCTTGCCCTTGAAACTTTTAGTGAGAATCTCTTATTCACATCTAAATCTAACTCAACAACTTTTATAGTTGGCCTCACCCTCAACACATCCATATAATGTTTCCCTGTCCACTTGTAGTCAACTTGTTTGTTTCTTATATCAAAGGGACAGTCATGGGGTTTGCCCAACTTCTTGATTGCAAAGGTTTCTTCTGCCTTAACTACACCTCCCCACACCTTTTTCCAAGGGCATGGTGCCCTACATTTAGCTTGTAACTGATTTTTGCTCACCCTCTAAAACAAATAGGATGGCCTTTCAAGATAGCACATGTCTTCAATGCTTCCCTGCACTGCAGCCCATTCTCAAACCTCATGCCCAGACTAAGCTCTAACTCCTTATGATCATATCTAACCTTCCCTAACCTTCTTATTGGAACATCTAGTTCCTCATCCTCTGTCTCACTCTCCTCAGAGTTAACCTAACCATCTAAATCACCATAATTAGACAACATCTCAGATCTCACCTCAGCATCTAGCCCACAATGTTCCTGACCCTCATCCCCACTTTCACTGCTCTTACCCTCACCCTCACTTTCTACCTCACTGCCCTTACCCTCTTACCCTCACCCTCACTTTCTACCTCACTGCCTTTACCCTCACCCTCAGCTTCACCCCCACCTTTATCCTCACCATTCCCTTCACCCCTACCCTCACCCTCATCATTCTCTTCACCTTCCAACTGATCGTTCTACTTTTTAGGGTAGAGAGAGAGCAACAATAATCGATTTAGTATAATCGAGTCGAATCCACAAGGTATGTTTTGGTGTATGAATTTCAAGTAGTAACCTAGTTACCTAATCACTATTCAAGCTACCAACTAACATGTTTTTGCATTTTTGATTAACTAATGAAAAAGGAAAGTAAGTAACAATATTAAAGTTCAACTAAACAAATAACAAGTATGCAAAAAGAGTATTCCATAAGGAAATAAAAGTGACTCCAATTATACTTCAACTAGGTCTAAGTGATAGGGATTTAGGACTTTAACTAGAATTAGTCATTTTAATCTAATTTCATGTGGGAAACCTCCTAAGTATGATTCACTCAACTCTCATTGCAATGAAATCAAAGGTGGCCGCGGTCCAGAGGTGGTTCACGGTGGCCCATTGGGCTGCCGGTCCTCCTTCCTTTGACCGGTCCACTCTTTTCTTTCTCTTGCGCGACTTTTCCATTTTCGCTCGTTCTCTCTCATACGAACTCCGATTCTCGAACCGCTTTTTGTTAACTCCTCTTCGACATGGAATAATTTAATTGACCAAATAAGTTCTCCATTTTTCCTGAAAAAAGCATAACAAGACTCGAGAGAACGAGGAAAACATAAATGAAATCAAACTAGTGAAATCCTAGCTATATAACTTGAAATTCCACATTTTTAAACATAGGTTTCTCTCTAATTAAACTCAACATGCACATAAAATACATGTTAATCACTCCCCCAAACTTAACACGTATGGGATGTGCATTTGAGATCAACGATGCCTCAGAATTTCTCACCAAAAATATTTTAATTCAAGAAAATTATCAAGTCAAGCCAAGCATTCAAAGAATCACTCACTATCCTAACTTAGAACTCAATCACTCAAGCACATTAAACTCTAGACCTCACAAGAGGTGTGTGTATCACTCGATATAGAAATAAGGATAAGCACTTATCGAAATCATGCAATACATACTTGTAAACATAAGCTTGCCTATCAACTCAAGTTTCCAATACTACAATGCATGCACAAATTAGGATAAAAAAGGTATTTCTTAAGCTTATAGTGTAGGGACATTGGTTAAGGTAGGAAATTTTAGGCTAAGTGACTTAATTTTCATCCAAGTACCCTTACCCCATTTCTTCACCTTTTTAAATATGAATTTCTTCATCGTCCACCTTATCCAACCTTTTTTTATCAAATGAAACCCCAAGCTTCTACCAAATCTCATCATATCAAAAGAAACACTCCTTTATGCTCTTATTCTTTCTTTTTCTTTTCTTTTTCTTGTAAGAACTTTGTTCTTACTCTTTTTTTTTTCTAAGAACTTCGTTCTTATTCTTTTCTTGTCTAACATTGAGCATATAGGAGTGTTCTTTCAACTCAAAACAAATTAACGAGACCCTTCACCATCACCCACCATTCTTCATGAGTTTTCAACTTTCACCAAGGTTCCCTTAATCATCCTTCACCCCCTATCATCCGGTTTTAGAAGAAAATGCTCTATAAGGCTCAAAATTGGACAACAATGGTAATAAATGATAGGTTAGTGTTTAGGGATTATGGGCTACACAATGATGGCCTAAGATCATCTCCTAATTATGCCCACATATAACACTTCTAACATGAGTATCAAGGCAAGTTCTAGCAAAGAAAATGCAATGCATGACCAAGCTCACAAGAAAGGATATTAACTATGCAAGATGCATAGTTTTTAGGCTCAAAATCCTCCCATGCTTTTTGTCTAGAGTCTAAATGCCTAAGATCAATCATTCCAAGCTATTCAAGTGAAGTGACCTAATCATGCTCGACTTTAACTTAAAATTTTCAAAATACTTTCACATTTTCTATATTTCATCATAGGCATCTCCCTCTCTTATGCACAATGGAATGACAAACACATGCTTTCACACTCAAGCATGCAAGCATACATTCATTATTCAATTCAAAAAATTTCAATTTTCCAAAAATTTCGCATTCAAACTCCAATCAACAACAAAATCATCCACACCAAAGATTCTCCATGTAAAGTCACATCAATAAACCAACAAACCAAAGAAGAAATTTTCACGAATTAAGCTCATCGACCCAAACTCATCACCAAACCAACTTAAACAAGCAAGAATCACCCATTTAACCCCAATCAACCACAATCATCAAGCAAGCCTAACCTAAGCATATAATCAATGAAATCATAATGATACCACATCAAATAGAAACTTGAAAAATCAAGAGTAAAGTAATTTAAATTCCTTATCATACCCCCTCCCCCAAACTTATTTTAGATCATAAAGTCTAAAATGAGTTTGGAGGGAAGAATAATAAGAAATTTAAATTATACTTACAAAGGTCCATAGCTATGTTGAAGGTGGTTTTGAAAGCCATTCAATCCATTACTTGCTTGATTGGTTTGATTTCCCTCCTTCACTCGTTCCCATCACGATTCGACCTCGTGCATTGACAATGAAACACATGGAACTAGTGAAGTAGAGAGAAACTTAAGAATATGAAGTATTAGCATAGAGATAAGGAAAATGTAGGAGAAATGACTTAATGAAAAATAAGAAACAAAAACCAAAAATGAACTAAAACTAACTAGAATGAAAAAAAAAAAAGATAGTTGTTGAGGTGCCTCCCAACTAGCGCTTAGTTCAACGTCGTTAGCTCGACGATACCTCTTTGCCCTTTTCAAGGGACTTGAAATGAAGTCCCTCCTCGATCAAGCATCGACTTCTCACTTTCCACTCCAACCTTGTTCGGCTTTTCACCTTTGATTGCACCATGTGACATATAAAATGTCTCTTTTTCTTCATTTACTCGAAGGATAAGACTCCCTTCAAGCACATCAACTAAAGCTCGACTTGTTGCATGAAATGGTCATCCAAGAATTAGTGGAGTCTCCCAATCCTCCGGCATGTCAAGGATAACAAAATCCACTGGGAAAATGAACTTCCCGACCTTGATAAGCACATCATCTACAATCCCTCTTGGATGCATGATTGATCGGTCCGCCATTTGAAGTGTCATTGAAGTAGGCTCAAAGTTACCAATCCTCAACCGATTGTATATGGAAACGGGCATCAAATTCACACTTGAGCCTAAATTACACAAGGTTTTGATAAACCTCCAACCACTAATCTCACAAGGTATTGTGAATTTTCTGGGATCATTCTTCTTGTTCGGAATCTTCTCTTGTAAGCGAGCATTATATTCTTCCGACAATACAATGGTTTCATCCTTATCCAATTTTACCTTCCTATGAACCACACCCTCCAAGAACTTCTCAAAATTTGGCATACTACTCAACAAGTCAATGAAATGAGCATTGAGATCCAATTTCTTAAAAGTATCGAACATATCTACTTTCCTCTCATGCATATTCTTGTCAATCGACTCAAAGGAAGATGTTAGACTATTCATGTTATTCAATTTAACATGCTCTTGAGAAGCTTTAGGAGATGGAGTAGAAGGAGTACCTTTTTTATTCTTCTTGTGAACACTCTCCTTCTCTATAGGTTCTTGAACATCAAGTTTACTCCTCAACTTTGAAGCTTCATAAGCATCCTTCCTTCTTTGTAGATCTTTTAGCATATCAAGACGCTCATCAAAGGGAATTACTTTGGAAATCCTCATTCTTGAATAGTAATCATGAATGTCTCACTTTGTCCAACCTTCTATAAATGGAATAATTGGGCAAAGATCTATGATTCTTGGATTGCATTTATCAAATTCCATAAGATTGTTCTTACCAATATTCGGAGATTTACCACAAGCTATATGTGAAGGTGTCGAAGAAACTTCACTCACCACATGAATGGCGTTGCATTGTTGCTTCAGGTTTTCTTGAGCCTTGCTAGAGGATTCTCTGGCCTTTTGTAGAGCATTCACTTGATTGGCTATTTGCTTTACTTGTCCTTCAAGCATCATTACTTGCTTGGCAAGAGTTGTCACCGAATTAGCAATGGTTGTCACCGAATTCTCCAAGGCATTGACCTTTTGACCAGTTTGAGTGATGAAGGCACTTTGTTGATTGGCCATTTGTTGTTGATTTGCAATCACTTGTTGAAGCAATTGATCCGTTGAAGAAAGAGTCTTCTTGGGTTCTTCAATCATCCCTTGAGAGATGGAAAATCCGGAAGGTGGAACTTGAGCATTACTAGGATTTCCATATGACAAGTTTGGATGAATTCGATTGTTGAGGTTGTAGGCTTGATTACCTCCTTGATTACCATAAGAATGGCCTCCTTGGAAATTTCCTTGGTACCCTTGCCTATTATAATTCCCATAGGCTCTTTGATCCACAAAACTCACTTCTTCCCTTCCATTGAACTCCCAATTCTCTTGAGATTGAACCCTTTGAATTTGAGCTTTTCTTTCATCTTCATATTTTCTCTTCATATTAGCAAGCTCCAATGCTAGAGCCTCATACCTATCATCCTCAATCGAAGCAACCTTTCTAAAAGGGGCCTTTTCTATTGGCCATTGATAGCTATTAGCCGTCATCTCTTCAATGATTCTCAAAGCTTTCTTTGCATTTCGGTTGAGAAGGCACCCACCGGAAGTAGCATCTACAATGCTTCGTGTATGAGGTGTTAGCCCACTATAAAAGTTGGTCATTTATTGACCCTCATTGAAGCCATGTTGAGGACACTTCCTTAGAAGCTCCATATATCGCTCTCATGCTTCACACAAGGTTTCGTCACCTTGTTGAGAGAAATGTGAGATGTCGGAGATGAGTCTTTGAGCTTTGGAGGGTGGAAAGTACTTGGAAAGAAAGACCTTGCACAAATCTTCCCAAGTATGGATGTTGGCCTTGTTCAATCCCTTGTACCAATCTTTAGCCCGATCTCTTAGAGAAAATCTGAACATTTGCATCCGAATAACATCATTCGAGACTCTATTTTACTTCACGGTGTCACAAATATCGAGAAACGTACTAAGATGGGTGTTTGGATCCTCCATAGGCCCTCTTCCAAATTGTTCGCTCTTGACCATTTGAATGAGACCGGACTTGAGCTCAAAGTTGTCGGCGTTAATCATCCCCCACTCTCCTTCTTGGAATTGTTTCGTTGGAGATTGGAACATTTGATTAAGAGAGGAGGTGGTTGAGCTTCATTAGCCCTTCTTTCTTGCTCATCTTTCCATGCTCTGAACTATTCCATTTCTTTCATAAGAGCCTCCATACCTATAAAACAAAAATAAAAAGAACAAATGCTTGAATTAGTAACTTAATAACCAAATCAACTATTGAAACTCAAACTAAACATTCCCCGGCAACGGCGCCAAAAATTGATCGCTCTACTTTTTAGGGTAGAGATAGAGCAATAATAATCAATTTAGTATAATCGAGTTGAATCCACAAGGAATGTTTTGGTGTATGAATTTCAAATAGTAACCTAGTTACCTAATCACTATTCAAGCTACCAGTTAATATGTTTTTATGTTTTTGATTAACTAATGAAAAAGGAAAGTAAGTAACAATATTAAAGTTCAACTAAATAAATAACAAGTATGCAAATAACGAGTATTCAATAAGGAAATAAAAGTGACTTCAATTATACTTTAACTAGGTCTAAGTGATAGGGATTTAGGACTTTAACTAGAATTAGCCATTTTAATCTAATTTCATGTGGGAAACCTCCTAAGTATGATTCACTCAACTCTCATTGCAATGAAATCAAGTAGATTAATGAAATGCCTAATTCCTACTAAGATGTTAAACAATTCATTAACTCCCAATAGCTTATGGAGTTCTTTAGCCCTACTATCTCTAACATGCAAATCTCTTGATCCTAGCATCTAATCCAAGCCTCCTAAGCATTAGATCAAACACTTGATATGCAACTATGGTGATCAAGCATAATTACATAATAAAACATAGCCCCAAGAGAAATAAACATGAAATTAGAAGGTAAATTCATAGATCAAGCCTAATCCCATCACTTATACCTAATCTACATATAATTGGAATCACAAAGAGAACTAGCTAGACATGATCAAGGAAAATAAACCATAAGAAATGCATAAAACCATAATCAAAAGATAAAGAATTCAATAAGGAAGAAGCATATGGTCTTGAATTTCAAATCCACAAAGTGTAGCTCCACAAATCTTGAAAATACCAAAATAGAAAGAGGGAAATGTATTTAGGGTTCTAAGAATGTTAAAGTATGAAAGATACCCAAATGGGGGTGAATTTAGGGGTTAAATACATAAAAAACGAGTTTAGAACGAGTTTGGAACGAGTTTGGTTCGAGTTCAAGTATAGAGGGACGGCCAACCGGCGGCCTGGTGGACCGCCGGCGGCCTGGTGGGTCGCCGGGCCAGGTCGCCGTCCTCTCTGTCCCAGCCGGCGGTCCAGAGGTGGTTCACGGCGGCCCATTGGGCTCTTTTCTTTCTCTTGCGCGACTTTTCCATTTTCACTCGTTCTCTCTCGTACGAACTCCGATTCTCAAACTGCTTTTTGCTATGGCTTCCTAACGAACTCCTCTTCGACATGGAATAATTTAATTGGCCAAATAAGTTCTCCATTTTTCCTGCAAAAAGCATAACAAGACTCGAGAGAACAAGGAAAACATAAATGAAATCAAACTAGTGAAATCCTAGCTATATAACTTGAAATTCCATATTTTTAAACATAGGTTTCACTCTAATTAAACTCAACATGCACATAAACTACGTGTTAATCACCAACCCTCCAGAACTTGTACCTTCTGCACCATAATTGCCACCATTTCCTAAAAATTCAACCTCGGTCTCATTTAGTCTGAATGCTTTCTCCCTTAACTTCTGTCTTGCTTCAATGTATTCTTCATCCCCACTACCCAATTCATCATCATCAAGACTGTCATCAGTCTCAACACCCTCATTTGAGTCATTCCAAGTCATGTCATCAGGTTCAGTGTCTGAATCCCCTTCTAGTAATTCGAAGTTCCAGTCCTTCTCAGTCTTTTTCTTTCTAGCCTTTCCAGAACCCCTTCCACTTCCACTAGCGATTTTTTCTTTCCTTTCAAACTGCTCCTTCCCCTTACCCTCTTTTCTAACAATTGTTTTAATTCTTTTCCCCTTACCCTTACACAACCCCCTTGGAAGTTTCACCAACTTCAGTGACTACACCCTTTCCCCTTCTACCTTCCACCTTTTGGATCTCTTGCATCAGCTAACCTACCATCCATGCAAAGATCCCCACTTTCAGACACTTCACCCTTTCTAACACCTTCATCTACATGGATGCTAAGACACTTACAATTTTTACTTAAGTTTCTAACCATTCTAATTACATCATTGTCATCTTTTAAATTAATAAAGGCAATTCCTGGAACTTTATATGCAATGCAGTTCCATTTTTAATATCCCAAAGCATGTACCTCCTCTAAAATATCACAATATCCAATCTTGTCTAAGTAAAACCCTTCTTTCCTAGCATATGTACCACCATCATAGAATCTAGTCCCCCCAATATGATGAAATTTACCCCCATAATTGAAATAGACTGCAAATCTCCCCCTGCACACAAGAAATCTCCACAAAATCAAAAAAAAATGCCACAAATCAATTCAAACGCATATATACTACCAATCAATTAAATCAGATACATTGCCACAATATACGATTCTCAAGTGAAAACGCCAAATTTTAAGACATATACCTTAATATTCAACTATGCATCCAATGCAACAAATGAAGCATGAATGTCCATCACTACAGTACTGCAACAAATAAAGCCACACAAAATTACTTATCCATCATTCATTCTCATTGTCGAGTGTCTGCTCTCACCAATCGTTCTTCGCTTATCATCGCAAGACTCTGCAAACCTCACCCTAAACTAGCGATGCTGCGAACCTCGAGTGAAGCTCGCCCTCAACTCCAGCAATCGCCCACTCTGATGGAAATCGACTAATGAATCGGAACATTCTTCAAGATTTCATGATTGAAATTAAAAAAAAAAAACCCTAGAAATCGCCTACACCCCTCTCTTTGCCTTAGAAAAATTAAATCGTAATCTGCAGTTTTGGATTGAATAAAGCAGAGTATGGAACATGTCGTTTTCTCATGGTCCAAATGATGTCGTTTAGACTGCATTCAAGACGATGACATTTAAGTTCGCAATGGCGTCGTATTTTTCCAGCTCAGACCGAAAAATTAATTGCCATGTCAAATCCATGTCATTTTTCAGGCTACCGGAATTAAGAACCAAGGAAAAATCAAACAATTGCCAAAGGTTGTTATTTACAGGGATTTTTGAAAGATTGCGGAAAAAATGAAAATCGGGTGAAAGGTTTTCAATTTTGGCGTCATTAACCCTAAAAAGAAATGAAATTAATATGAGATTTTGGGCTCAAGAAGTCCTTATCACAGTAAACTTATTCACATTCAATTGCTACTAATCAACCCAATATCAATGTTTGTACAATTTTTTATTATTATTTTCTAATCAAAACAACTACGGCGTAGAAACAAATCTTAATATGTTGCACCATCCAACTACTCCATTCATTAATTATATGTATGTTGTCTAGTTAGTTGAGTATGCGCTCCATAATTAATTAGTTATCTAACATGCACTCTACATTTAATGAGTTGTCTAGCATGCTTTGTCATTTTCTAAAAATGTGTCTAGAGAGTCCTATAAATAACATACAAGATGAAGAGTCTTTTGTAGTAATTCATCCACATCTGTTCAAGTGAACTTAAATTTTTTTGTTTCTCTCCAAATATCCTTCAATCCCAAATAAGCTCCAACACAAATATTCCCATTACCATAAGTCAAAACACTCAAAGAAAGAATCCTAGTTCAAATCGATCCTACAAAGAGGCGAGAGACTGATTTGTTGGAGAGAGAAATACTATTAAACATGTTAATTTTTATTTTAAAATTGAAAAAAGAAATTTATTTATTAAAAAAATATGTATTTATTCTTTATGTTGTACGGCGTCATTTTATTCATTGTCGATTTGTGCCACATATGCATCGTTGGATGCCACATATGATACTGGGGATAAATTGTAAAAAATTAAAAGGTTGTATATTTTTTTGCCACAAGTCAAAGTTCAGTGAATAAATCAGAATGGGTTATTGGCAAATAAATACATGAACTTTAGGTCGATTTTGATTTTGCACATAAACTTCAACTCATCCCAAAAAAATACACGAACTTATAAATCGTTATGATTTTATCTTAAAATCGAATTCCGGCCAAAACTAGATCCTATGTGGCAAAATTGAATTTGATGTTGCAATCCAGTGGCCAAAAAGACGTCATTTCAACTAAAATTTATAAAATAAATAAATAATTAAAATTGTAATTAAGATCCACCTCAGTTATATCACTTCGGTCTCTCTCCAATTTTTTGTTTTTGGTCTCTCTCTCTCTCGAGGAGTTGCCGTGTTCCCTCCTTTTCTTCTATCTCCCTCTGTTCAAGTCGCCAATGGCCAACTAACAGCAACGCTTGCCACCGCCTAGGGAAGCAGTTGCAGAGGGCAACTAGCCGTTGGAGTCACCACCGGCGATTTGGTCGTCTCCGGCAACCCTCCATCCCCTTAGGTGGACTGGGTAAGGCTAGGCGAACCCTCTGGATGTATCTACCGAGTTCGATTTGCCCAATTTCTCTAGGAAAGATTAATTGGGTCTCTACAATTGTAATTCTGCAACTTGGGGCCCAACGACTGTCTATCTCTTCCGGCAACGGCGAGGGTTTCTTGATAGCTTCCTCACTACTAAACGCCGACTCTGCCGCGGGTCATATAATTTGTGAAGAGAAGCTGTATTGTTCCATAGTTGTGAAGGAATCGATATCCCTACCATGTGACTTAACCTGCTCTCTCACTTCCTAGTCTCTCATCTCAAACCTGTCGGGGTTCTACTCTCCTCATTGCCCCCGACGCGACCGGTGTTAGTCTCGCCGTCGCCGCCTCAATGCCATCGGCCTACCCCCTAGATTTTCCCCAAATTGTTCCTATTGAAAAGCCCTAAAATATTCAGAAATCTGAAACCCGAATTTTCCTCCTCTTCACCTTGACTCAACCATCAGCAAGCTCACTACAGCCGCCTGGTAGTTGCCCCCTTCCTTTCCTCACTGATTCTTTCCTCATCTTCCCAGCACAACAACGGATCTACTAGATCGTCAGTAGCCGTGAGACGGTGAGGGAGTGCCTGAACGCAAATGATATTGCCTTCTCAAATCGGCAGAGAACCGCCGTGAATTACATCGCCTTCTCGAATCCCAGCGGCGGTGGCGGGGGACATGGAGGTGGAAATGGATAGTGAAGGGATGGAGAAGTGGAGGTGGAGCGTGAGGAATTTCTTCAAGATGATGTCTGTGTTCACGGTGTCGGACGTGTCACCATGGGTGGAGTGATCGATAGGTTTCAGAGATTGCAGAGGGCGTTGAGAAGACGGGGAGGATTAAAAATGGTGTTGGTTTTAATGAATACATATATTAATTCTAATTTATGTTGAAACAACACCTTCTTCTTTTTTTAGTTCTACAGGACGTCGTTTCGTTTCACCGTTGATTTGCGCCAGGTAGATTATCTGGCTGCCACGTCGGACTAAATATGACTCAGTGATAAACTCGGAAGGAATTAAATGTTCGTGTATTTTTAAATTATGACTTGAAGTTCATGTGCAAACCAATATCGGTCCAAAGTTTGTATATTTATTTGCCAATAACCCAATCAGAATCAACCCAAAGTTCATGTATTTTAATGTCAATAGCCCTAAAATAAATTTATTAAAACATACACAAAACTAATAAAAATTACTATTTGGGACGTTTGAGACACAGGAGTTGGTATAGATAATCTCAAATGATAACATTACTATACTACTTATTAGTATTATACTATTTTTACTCAAAATATTGTTATTCAATTGCCTAGACATGTTTGTACAATGGTTATTATTACTTATTGTCCTAACGTTTTAATTGTTTTGCAACAGCGTCCCAACGTTTTAAAATTTGTAACAATGTACCAACCTATATAATATTTTTAATGATGGTGTCCCACCACCAATTCCGGTGACTTTGTGCCGACATGGCTCGCTGGAACGCCATATGTGCATTTGACCTGGATTTATAATATTAAAAAAATAATAAATAAATAAATAAGTAACAAACAAAAAATATATACGAAAAAGTAAATGAGCGAATTCTGACTTATATCAACATAAATTAAATATATTTTTTTCTAATTATTCTATGAGAAACTTAAAAATCTACTGCCTGTTCCCACTGATTAAGCGACACTGAAATTAGGAGACTATAGCCTCCTTCTCTTCGATTCAACCCGCCACTGCCTAAACACCGGCCGTCGCCGGCTCAACCCCAGGATGTCTGTCCTCCTCCCGCACCATTTTCCTCCCATCACAGCGGGGGCGCCGCCTCCTCTGCATCCGCGCGATTGACGCCGTGCAGCCCTACAACTACAAGACATACCTATTCAACCGTTTCAGTCAGTCGAGCAAGCTGAAATCACTGTCATTGGGTTTGGACACCATCGTAAAAAATATTGTATACGTTGGGATATTATTGCAAATTTTTAAAACATTGGGAAGCTATCGTAAAAATTTAAAATGTTGCAACAATTAAGTGATAATAACCCTTGTACAATTAAAATTCTCTCCCTCACAAAATCAACATAAAAGGTATATTGAACATAAACTAGTATCCAAAAGACAACCTAATTTCTTCCGAATTGGATCCGAAACCTTTTTTCATTAAAATTAGGTTACTAAGTTATCGGTTTAAAAAAAAAAGGTTACTAAAGTTATCGATTCCTAATTTGATTAGGAAACTGGCTATATATACGTGTGCACAGATTTCTGAATATGTAAATTGAATACAACCTTGGTTTGTAGATAGAGATGGGAGAGAGAAAGGTTTTGAACAAGTAGTATTCGGCGGACTTCGATTCGGCAAAAATTCCGCGGCGGCGGTGGCCCGAGAACAATTGTATGGATGTGCGGATGATGCTTCCGATGAACATCCGATGAGGCACGTGCGGTGCTTTCTTAAACAAAAAAAATCAAATTCAATGTGTACAAGGAAGATGTGGTCGGAGAAACGTATTTGGGAATAAAGATTTTCAGGTTCTATTACAAGTGCAGTCGATGTTGTTCTGAAATTATTTTGAGGACGAATCCTCAGAACTCGGATTACGTTATTGAATCTGGGGCGTCGAGGAATTTTGAGCCTCGGCGCGCAGAGGAGGAGGAAATCGAGGAAGAGAAGAAGAAGAAAAGGAAGGCTAAAGAGATGGGAGATTCCTTGAAATCGATGGAGAACAGAACATTGGAGTCGAAGAGAGAAATTGACATCATTGCTGCTTTGGAGGAATTGAAATCGATGAAATCACGACGTGAAAAAGTTGGTGCATATGCATTGCTTGAAGCTCTGCATCAGCGAAATGAAAAGAAGCTTCGAGAAGAAGACGAAGAAGAAGAAGCTTACATAAGAGCAGTGTTCAGAGAGCGAAAAAATCAAAAATTGATGATGATGATGATGATGATGGTAATGATGATGATGATGATGATGATGATTTGGAATGTTCATCGCCTACATTGAAGATGAGCAAAGCACCATATGTTTTGAAGAGAAGGAGGGGATTTTATATCATGAAGAAATCCTCAACTGCAACTGCAACTGCTAAGGATAAGGAGGAGAAAGATGACTTACAATCATTGATGCAGCACTACTCTGAAACTACAGAGTAACTATTCGGTTTTCAATACTTTTGCTTAATGATATTTCCTATTGCTATTATTTTATCAAGTTGGTGTCTATTAGTATGTCTTATTGTTGTTGTTGGGTTAGCATTTTAAATTGAGGGAGTTGTTTGTTGGAGTATGTAGACAGATTTGGATACCAGAAAGAATGGTCCAAATCTTCACACAATACTCGGAAAGAATAATAAGGAAATTTTAACTTCGACGCACCATAATTCATCGCAGAAGCTAGAGAGGCTCGTTTCCCAATGAAATCTGCTGACGTGATGTTTGGTAGGCAATATAAGAAACCAATATAATATCAAATGGGTGTTTGGTACATTTAATTAAAACCAAGGTTAACTTGTCGATACCATTTTTTCAGGCACTGCAAATGCATAGATGAGAATTAATGGCTGACAATGTGCAAATGGGAGAGGCACAGACAAGTCCGAACTTGACGAGAGGCGCGAACAACTTGGGTTCGAAGGCTCGAGAGAGAAGGAGATCATGTTCGAGTTGTGTTATTAAGGGTAAAACAGATTCATTGGCTGATACGTGGCTAAATTTATATGTTTTTAGCTAGTGACTATTATTTGACTTTCAGTATCCTAAGTGATTATTTTTTATTTTGTCCATTTTTTTTGGGAAAAAGGGATCACTAATAGTGGTGTAAATGTTGTACATATAATTTGCATTGTCAATTAAATATCACATAGGGCCATGGTCCAAGGGGGCTGGCCTTCGCAACAACTATACCTTTAAGGGCTTGTTTGATAGCTATGATTAGCCAAGATAAAGAATATAATCTGGGTTTATCCTAGTGTTTGGTAGATAATATTCACAATCATGGTAGCCCGTTAGTAATGTCCGGCCCGAGAGTAAAACAACTGTAGCCTTTAATATTAGATATCGGGGCCAAGAGGTCTGGTAAGTAAATCGAAATTGAACAGTGCCATTTATGTAAAGTGTTCACCCCAAACTACCCTCTATCCCTCATTTCCATCAAAACTCGACAATTTCTAAAACTGAAGAAAAATCTCGAGGGAAGAACACAAGAAATCGGATTTCTGCGCAACGAGGGAAGAACACGAGAAATCGGTGATTTGGGGCGCTGATTGAAGAACAAAGGTTAGTAACCTCGTTTCTTGAAACTGGTTAATTATGTTAGTTGGGCATTTGTACTCTACCCTAAGATACGATTTAAAAATTAGAAACTAGGGTTAATGAGTTTTGCTTGCAATTTACAACTAGATTGTACGCCGATTCACAATTGATATTCTAGAGATTATCTAGGAAGTACATATGTTCACCATTCATTGCCAATTCTTGAAATTGTGGGTTTTGATTGTTTCAGATTTTAGGACTTGGTGGGTTGACGGGTTTGGCGACCACTTTCGAATACCATTGCAGATTGTTCACTTTCTATCAATTTCAATTGATTCAGGTACGCATCATCTTCAATCTTAGCATGTGTGAGCGCTTACTTTTTCTTATAAAATTGGGATGAGAATAAATCAAAAAAGTTCTGGATTGAAGAGGGATATTTTCTACATATAGGGCTTCTTTTGCTTGGTAGTTTTGGGGATTGATCTATTATGTTAACTGTTAAAGTTCTCAAATTTTTAGTTTTTTTTTTTTTTGGATTTTGTATGCTGATTGTTTTATACCTTTGTCACATAGGATTTTTTTTTTTCCATGAGAGGGCTTGATTGTATAATTTGTGGTATAAAATAAAAAGTAGAAAAATTTTAGCAAGAATGAGATGTTTTTTAATTGATTTCTTGGGCATTTGTGCTTCTTAGAAGAGATGACACTGATATGGCACATAGTGTGAGATCAAGTAGGTCTTCATTTGGCTCTAGCAATGGGTTTGAACTTTGAAACCCCTTCACACAACTCTTTTGCGTTCCAACTTCGCTCCACCGCAAGTTATTTCATTTCATTGCATATGCTGCTTTTGGCATTACATTTATATTCCTTTTCCCATAATCAGCCAGAGGTTGGATTTAAATATTAATGTATTTTGCGGTTAAGTATCTTCTATCTCTTTCGACATCCATATAATATGATACACACACTTTCAATATTTATGTACAAGTTTGTTGTAGGTACTGCCTAGAAGCAAGAGATCATTATTTAGATATCAAAAAAAAATATTGTGTAATGTTGTTCCATATATAAGACTCTATTTTGTTTTCCATTTCTATTCTTGTGAAGTGCCATTGGCATTAGGAATGAGCTTCCAGAAGCAGGGTGGAGTGTGGGGCGATCACCTATTTTCCTAAATCAGTTCGGAGCAAATAAGGAAGGTATCTTTGCCAAAGAATGATGCATAGAGAGAATTTAGAAGAAGCGGTCCTTATCACTAGAAAAAAAAAAAAAACGCAGCCTAATGTTATTGAAGGGAAGAGCGAAAGACGTGTGAAGAAGAGGTGGGATATTCCTAGTGTAGTTCATGAAAGTGTGGAATGAGAGAGATTATCTCCTTGTTTGCTCCCAAAGCTAAGAATTCAAGTGTAACTAAAGATAGTGCTCCCAAAGCTAGAATGATATGTTTTAATGCAAGTGAACTTTTCATTGGTTTCATGTCAATCTTGTATCCTCCTGACTTCTGTAATAAATAAATACATGTCATGCGTAACTATGAGATTTTTAATGAAAAAAATTAGCAGCAAAAATAATGAAGTTATGAGATTTCAAATTGTATATAATAATTTTTTTGTTATTTTGGAATTTAAAAAAAATGAACTCTATTCAAACAAAGTTAACTAATATTTGAGATTATTTTCCAAATGTTGTAAGGTTATTTTCCAAATCTTTACTTCAAATGTTGTAAGGTCATTTTCATTTTCTATTTTAATCTAGACTTTAATTTTATATACCAAACACATATTTTAAGTTATCTTGTTTTTTTCATCTTACGTACTAAACACCCTTATAAAACTTTCATCTCAGTTAATCTCCCCTCATCAAGATAACTCATGATTATTTTTATCTTATCTTACCTTATCTCATCCGGGCTACCAAACATGGCCTTAGGGCCTGAATGGTAGGCCCAAAAAGCCATGAAAAGGCAAGATAAGGATTATTATCTTACGTTTTTTGGTATTTGGTGTCCGTGAAAGCTCTTCTTAGTGGCCCGTGAAAAAGCATGTTGTAATGTATATATTTAGTAATTAGTATTAGGTTTAATCTTTTCCATATTTAGCCTAGTATTAGTGTGTGTATATATATGTGGTCTCTTCACTTGATTCAATATAGAATTTCCACCCCACTTTAATGTTCTTTACGATTCATAACATGGTATCTAGAGCTCTAGGTTTTTAGAGTTTCGAATTTTTGGGGGACTAAGTTCGTTCAGAAAAAAAAAAAAGAAAAAAAAAAGGGTTTTTTGGTTGGAAAACGGCGACGCCACCCATTTCGTTTTCAACCAGCACCGGTTGATACCGCTTGCACAGGGAATAGTGCGATCGTCCGGCACACCTTCGCCGAAAGTTTCGTTGCCGGCGGCAGCGCGTGTGGGTCCCACGCGCCGGTAGAAGATTTCTGCGCAAATTCAGTTTCCGGCGGTTCACCGGCGCGTGAGGGCGCGTGCGGCGGTGGATTTTTCTCCGGTCAGTCTCGGTCGACTCGTCTCGACATTCCGGTGGTGTTGGGTTTGTTTTTTGGTCTGCATTGGGTTCCGTGTGAAACCAGCTTTGGTATTGCTTCGATTTTATCAAAACTTTGTTGAGATTTCGTATTTATATTGAGCATGTCTGAGGCGGATAAGGCTAAATATGTTTAGGTTGTGTCCGTGATGTCAAAAATCACGGAACATAAGCTTTGTTCTAATAATTATATGGATTGGCGTCAGACTATTGAGCTCTATTTGCTCAGTATTTCGATGGATCACCATATTTCTAACGTTCTCTTTCTGATCAACATAGTAGTGCTCTACTTAGTCGAGCTCCTACTTATGTGCCTGGCAAGCCACAGTACAAGAATGATGGTTCTAAGAGTTCCTCCGGACCGGGGCAATGGCATGATAACGCGGAGTGTCGTTATTGCCATGAGATTGGGCATATCAAGCGCAATGGTCCAAAGTTGCGTAACAAGAAGCCTCCATCATCTGCTCATGTTGCTGACAGTAGTGGTTCTCTCACTGTTTCTACTTCGGAATATGCAAAGTTTTTGCAGCATCAACAACAGAATTCATCTTCTGGCCCGACCACTGCTCTTGCTGATTCTGGTAAGCCTACTGCCTGCGTAGCTTCCTCGCCAACCAAATGGTCATTGATTCAGGTGCTACAAATCATATGACAGGTAATCCTAGTTTATTTTCCACATTTGAGCCACATCAGACTCTAAACCCAGTTACTCTCGCTGATGGTTCACAATCCATTGTTCGTGGATCTGGCACAGTTCAACCAACCCCTTCATTGTCCTTGTCTTTTGTCCTTAGTCTTCCTGAGCTCTCGTTTAATTTGTTGTCAATTAGCAAGCTTACACGTAATCTGAATTGTAGTGCCTCATTTTTTCCTGATTATTGTTTGTTTCAGGATCTTACGACGAAGAATATTATTGGTAAAGGACATGAATCAGGCGGCCTCTACATCCTTAATAGACAACCATCGTCTCCAGTAGCTTGTGTTGTCACTCCTGTGGATGCACATTGTCGGTTGGGTCATCCATCTCTTCCTTTGTTAAAGAAATTGTGTCCGCAATTTTCTAGGTTATCGTCTTTAGATTGTGAGTCGTGTCAGTTTGCTAAACACCATCGTGTTAGTTTGAGTCATCAAGTCAATAAACGAGCTGAATGTAATATCCCGGAAAAATATATATACATATATTAAGCTAAAATATTATAAGTAGAAATATATAATGAATTAGAGATTAACTTAGTGAGTTGAAATTTAGAATTTAATTGATATCTACCGTTATGCGGTAAGTGAGAAGAATTTATCGAGAATAATTTCTAGAAGAGTACCGAAGGTAGAAAATATATAACATAATTTATGTGAGTTTATAGAAGTATATTCGAACTTGTTATTACATGAGTACAATAAATAATTAGATGCATAGCAATAAAGGAATTTATATAATAAATTTCTTTGTAGTTTATATAGCAAAAAGGATACTAATCAATACTAATTAAATAAATTAAAAACAAAACAAATGTAAAGCAAAGAAAAAGAGAATAAAAGAAACGAAACCAAAAGAAAAGAAAGGAAAATAATATATAAAGAAAGAAAAGGGAAGATAATTGTTAATACTACTATTACTAATAAAAATAAAAAAAAAGGGAAAAGAAAAAGGAAAAGAAGGAACGGGATTAGAACAGAACGCAGAACACTCTTCCTCTTCTTCTTCAAAACGCAGAAACACGCATATTGCACCTCTTCTTTTCTCTTCGATTTTCAGCTGGATTTCAAAGGAGAAAACATAGAAAATCAGCGAAGGTAATCCTACAACTAGTTATGATTATTAGATTGAAATTTTCAACTTTTAATCTCCTCTTCAGAAACCCTACAGATCTTTCCTCTTACCCTTTTTCTAGAATAGATATTTTTCTTTCAATTCTTGGTAATTATGAACTCTATGATGAATATTATGCACGAATTTATTGATTATATACAGATATATAACTGTTTCCAGAAACTGTAGATGCACCATCCCTTCTCTTCAAGCTTGAGTTGGTAGAATTTGAATATTAGCTTCTATTTCTTGATAATTCTGTGTGTCTTGAATGTATTGGAAACGTTTGATGTAAGAAATATGCAAAACTCGAATTCTAGCCTAAGAGTTCACGATGGCTGACCCTCTTCTTTCCGTAGATGCTAATGAAATCTTGTTGATTCCTAGTTTCCATGCTTGAATTAGTACTTTAAGTTCATAATTCAGTGTTTGGAATTTGGAGAAGTCAAAATTGTTGTTGTTAAATCCTTGTGCTGAAAAATCAGTAGACTTCGAACCGGATTCTGGAAAATCCGCCTTCTATATCATTTTAAACCTTATTCCATATGAAACCTCGTCTTGTTAGCCTTCCGTAGGTATTTTCGAATTCTCATTCGGAGTTCGGATGATTTAGTTATGATTTTTCGAAGTTAGAGTGTAAATCTGTTAAAATGTCTGCTGCTGTTTTTATAATTCCGAATCTGCCATGTTTTAAGAGCTTAATTCTGGGCATTTTAGTTTACCAAAACACTGTAAAACCGGTACCATCGGAAACCCCTTTTCGTTAGCTTTCCAACGGAGTTCTCGGAATTTCAAACCGAGTTCGGATGAGAGAGATATGATCAAAAGAAGACAGAGTGGTCAAGCTGTCAAATCTGAATTTTCAACTCGAAAATTTCTAAATACCAACTTAAGAAGAGAACCAAATTAGATAAAGCCTCTAAGCTTTAAAGTAAAGTATAAGAGACTTATTCATAATAGATATGAACAATTAATAGCTAGTAGAACTTAAGCTAAAAGCATAGAAGTATATGATTATATAGAAGATGGAATCAGTAGATATTTGCTTTAGTAAGCAGATGAACTAGAAACACCTTCTTATCAAAATAAGTGTGAAAAATATATTATAATTCTACCTGTGAAGTAGTCAATACCATTAAAGAAAAAAAATTATGTCCAAATAATAAAAAGAGAAACTCTAATTATTCTTGTATAAGCAGCTAAAGTTAAGCTCCTAGTACTTTGTTAATTATAAGTAAATATTTAATACTAGAATTTATAATAACCTTAGAGAGTAGCAATAATGGAGTATAATTATTTTGCCTTGAGTTAAAAAAAAAAGTGTTTAATACTAGTACTTCATACTTGAAGGTGCAAGTTCAGTGAGGAAAACCGAGAAAGGAAAAGATCAAGAATTTCAAGCTAAAGGTGAGCTTTCTTATAAAAGTAAAAATGTGAAACTTGATGCATATGATTTTATAAGAATTGTTTTGACTTGCCAACGTTTCTGCATCATGCATATTGCCTATCTACGAGAGAATTACGATATCGGCCCTATTGAATTAAGATGTCTTTAGGGTGTGTACACAGAATTGTTTAGTGTTTGAGAAGGAGGCCTACTTCTCAACACATTGTGCGTAGATGTGGTATATTCATACATGAGATTAATTGTCTGCAGACATGAGAAGCATGATGCATAAGCATGAACGATGAAATTATGTTATAATTGTTTTAGCAAGCACAGATTTTACACAAACCCTGTGTGTTGCTCGTAAAGCAAGTCATTCTATAGCTTTAAGAAGCATCTTTAAATTATTTGGGCATGTGTTCACCTGAGTACAATTTTGTATTCAGCCCTGTGTGTATTTCTAAACATGCAGGTTAGTTTGGAGTTGGAGCTGACGATGAGTGGAGTGGGGTGCTGAGCCGAGTCTCTCTTTTGATGTAAATAATGTATGCCCAACGGTGTATGTCTTCATACATATGCCGTAGCTACCCTTTTGTTGTCACACTCTGAAACTTAGTATATGTAAATCTAGCATATCATGTTAAGAATGTAGCTCGTTTAACTACTCGTACCGTCACTTTTGATAATCCTCTTTTGTCGAACTTGTTGAGATACAATCATATTTCGTAACTTGAAACATATGAAGCTAATGTTGATGAACGAGGTTCGTCCTTTGATTGTAAATGAAATATCGAGTTTGTTTTCCCTCGATTTGTGGTATTAGTTCCGAATTATTTTGATGTCGAATCATTGAAGTTAGTATAAAGAATTATTCTTTCCATTCCATCTCGAATTATATTGAAGTAATTGGATACATGTACTCGTCTTTGTTCTAGCCATTTCATCTCGAATAATTTCGAAAGAGTCGAGTTCTTTACAGGTTGTCATTTTGTTCTATTTTAATTCGGTCGCGTCCGGATTCCGAGCTAATCTCATGGTTAAGATTTCGGGGCGTGACACTGATGCTCCTTTTGAGTTAGTTCATTCTGATGTTTGGGGTCCTTGTCCCATTACATCAAAGTCCGGTTTTAGGTATTTTGTTACTTTTGTGGATGATCATTCTCGTTGACATGGCTTTATTTAATGAAGATTCGTTCTGAATTATTTACTCATTTTTCTGCCTTTTGTGCTGAAATTAAGACTCAGTTTCATGTGCCAGTCCAAATATTGAGAAGTGATAATGCCAAAGAGTATCTTTCTGATACATTTCAGTCTTATATGGTCACTAATGGCATGCTTCATCAAACTTCTTGTGTTTAGACCCCGGCTCAAAATGAGTTGCCGAATGGAAAAATAGGCATCTCCTTAAAACAGCCAGAGCCCTACTATTTGCCATGAAAGTTGCTAAACACTTTTGGGCTGATGTTGTGTCTACTGCTTGTTTTCTCATTAACCGTATGCCATCGTCTGTTCTATCTGGTATGTCTCCTTTTCATGTTATGTTTCCATCCAAGTCTTTATATCCTATTGAACCTAAAATCTTTGGCAGCACCTGTTTTGTTAGGGATGTTCGACCTCAAGTCACCAAACTCGATCCTAAGTCTCTCAAGTGTATTTTCTTAGGATATTCTCGAGTGCAGAAAGGGTATCGATGTTTCTACCCCAGTCTGAACAAATATCTTGTCTTGACTGATGTCACGTTCCTCGAGCATACATCCTTCACTCCAGAGTCCCCTTCTGTACCTGAGAATGATGACTTTGATTTCTTAATCTACACTATTACATCATCTATTGAGTCTGTTGCGTCTGAGTCCGTTGAGTCCCCATCTCTCTCTGATATGCCTCATCCTCGTATCGTCCCACACTATACACGTCGTCCGTCTGCTCCGGTTACAGAAAATTTAGTCCCTCCTTCGTCTGATTCTGGTCCTGATGATCCAATAGCTCCGTCGTCTGATCCTGTGCCGAGCGATGATCTTCCCATTGCCCTTCGAAAAGGTAAACGTTCTTGCACCTATCCTATATCTTCATTTATGTCGTATGATCACTTATCTCCCTCTTCTAAAGCTTTTGTCTCCACTCTTTAGTCTGTTCCTAAAACTGTTTCTGAAGCTTTAGCCCATTCTGGTTGGCGTGATGCTATGATTGAGGAGATGAATGCCTTGGATACTAATGGTACTTGGGATTTGGTAGATCTTCCTGCTGGTAAACGCCCTATTGGTTGCAAATAGGTGTTTACTATTAAGGTTAATCCTGGTAGTTATGTTGCTCGCTTGAAAGCTCGTCTTGTTGCTAAAGGGTATTCGCAGACTTATGGTGTTGACTATTCTGAGATGTTCCCTCCGGTTGCTAGGCTTACCTCTATTCGACTTGTGATATCCTTGGCGGCAAGTCATCATTGGCCTTTATATCAGTTGGATGTGAAGAATGTTTTTCTTCATGGAGATCTCAGTGACACAATTTATATGGAGCAACCACCTGGGTTTGTTGCTCAGGGGGAGTCTCATAAAGTGTGTCATCTTCGCAAGTCGTTGTATGGTTTGAAATAAAGTCCTCGTGAGTGGTTTAGTACATTTGCACGTGATGTTAATGCATTTGGCTTGAAGCAATCAGTATCTGATGATTCTGTTTTCTATATGTAGATGATATTGTGATTACTGGTAGTGATTCTGCAGGATTTACGTCTTTGAGAGCCTTTCTGCCTACTCAGTTTAAGATCAAAGATTTGGGAGAACTTAAGTATTTCCTTGGTGTTGAAGTGTTGAGAAGTCAGAGAGGGATTTTCTTATCTCAGAGGAAATACGTACTTGACTTGCTGTCTGAGACTGGAAACTTGGGTGTTAAACCATGTAGCACTCCAATGATTCCTAATTTGCAATTTAGTAAAGATGGTGTACCATTTGAAGATCCTGAGAGATATAGGAGATTAGTTGGCAAGCTAAATTATTTGAGGGTGACACGTCCTGACATTGCATTTCCGGTTAGTGTGGTTAGTCAGTATATGTCATCTCCAACAGTAGATCATTGGAATGCAGTGAAACAAATTTTGTGTTATTTGAAAGGAACACCAGGACGTGGAATTGTGTATGGGGATCATGGTCATGATAGGATTGAATGCTTTTCTGATGCAAGTTATGCAGGGCCGAAAGAAGATCGGAGATCTAATTCTGGATATTGTGTGTTCTTTGGTGGGAATTTAATTTCTTGGAAGAGCAAGAAACAGAAAGTGGTGTCTCTTTCAACTACGGAGTCTGAGTATAGAGCAATGGCTAAGTCTGCATGTGAAATTTTATCTGTGTATAATTTCCTAAGTGAAGTAGGATTAAAAGTCTCAATGCCTGCTAAGTTGTGGTGTGACAATCAGGCTGCTCTTCATATTGCTTCTAATTTTGTTTTTCACGAGTGAACCAAACATATTGAGATTGACTGTCATTTCATTCGTGAGAAGATTAAGAATGGGATGATTGCTACTGGATATATGAAGACTGAAGATCAGTTAAGAGATTTGTTTACGAAGGCCTTGAATGGAGTTAGGATTAATTATCTTTGTAGCAAGTTACACATAATTAACATCTATGCTCCAGCTTGAGGGGGAATGTTGTAATGTATATATATATTTAGTAATTAGTACAGTATTAGGTTTAATCTTTTCCATATTTAGCCTAGTATTAGTGTGTGTATATATGTGGTCTCTTCACTTGATTCAATATAGAATTTCCACCCCACTTTAATGTTCTTTACGATTCATAACAAAGCCCAAACCCGACATAAAAACACTGTTGGAGTTGCTTTATTTTCGGACCTAAAGCTCCGATAGCCTTTTCACACTTGAACAGTAATTTTCAATTACCCCTCTTTCCCATTCTAGACGGGCCTTCTCCTTCCCTCCCTCCCTCCACCGCCGACCACTACCACCGGCCTCCACCGCAGCCACAACCACCCAACACCATAGTCGCCCAAATCTACAGGATTTCCGTTGCAATTGGCGGCTCAACAGAGCTACGTCAACAATGGGCGGCTCAACTGCAACCTAAGGCCCAACATCACTCTCGGCTTCGTCTGCAACGCCGCCGCCTCCTACCCCTCCTTCCTCACCTTCCTCATCTTCAAGTTCAAATTGCCCTGTTGTTATTTTATTTTTATTTTTTTCTTTTCTTTTTTCCCTAAAGTAAAAGTTGTTGTTTTTTCAATAATTGAAATTAGTGGAATCATATGTTTTTCATGAAACGATTCCTTGTGTTCCTGTCAAGAAACAATGGATTAGAAAATTTGGCTATGGAGGAGAAAGTCATCGGAGAAGAAAGAGAGGAAAGCCAAAGGGAGAAGAGAGTGAGAAATAATATTATAATTTTTTTTTCATTTTTCTATTTTAATTTTTGTTAGATTTTTTTCTTTTTTTTAATTATCATTTTGTCTTTATATTTTTCCAAGGGTAAATATGCACTTTTGTAATTTTATCATGAGTTAAAATAATTTTATCAAACACACAATCCAAGATATCTATATTTTATCTATATTTATATTTTTACGTAACAAACACTCAAATACATTTCTTATCTTAATTTATCACATATTTTCTTATTTTAACTTATCACACATTTTCTTATCTGTCATTTTCTCACTCTTGCTACCATACGAGCCCTTACTGTCTAAAGAAATAAATATGCTAAATAAATGGCTTATTTTATTAAAATTGACCTGAAAATTGATTGATACTCTATTTCTTCCACGGTTTTAGGATAGAAAGAACTATAATTATTGCAATAATCAAGAGCAATGGTATGCCAATCATCATGCATTTTCTTGAATTTCTCTGCAAATTTTTCGCTGTTTGAAGAGCATCCGTACCCATCGTCACATGATCCACTGCATTTTTCACCTGTGTATCCGACAAAATAAATAAATTAAAGATACAAACGAACCAAATCAATTAAAAATATCAAAAATGTTGAAGGATAAAAGATCTCGAAAATAAAATGTGAAACTTCAGAAGAGATATGTTGTATGAGAAACATTAAAACCAGGTCTAATTTGTGGTAACAAAAAACAAACTTACTGAAATTTTTACTAAGATCGCAATTAATAAATCGATTAATAGATCGTCTAAAATTATGACAATAAATCGCAATTTATAAATCGTCTAAAATTATGAGCTTAACTAATTTCATTGTTTTACTCTAGTTGAGACATGGACCCTTCGTGAATAACCAAAATTGAAAAAAAAAAAAAAAAAAAACAAAGAAACAGAGTAGTTGTTAAGATTGTAGTCGGGCTCTTTCAAAAACAAAAAAAAAAACTTTTTATACAAATTGGAAAAATATATAATTTGGTGAAATACAAATTGGGTTCTTTAAAGCAAAGAAAAGGGATAATTTTAAAATAAACATAAAGTATACGTGTACCCAAATTATTTTTTTTTCCCTTTGTCCCATGCAGCTTTTATGTACTTGAAAAAACATTATTCCTCCCCTTTATGTTTATCCTTCCATTTTCGGAAAGATAGAACGTAATCCTATCATTTTCTTCTAAGAAATCCAAGACCTAATGAGTTGCTATAGACCTGAATCTTCAATTTATGTAAACCTTCTACTACCACAATCTTCAATAACTAACTTTCTTTTTCCACACGTGTATCGGCCTAGCATAAGAAGGATGATGCATGAGAACAAATGTCTCATGTTCGCATCCGCAACAGTACGATCTTTGAATTTTATGTTAATTGTTTCAAAAAAAAAAATCTTATTTTCTATTTATAGTACATCATACGACACTACATCTAAAGAAAAATGTTCGTAGAATGTTCATTATTTATTTACACAATCTTATCAACTTGTATCATACTTATAAAACCCTATGCATCAAGGGTAAACACACCCCAAATTTTTCACCAAACACATTCAAGGCTCACGAAAAGCAAACAAACAAAATATGACTCAAAACTACAAACTATAATGCAAAGACTTAAGTTAAGTGTCACTCTTTTCTAACTAGCTAGCTAGGGCTATCGGCACCAAAATTTTATCACTCACGACACAAAAAAGCAAGTCGGATCCTCTGCTCCATTATTTTGAAACATCTCTTATTGCATTTACGGATGATCGTTACATGTCTAGACACGTGTGAGTCATCCGTAGATGTAATAGATGATGTTGCACAAAATACAACAGAGGATCCAGCTAAGACGAGGCACCCGTTTCAATTTTTCCAAGGTTGGACGGCCCCAAGAACTATAATAGCTACGATTACTAAGAGAAGTATAATGGCAAAGCACATGCATTTTCTCGAATTCTTCTGCAATTTCCTTGCATTTTGTAGTTGAGTCGTACCCGATTGCACGTGATCAACTGCGTTTGAGACCTGAACGAGACCCTCAATCAACACGCGACCCACAAACTATTCCGCGATATTATTTTTTTTCGAAATTTGCATATAGAATCGCGCAAGATCAATTACAAGTTTGGATAAAAACGAACCTGGCTCTCGATGTTGTCTAGGATGTCGCCTTGAGCCTCGACTAGAACAGCCATATCGAGATAAATCTGGCAAAAAGAGATGAAGGGTTGTTGAGATTAGTGAAGTCTTGGAATGTGATCCAACGGTCGTAGTGGGACTACAAAGTACCTGATGAAGATCAAGAAGCTTTTTCTCGATTTCTTTTACAGCATCGTGCCTCTCTTGAATTTCCTCCAAAGTATTCATCACCTACAATTTATGACATACGCGTCGAAACAGAAAGAAAAAAGTTTGTAACAAGATGAGAATGAACATTAGTAACTTTGGAAAAAGGAGAGAGAGAGATGGCGTACCTGCCCACGCCCCGATTCTTGCATCGCCTTCTGGAATATCTGTTCACTGTTTCCGGTTTCAATGAGATGATTGATCGTCTGTTAGTCAACGAGTTCCGAAATAAATATCTTCTACATGATGCAGATTTCAAGTTTAAAATAAAGAGTAAAGCATACCTCTTCATCTGGTCTAGTTCCCGTAACTGAATCAATAGAAATTGAGGCATACATTAGATAAAACAAAATAAACATCAAATGAAAGTAAGCTATGCAGTTCACTATGCGAAATGTGGCAAGATTTTTGTGTTTGGTCTGACCTGTTATTACTCTTCTCTCAACAACCTCGCGATATTCTTCTTCTATCCTCTGTCTCAAAGTCTGTCGAAAGAAACGAAATATCTCGAAAGTTAAACATAACCTGAACTAGAAAAGAATTTTTTCAACAACAGAGTGAAGACTAGACCTGAAATTCTGTCATGAGGTCTTTAAATTTCTTCGTCAAGGCACTGCAAGGAACGAATGACTGTTAACTTAATTGTAACATTAAAACGGTAGAAATAACCGGAGATTACTATATTCGTATACACACTTTGTCATATTCATTCTTGACCTATCAACAGCAGTCCCTTTTCCAAAGCCAGGTTTTTGGCGATTAGCTAAGTTCTGAAAAGCAATAAAAATAAGAAATCAGTATATAGTGCTACTATGATATAGATATGCAGAAAACAAAGAAAGATACTGAGTCGTCAAATGCTTGAAGCTATACATCTTTGTTTATTGCCTCGATCTTCACTTTTATATTGCGCGCTATCTTTCCCACTTCATCAACATCTTTTTCCATCCGCTTCCTAATAGCTGGAATAAATACGACATGCTACAATAGTAAATTAGGAAGAACAAAACTCTCTACTTTTCTTTCTTCTGTTGATTCTTTTCTATGGAAATCAATTAAGCAGCTCGAGTGCTACACAGCTAAAAGGGACCATAAAATGGCAAAACATTTTACATTTCATCGAAGATGCTTTTGTAACTGATTTTGACTCCTCATTAGCTTCCTGATAAAAGAATGGTAACGAAAAAGCCAGTTAGCTCACACAAATATGGTTGTCAAAGAAATTATTTCGTCGAAACTGAAGGTTTAGATTTGAAGCATAGCCTCAATATTTATGTGCAGAACACATATTTTTCGACTCAATGTAACAGGCCTTACTAGAACCAAATTATATTACCAGAAATCGTCATCAAAGATAACACTTAATATGTATCCATACCTTGAGGTTCTGTAATAAAACATAGAGTTTGTCCACCTGTTTTTCGACGTCTTGTATCTACCAAAGAAAGTAAAGATGAAAATTATGAAGATGAAGATATTGTAACAAATAAATGACAATACAAAAAGGTATATGGAAATATTGTATGATTCTACTTGTGCATTTTTAAAATCACCTGCTTATTAAAGGATTCCAAAGCCACATCCGAGCTACTCCTAGGAAGTCGAGAGCCCATCTCAATATCGGATTCTCTAGAAGTGTTGCCTTTGGCATCTCCTACAAATGAATCCTGAAAATATACTAAACTTTAATGAGAATACGAACATTGAGGACCGTGTTTCGTTTAAGTTTTCTACGTAACTACAAAAAAAAAAGGACTCGAATACATCTTCAAATTGTAAGATGGTAATGCAGATACTCTTCTATTGAGAAGCAAATGACTTGATGAGTTCTTGTATACTAAGATACATGGGTTGATGAAATGTTCAAACATAAGGCTTTGAACTGAACACATACTATTTCTCATTTACTAGAAAATTTTTCTCGTCACATTTCAAGAAAAGAACAACTACTATAGCACATCATCAAACTTCAGAAAGTGCAGCAACATGTTTTTAGCATTTGTACTACTATGATAGTAGTAAACAAGCATACAAGGAAAGACTTCATACCTATACAAGTTATGTACACATGAACTTCACATCAACAACATGATCAAGCCAAAAACCATTTTTTTTAATTAAAAAAAAATGGAATATATCATGAATATGGAAATTAAAGGCAGACCAAACTGTTTGAAATCGAAAAATACAACTACATGAAAAAATAAACCTCAAACACATAACAAATCTTCACCAAGAAAACTGCATAAACATCAATTCTTGAACACTAATCGATCAAAGCAAGCCCACATACCAGAAACTAGGATTCCACCCAAAAACTACGTAATTAGCAGAAAAAACAAACAATAACTCAAAAACATTAAAAATACTAACCGTGAGAAGATCGTTCATCTTCAAAGAAAATAAAAAAGACAGAAAGGGAGAGTAGAGAAGAAATAGTGGGAATTTTTCAGAACTTTTTGGTGGAATTTATTGTGGGAATTGTTCGGCCGGCGACAACTGTTAGACGGGAAAGACGAGAAGAGAAAAGGGAAGAGAATTTCGCAGTTTTTTGTTTGATTCTTTTGGTGGACGATGATGAAATTAAAAGTGATCAAAGTTGGAAGAATAGGCGTTACATACAACAATTGACACTAAATTAGCCTCTAGTCAAAAACAAAGTTGGAATTTTGGAACCAAAATAAGGACTAATCCAGTGATTGCGACTTGAATTAGGATTGAATTTTCGACCGAACAGTCGTGTCAGGACAATGCCTCAACGTCAAGAATAGTTTAGTATTTGGATTTGTTGTGCTTTCGGTTTATCTTTGATTTCATACGTCCATCTTCAACATATTTTATTTTTAAGATAATAAAGAGGGAAATATTATAATTGGATTTGGTAGAAGGCTCAGTTATATTCTAACGTATTCTTGTCTAATTTCTTCCTGTGAACGTCTGAGCCAATCAATTATTCACAATACAAATGAAATTAGTAGTATTTGTTAGAAATTTGCTATTTAATCTCATCTCATCTCATATACTCCCACCTCCCTCTTTAGATTCCAAAAACTTTCGACACAAGAACCAAGACATTATTTATTTAGGGAATAAAGTAATGAGATCCACCATTATTAGATGTTTCATTAGCACAAATTTAATCATTTTAATTTTATTTTAATTTTCCAATAATAAAATTTAAAAAAAATACCGAAAAAAAATAAAATAAAATAAAAAATGGCTCTTAATTATAATTGGGTTTGGGTTATATACCACTTTTGGCAATAGGACCTCTGAAATGGGACAAATGGGACAACAACGCGATGATAACAAAAAGAATTTATATTCCCTCATGAAACCCTATTAGCCGTGTCTCGTCGAAAATAACTTCATGTTTGATAGAAAATAATTTTATATTGTAATTTTGAAAAAATTCCCTAAAAAAAGTGATTTTGAAAAATAATATAATATTCCTTTTGTTTCAATAATAGTCATGTTTCTTAAATATATATAAAACAACCGAGTATGAAAATAATGAAACTATACTAATAACTTGAGAGATAGTAAATTATTGTAGAATGATAAGTGTTGCACTCTTTTCTTTGAAAAAGAGAAAAGAAACTGCATTATCTTTTAAAAGTTTTTTTTTAAATCAATATATATATATATATACACGTTCCGTTGCGCATTCGGAGCATCACGTTAATTCATATGCCTACGTGGCATCACTACGGCCTCCATTCCTATTTATCTAAAATCTACATATTTATATGTATTAATTATTATTTATACATTAATATTAATTAAATATTACTATAATTTTTCGAATTTAAAAATTTAATTATGAGGATTGTAGAATGGCCACCATTCATATTTATCTAAAATCTACATATTTATATGTATTAATTATTATTTATACATATTAATATTAATTAAATATTACTATAATTTTTTGAATTTAAAATTTTAATTATGAGGATTGGAGGATTCGAACTCATGATCTCCCACATAATATGCTATGTCTAATGCCACTATACCACATATAATTTATTTATTTTAATCCTAATATAATATGGAAATATAAGATATGTACAAATTTTCATTAATATATGGAGATATATTATAATATATGGTATATATTGGTTAAATTATTGATTAATAGGCATAATTATGAGAATTTAGAAAAATAAATATTTATTCAAAAACAAATTTTAAGTGTTAATTCATAATTTAATTAATTTATTCAAAATATTTGTCGCAATATATGACATATCTCAAATTTTTGGATTTAATTTAATTATTCTAGATATTATTTAATAATTGGACGTTATTAAATAATTGGATTATTATTATTCAAGTTTGTGGATTATTATTCTAGATATCTCAAGTTTGTGAATTTAATAATTGGACGCTATTAAGTGATATTTTTTAAACATATACATTCAAGATATTTATAAATTTGCTATGTGTAATACCACTACACCACATGATCTCCCAAATCCACGCAATATATTCAACAATTTTTAGGCCATCCGTATCGGCCTTAGGCTATTTTCAGTTCGTGTTGATCGGGCTAAATTGTTTTTAAATTAACATATTTTGACCCTACCACTATTTTGACGGGTTAGGGTCGAATATTTCTAACCCGAATTTTTTTCAACCCGAATGAGCCAAACCAAATAGCCCGACAACTCGATAGGGCTGGCCCGGCAAGTTGGCTGGTTACCTCGATAATCCTAATTGTTTTTATTACTTAGTTGTTGAAGTTCATTACTTTGCTTCAAATATTGAAGTATATAAAAATATTATAATTTTACATGTTTACTTATGATATAATTTTATATGCTAAGTTATACACATATTAAAAATTACAATTATTACGCTCATGAAAATATATTTTTTTTTCTTTCACATTTTCACATCTCAAATAGTTACTTATTACATATTATGTAAGTTGGAGTCAAATAATATAAGGCAAAGTTTCTTAGATGATATAACATGACTTATTTTATTTCTTACAAAATTACCATTTAAAAAAAATTATACACTTTTTCTATTTTTGTCAATTTTTTATCCGACGGGCTAGCCCGAGCCACGAAGATTTAGGGTTAGGGTTGAAAATTTTTAGCCCGAAAAAAATGCAACTCGATTCGACCCGGATCGCATAACCCGAAACCCGATAGGACTGACTCGAAACTTAGCGGGTTGGCCCAATTGACATCCCTAAATATATTAGGACACAAAAATAAGCATTGTCTCAATGATTTCAGGCCATCCTTATCAGACCGAGGCTATTTTTCACTTCGGGTTGATTAGGCTAATTTTTCAGTTCGGGTTGATTAGGCTAAACTGTTTTTTAGTAAAAAAATATTTTGGCCCTAACATTATTTCGGTATTGAGGTGGCCCGTTGGCCAAGAAGTTTTTGATTTTTTTAGCTGTGACACTATTCGATTTTGAGGTGGCCCGTTGCATAATAAGTTTTTGAATTTTTTTTTGCCCTAACACTATTTTGATTTTGAGGTTGCCCGCTGGCCAAAATTTTTTCAAATGCTCTTAGTATGTATTGATACTCATGATATTTTTAATTATTAGACATAAATTCGAGTTTGAGGTGGCCCGTTGGCCAATATTTTTTTTTGAAATTCTTTTAGTATGTAACGATAGCTATAATTGTCAAATTTTTTGTAACAAAAAGTATAGTTTTAAGTTAAAACACTTGACAATATATTATACACAAAATCGATTTTGAAGTGGCCCGTTAGTCAATAAATTTTTAAAATTATTTTACTGTAGTATGTGTCGATAGCTATAATTGTCAAATTTTATAACAAAATTGTATATTTTCAATTTAAGACACTTCACAGTAAATTAAACATAAAATGAGAATCATTTCAAAATTTTCCCTTCATGCTATTTTCGATGTTAATAGGTTAAGCAGAGTAAGGCGTCAACATGGGCTATAAGGCCGTGAGTGATGATGAAGCGGAAGAGGTAACACTTACTCAACTCCTTATTCTACTTACCAACACTCCACATGAACACTGTGAGGAAGAAGATTCCTCGCGCATTGGAAGTAAGCTTCTCAAGGACCATCTAAAGTTACTCGAGAACCACGAATCAATGCAAAAAGTTTTGATTCAGTACCACAAGGAGAACAATCGGCTTGCAACAACTCTTGAACAAAAGGAGTTTGAGTTGTTTGCAATGACCGAGAAATTCAATGACCTTCATGGGGGATTTCAAAATTTATTGGCCAATGGGCCACCTCAAAATGGATTTTGTATCCTCAAAATCGAAATAGTGTTAGGGCCAATTCAAAGTTATAGTATTCTACTAATAATCTTTGTAGCAATATAATATTATAATACTCCATCTATCACGCCGAAATAGCCTCATTTCTTTATTTTATACCTCACATATATTCAAGAAATCAGGCTATTTCGACGGGATGGATGAAGTATTAATTATGTGTTCTTTCTAATTGTGTCTACTAAACATTAATTAACTAAAATCTAAATAATTTTTTTTATATTTTTTAATTAATTATGAGCACATCATATACAAATTTCTTGCAATTTGATGCTAGAATCAAACTCTAAACTAGTGGTTCGGGAAGAGACTAGGATGTAAATATATATATATATATATATATATATATATATATATATATATATATATATAAGATGGAGATTAAAATCGATTTTGAGGTGGCCCGTCAACCGATAAATTTTTGAAATTCTTTTAGTATGTATTGATAGCTATAACTGCCAATCTTTTGTAACAAAAATGTATATTTTCAATTTAAGACACGTCACAATAAATTAGACATAAAATGAGAATCGTTTTAAAATTTCCCGTTGATCGGGCAGAGCTTCATGCTATTTTCGATTTTAATAGGTATAACCATAGTACTCGATAAATATTGGAGTACAACATATTAAAATACACATTTTTTTAACAAATTATCATAATACTACCATAATAAATATACAATAAAATGATACCCGTCGAATTTCGACAGGATACAAACTAGTATATCTTTTAAAAGTTATGTACCCTAAAAACACATGGTTTCTCATTTCACTCTTGCTATCGAAGATAAATGAATGTAAATACATTTCGACGAATTTGGGAAGAACAATACTTATAAAGATATAAACTAGTCACCTCTCATGGGCACCTTTACTATTTATATTTGGGTCATTTTATTAATTTTGTTTTTGTTTTTTCATTGATATTTATTTTAATACCTTAATAACTATTAATAGCATCATTACATTCATAAATCACATAAAATCAAACATCGATTGTTTTCGTTATTCATATTTTTAAAATTCAAGGGATAAAAATTAAATTGATATTTGATTTTTATGTAATTTGTGAATGTAATAATGCTATTAATAGTTTTGAGATTTAGAACAAAGATAAAAAATAAAAAAATAAAAAAAAACAAGAAAAAAAAACTCATGATAAAATAATCAAAATGTAAACGTTGCCCACAAAAGATACTCATAGAATGTGACTAGCATATCATTTATCTATGCTTAAGTATTTAATTATAATCATGTTTATTATAAATTGTGTGCTTTTTTTTTTTTTGGGTACACTTGATGCTTAAGTATCGGCATATCTATCGTGTCTAGTAATCATGCTTAAATCAATGAAAGATAATAGGAAGATCAATGGTTCATATCTATTTTTATTAATTTCTTAAATCATAACTTATTTTTATATGAACAAAAATCTATATAGTTGTATAATATATATTAAAAATGTGAATTAAGTTTTAAAGAAAATACGTTTTAATTAAAAGTAAAGGAAAAAGAAGAACAAATGAGGCAAGTCAAATACTATCATCTTATAACTTTTTACAGGAATTTGTCACATAACGTGAAAACACATTCGATGCCCTTTATATTCTATAATTTGTATTGTATATACAATCACAAATCATTACGTTATGCTTCATAAAGACTTGAAGTGACTCACTTCTTTTGGGCACGCTTATTAAGAAATAAAGGAAGGTTAAAGGTGGTACCCACCATTAATAATTAGTGTAAATTAATAATGTTGAGTAATTGTGTTTGAATTTCCCATCAATTTTGAATCATTTAATTAGGCTAATTGAGTCATCATGTGACTTTGTTGGTCTATAAAATAAAGTGAGTCACTTTTATAAAAAAAATATCTCAAAGTGGAAAGTGAGACACTTTGAGAAAAACGGAGAGAGTATGGTTTCATGCAAATTCATGATGAACACTATGTTCAATCATTGGGGTGTTTGGTTTGCATGACTAGATTCAATGCTAGACTAGGTGTGTTTGTTTTGTATGACTAGATGAGTTTAGTCTAATGTAATAGTGTTTAAGGCCCAAGACTTAATCTTAGGTATTCTCACAATAGGATTAGTCTTGCTTAGTCTAACATTTTAAGTCTTGGTCTCCCCCTATGACTAAATTAATCTGGGGCTTGTTTTCTTGGGCTTATATTTGATTATCCTAGATTGAATCTAGTCATGTATACCAAACACCAAAAGATAAGCCCAAGAGAACAAGTCCAAGACTTATTTGGTCATGGGAGGGGCAAGACTTAAAATGTTAGACTAAGCAAGACTAATCTAATGTGGCAATACCACAAGATTAAGTCTTGGGCTATATTTATCACACCAAACACTATTGCATAAAATTAAACTCATCTAGTCATTCAAACCACACTATTACATGAAATTAAACTCATCTAGTCATTCAAACCAAACATCCCGTATGAAACAATTTTTTTCTATAAGCAATTAAATAAAAATTTAAAAATCACATTACGGACTATCAAAATTGTGAATAGTCCCACAACCAAATAATCTCCTACCGCTAGGCTATCACACACAAACGATATGAGACAATTTTGGGACAATTTGATGTTTATTCCATTTTATAAAATCCTGAAAATCGTTCGATAACTTATGTTATTCTATTGGGTTTCACAATTACACCCAGAGTGGGTCTTTTTTTTTTCCCAATTACTTTGAATAAGTACACAATTAATCTACAACTGTGTCGAATGGATTTTAGCCCGGCCCAATTGAGAAAATCTTTCAAAAACCAATTTTTTCAATACTGGGAATATTTCTATTTAGGTCCATATAATCTATTTGGGTAATTCGATCTACCATTCTCATATTTCTTTATTCTGATTTTCCAAAATTAATTGATTGGTTTATCTTATGTTTGAACTAATAGTCCATTCGAATCTCTAAAATTATCTATCTTCTATATATAATCTATAGATTATGATATGTTAAAGTTAGAACAAAGTAAAAAATGACTTTTAGTTTTAACCAACTCCATATTAACTAAAGAGCAAGCTAACGTATGCATATACCATCTTTAATATTAATTTTTCTAAACACACAAGTATTTTATTTTCTCTACCGGTCATCGAATGATTGGCAGTTTATCTCTTCAACCTCTCATTAAAATATACAAAATCAAAGATTCGAGACAAGGTCCAAAGATTTTATTCTCCTTGATAGTATTATTTTTCTGTGAAAATCTATATAGTTTGATTGAGGCTAGACAATTAGACCATCATTAAATTTGCAAGTCATATTTGAAGACAATTAGAGATTAAATTCTGACATTTCAACAGAATAATCAAGATTGTGAATATTCAATTCCGCCACGAAGCATATATTTGAGAAGCCTAGCTGGTTTTATATGTAATGGCACTCTATATTACGACCGATAGCATATTTAATACTCCATGAAATAAACAATTTACCCTAGCCATATATAGAACCAATTAATTTAACATAAACATATGTTTTAGGTTAGTTGAAAAACATTTGGACTCGGTTCGAAAGTTAAATCGAACATGTAGTATCTCCGAATTAATTGATTATTTCACGTTACTTTATGATCTATTCCAAAAGTATATGGGATCCTATATTTTAACTATGGTGTATAAACCATGCATTAATATTAATTTTGATGATTTACTTCATTTTTTTTCCTTCACTTTTCAATAATTTTGTTTAGTCTAAGTTTATATTCATTGACTAGTGCTCACTAATTTAATTAGCATCTACTTTATTAGCATCTACTTTTTCCGTCCATCAATTCTTTGCTTATTTGCCATTTCAGTTAATCCACCATTTTTTTGTCTATTTCATTTTTGGCTTTAACAATAATCCGATCGATAATAAAATTTTGTAAATCAAAATATAAATTAGGATTCACAAAAATTCATTAAACATTTAACATCACCCATCCATTTATTTACATCATATACCCTTATTAGGCCCACCACATGTGACAACCCAACTCATTTGGTCTACAATTAAAAATTTTAAACTACATTTTGATGCGAGACTTCTATTTCACTCACAGTACAACTAAATAATACTGTAAAATATTACGCTGGCCCTTCATAGGCAATGGATTGGTGGACTGGGAGAGTATTATTTATCTTTTACCATTTTCAGTTTATGAGTTAAAAAGTAAAATTAAAATCTATAAAAATAATTATAAATCATGATTGGATTAATAGATCCTAGTTAATCACATTCATCATCAGTGCTTGAGTGTGTAGTTCGAATTTTCTAAGAGTAGAGAAATAAGGTAAATTGCGTAGTTCGAGGAAGAGAATTAGAACATAGATAAAATCATAGAGGAGATCAAAAGGAAATTATGGAATTGGTGTTTATCGAAATTAAATCTTTTAAAGATTGGTTGTTAGATCCAAAATAACCTCGACAGGATTATTTCTTGTATGTTTTAATCCTCATGTACATCGGTATTTCAAGTACACATTTTACTTCTTTAATAATCTGTTGGTTTCTTTGATAAAATAAAAAAATTAAAGTAAAAGAAAGCTATGGCCTCAATTGAGGCAATGGATTAGGAGAAAGTTCCACGAGATAAATAGGGAAACAAAAACCAATTAACTTTCTTTCAAAAAATATTTTAACCTTTATTGAGTGGAGGGTTGTTTAGCTAATTAATTAAGCAAACCATGTTCCATGTTAAATCATTGAAAAGTGTCCATTAATATAATGACTCGTCATCTTAATTGTGGTCTTAATCAAGATTAAGCTGTCGGTAAAAGGACACGACATATTTAGCCCAAGTGCTTAATTTTGTCGCTTAATCTTTGATTAATCTTTGTTAATTCTATGGTGGTTTTGGAGAAAAACTCCTCAATTTGTGTATTTGATTCTCTGCTAATCCAAGTGCGTCAACAATATTTTTTGTATTTGTGAGTCTGTTTTTCTTATTATTTACATTAATGATGTCATAGTTACATCCATACATTGTGTCTGATCTTTTTAAATTAGTAAGGATTGTGTTTAGTCTAACAATAATATTTATAACTCATTAACCGCATTTACGTGCGTTTATTTTGGGGGACATAATTAATTTAAAGATTAATAAATTTTGGGATAAAACATAAGATGAGATAGAATTAAAATAATTCTATTTGTTTGGGTGAAATTATATCTCATGATTAGTACCAACTGAAATGTTGGCTTATCATGAGCTTTGGGATATCCTTAATTTGCAATCTTACAAATGAACATTCACGTCTATGAGCTTTAGTGGTAGCACTACTACTAAGAAACTTTAATTATGGTATCTATTTTATTTAGAAAATATATAGTTATTCATCTAGACATTAAAATAAGTAAAGTTAATTCATCTTTTTCATCTACTACTTCACAAAATATGAAGAAGAGAGAAACTAATTTTAATAAAGAAAATCACAAGTATTAACAAACGATTGCAAATCTTATTTCTAGTTAAGAGTAAATTTCATCCACCACGCTGAATAGTGAATGATAAAATTGTTGAAAGTGAATAAATAGTAAAATTATTGCGATAAGATTATGAGGATAATGAATAAAGTAGTGGGCTCTAAAAGGTAATAAAATACACATTCATAAAGATATACTAGTTCTCATTATTTAATATATAAATGTATTATTATATGCATTAGAATAAAGGGACACACTTGGGTCAGCCGGAGGCACCGTGTGACCGGGCTAAAACAATGACACTTTTATTCATATAGATTGACACTTTTCTGTATAATATTGACACTTTTAAAAATTGTCATTTTATTCGTAAAATAATTATGTTAAAGATTAACATTTTTATTCATATAGATTGACACTTTTCTGTATAAAGATTGACACTTTGGGCCCGGCCGCACGGTGCCTCCGGCTGACACAAGTTTTTGTCTAGAATAAATATCCATAATATATCATCTATATGTATCACCACAAATAGCCTTGCCTTTGCATACTAAGCCCCAATTAATTTCATCGACCAATACTGTTTTAGATAAAATCCTTTTTATCATTATCAATTATATTGTTGAACAAACTTATGATGTGAGATGTATAATTTACCTAATAAAACATGCACGCTCACAAATAATTATATATATATATATATATATATATATATATATATATATATATATATATATATACGCATTTAATTATGCGATTAACGAACACGACATGATACTTTTCTAACTTACAGAATGAATTTGTGGGTAATTAAGCAAACCATGCATGTTCCACTTAAATCATGAAAGCTTGTCAATAATCTAATCATATGGTCGCCATCAAAATCATAATCGACTTATTAAGTGCAAACCCTTCAAAATAAACCTATCAATTTCGACTTAATTATTCATTATTTATTTTCGGTAAGTGGCTTGCACTTGCACCCCGCCAAAACCCATTAAATTCAGATATAATATTATAATATGTTAAAAATCATAGTTATCCGAATAGAGAAAATATTGCTTCATTTTCTATTTCTACTTTTCTAAAATTATTATTTATTCCAATTAGAAAACAACTCTAATCATATGCATATATTCGGAATAAAAAAAATTAAAGATATAATTAAATAATATTTTCATGGCCGTTTGGCTAAGCTTGTATAATATGTTCATTGGAAAAAAAATATATATAGTTTTTTAGATCAATATTTTAATCATATTGTAATTACATTAATATAATAGTCGTTGTAACATTTCATCAAAATCTCACAATTTTATCATCTATCGTATCTTATTTATGTGATATATATGTCATATCTTTATTATATATCGATCAAAAAGAGTGATATTCAATAACCATAGATAAAAAGGATGTATGATTAGATGAGTAATGCTCCCCTACCCTCTATGGGCATGCTTAATATGCCCACGGATGAGGTGGCGGTATTATATTTAAGGAAAAAATTAATTAGTATACCTTATAAAAATAAACCCTACCAAAAAAAACTAAACCCTAACAAAAAAAAACTAAACCTTAAAAGGAAAAATCATTGACGTGGCAGTGCCACGTCAGCCGTGGGCACATTAAGCGTGCCCACGATGAGTAGGGGATCATTTCTAATGATTATATATAATGAAAATACCCTTCCAATCATTTATAGTATATTTTAGAATATTTCATATAAAAGAAGTAGGCAAGTAACTTACAAATATATATGAGATGTCACCTTTGCCATCAAACTCATTAATTTTTTCATCCTACCGCAGCAGCTATTCGAATAACAAACGTCTTATTATTCAAATTAACGAGTACAACTATTGAACTACTCGATAGATATTACTTCTAATTAATCTATTTTTACAATTATATATGACTATCGAGCAAGTATAAATCATGTTAATTTTTACAAAATTCATTCTCGATTTTAATCAGCCAAGTACCTTACAAGCGTGAGAAACTATTTAGGTGATTAAACTCATATTTTTTTCAACTTCTGCAATATCAACCTGAACGAGTGGTAGTTGTTAGAATTTATAGATCACACAAAGCATAAATTCAAATTCCATAAACATCGATACTCGATTATCAAAGATCATAGGAATACCTGGATCCATTGAGATTGAATTACTGGATGCGGAATACCTTCAATAACAATCTCGAATCACGAACACAAACCACAAACACGAACAGATTTGGTATTATGGTCTTCCTCAACTAAATCACCGTATGGGCCTTATGTTTTCTTCCAGATGGGGAGAAGATAAACTTTGTTCGATTTAGTATATTGAGGACCATAACCAGAGACTCTTTATATACTAGTGAATTAGGTTACCCATAAACACCTAATTGGACTAGTATTAGGTATCCACTCATAAGCCCATATCAATTACATAGCCCATGGACTAATACTAAATTAGATCACTTAATTAAGTCCATCAATAATAAATAGCCAATATAATTGCAATAATAATATGTTGCCCACATAATAGATTAATAGAAAATAAATTTTCTAACAGTAGTCATTTAAAAATAAAAATAAAAAAATACTGCTACTCGAGAAATGTTACCCCCAACGATCTATTTTTCTATTAACTATTAACTTTTTCTAATATAAATTCAATTTGTTGAGTGATACTTTTTCTTATTGTCGCAATATTATCATTTAAATTCAAATTATTATATTATTATTTTGTATTCTAATCATAAATTACAATAATCGACGGATGCACACTAGTATACTAAATACGATTGCATCCCGTCACACTGTTCGAAATTATTACTTCTAATAAAGTCATAAATCACGGGCGTAACCAAAAATAATTATTCAGTTCAATGTACTAGAATTTTTTAATTTTTTTAATCAATTATTAAGTAATTGCTTAGCTCGATTCCTAAATTCCGTTATTCGGTACCGTCTATCATATTCGAATGAATAAATAAAACACCTGAAGATTATTAAAATTTAATTAAATATTGTTGATGTTAGTCATCATCGCCATCTCGTTAGTAATTTTGTTTGGTACAAATTATTTTATTAATTCTACGATGTGAGAACAGAAGAAAATAAAATTGTAGAAGTCTAAAGTGTCAAAAGAAGAATCTAAGAAATGCCAAATCGAACGGATGTTTTAATCCTATAAAATTACAAATCCATCTCCCATTATCACTGTGCACATGTAGCCGCCTAAACTTAATTATATTTTAATTAATGGCCTGCAAAATGCATGCTCTCCCTAAAGAGTGGTTAACCAGTTAGTATTAGGGATTTCAAATTTTGTAGATTGAAATTATTTGTGCGCGCCTAGCTATAATTTATAGTTGAATATCTTTATCGAAGAAAATAAAAAATAAAATCAAAACTGGAAGTATAATCAATGGCTTAATTGTTTGCTTGAAAAGTTTACATTACGTTTTAGTAGTAGAGGTGGACCATGCTCCACTATTTTTTTATTTATACCATAAAGTTTGTATAATCTCAATATAAATGTTTTACTACTTAGCGAGCATACATACGTAATGTGTCAACAACGAATATAACAATCTTATATAAATTTAGGTTTAGTAGAGTTTAGTTCATAGTGTACGTATATCTATGGAAATTTCTCAATATGTGACACTGTTATATATTGGTCATACGCAATTACAATAGCAAATCGGAATATTCATCATAATTTTAATTAATTATGGTATGTGTGTATTACCCTAGTGGTAGTGAGGTAAGGGTCGATGGATGAGATATCCGTAGTAAAGGTTTCATGTTCCAGTTCTCATGGCATTGTCTTTAAATTATAATAATGTTAAAATTGTTAAAAAAATTAAAAAGGAGATATTTGATACAATAATTCCTTGAGTGATAGTACTAATTAATAAATTGTACTGTAATTGTTATAAGCAACTACTTTAATTCTAGAGCAGTGACTTTTCTACCCACTATAGGATAGTTTTTACAATATTTATCACTAGGATAGTTTTTTAACAAAACTACCCGAATTTGAGGTGGTGAACAAATATACCCTTATGACACATTTCTCTTTCCCCACCGACTTTTTTGTCTCTTTCCAGATTTTGTCTTTTTGCAGATTTTTTTTTCCCGTTATTTTCCTTTCTTTTTTGTTTTTCTAAATATTAGAAAATACGAAATTTATATTTTTTACGAACAGTAAGGAGGTACGAATTTGTTCAATTCGTACCATGTTTTGAATTGTTGAAATATTTTCTCCTACTGCTTTCAATGAAGTACGAAATGTGAAATTCGTACCAAAATCGAATAAGAATTTTACATTTACATAATTATTATATAGTTATATCATTAACTATAGGTACCATTTGTACCAAATATAGTACGAATTGCATAAGTGAGTATGAAGTTCTAGGTACGAATATGAGTCAATTCATACTATTTACATATGATATAGTACGAATTATGAGAAAAACAACAGAAAAATGAATTACGAATTACTATTACCTATGATATATGAAAACTACAAATTCGTACCATCTATTTATCACGAAATATGCAATTCGTACCATTTACCTATGACTAAACTTGTCTCTTTGCATATTTTTTTTCTTTTTTTTTTTGTTATTTTTCTTTCTTTTTTGTTTTTCTAAATGTTAGAAAATACGAAATTTATATTTTTTACGAACAGTAAGGAGGTACGGTTATGAGACATTTCGTACCAACAACAACTGCATATTACTAAATTCGAACCAAACTTAGATCCAAACCCTAAAATCGTACCAACTATAATCAATAGAAAGCATATTTCGTACCACAGAATAGAATTACTAAAAATAACGGAAAAACAAGTTACGAAACACCTATGATATATTACAAAATACGAATTCGTACCATCTATTTGTCAAAAGACAACAGAAAAACAAGAAAAACAAAAAAAAACAAAAATTGAAAGTTCAACTCTAAATTCGAACCAAACTTAGACCCAAACCCTAAAATCGTACCAACTCAAAGTGTAATGGTACGATTTCTTATTTTCTAAATATAAACAGAAAGCATATTTCGTACCAACGATCAGTCTGAAGAAGCCCGAACGAAAGCATTTCGTACCATCGGCGCCGGCGTCGTCGTCGGAAGCACGATGTTGGACGTCGGCGTGTGGAGCTTCGGCATGTTGTCGTTGCCGGCGAGAGGCCCTGGAAGTATTTGAAGGCGGCGCCGGCGTCGGAGGAGCCGCTGGAGTCCTTGGAGTCGGCGGAGAGGCTGGGGGAGGACATAGTCTTCTCGGTTTTCCAACAGCCGCCGTTGATGGGAACATTGTGGAGGGCCCCGCCCTTGGCCGGCGACATGGAGGTGGCGTCGGTGGTGAGGCTGCCGGCGAGAGGTTGTGGCAAGAGAGCATGGAGAGAGAGAGAGAGAGAGAGAGTGTTCTTTTTTTCAAATTCTGAAATGGAGAGGTTGGTGGGAGGGGGAGAGAGAATACATATAAAACAAAAGTGAAGGGTATTTTATGATATACATGTGAAAATTGGGTAGATTTGTTAAAAAACTATCCTAATGATATTGTAAAAACTATTTAAGAGTGGGTAGAAATGAGCATTTTCTCTTAATTCTATACGGTTAATTAGTTATGCTTTTTCTTTTCCAAGAAATAATAACTAGATTTTGTTAGGGGTTTATGAGGAAAACAGTTATTGGAACTAGTAGATAGTAATATTATTTTTTCAAGATATCTGACGTAAACAAAGTAGAAACTTTATTTATCTAGCTTCTAGATTTTAATATTTATAATACTATTGTTCTGTATTATCTGAACACCTTTATATCTTAGTGAAAAAGTAAACTTTTTAAAGTGAGGTAGACTCGTTAAAAACGCATACTCCGGACAAAGAAATAATATGCATTTTAGCAAAAAAGAAAAGAAAATATTCTTAGTTTCCAATCAAGTATTGGTATATCTTGACTTTTATCTTGATAGTCCTTTCCGTTAAGACGTCACATTATCATCAAATTACATCGAAAATCCTCCACCACATATGATTATGCAACTAATTAAATAAACGTGCTCACAATTCAGTCAAGCAATTAACTATCGACTTCATATTTGACATTTTCATCCTTTAATTGTTATGTTTGAACTAATATTTATGATTTAATAATAACAGTTAATTAAACCTTTTACAACATCAAATATTTATGATTATAAGCTCAAATTGAGTTTAAAAAATTAAAAGTTAAGAGTTAAATAATTGTGTGAAATAACATAATGTTAGAGTTTTTGCAACTACTTACAACATATCTCAATTTTTCGCCAAATTAATTAATTTGGTATGATATGAACTATTAAAATAGCGTAGTTTGTTGCTAATAAATTGTACTATAGTGTAATTATTTTTTAAAATTAGCGTTGCAATAAATAAATAAATAATGGATGTGATTCTTTTGTTATTTCTTAAAATTAATCCAAGATTATATAATTAGACATGCATGGGTCTAAGCTTCTTACTAAGAAAACTCTTGATATTGAATTCCAAGTAAAATAGCGGACGATTTAATTAAAATGCTGAATAATATTGTAGCCTTAGTGTTTTATTCCATAACCAACTATGACAATGCACTAGAACAAATAATTAATTACAGTCATAAAATTCAACCTTAGATGAAAATATCGGCCACCTACTAATTAACATCACACACTAACAAAAGTTTTAAGAAAAATTCTTTGTACAAACTCTCCCTATAAAATCTGGCCACATTTATAACCATGTGGAAGAAAGGGAAATGCTGAAGGAATATATATACAATAGTCACTCTAATAATTATTTTATTACACGCTCTACGTATATACATATCTTTCTCTTTAATTTTTTTTCACAATATATAAAGTATTTGAAATATCAAGATTTAATTTTATATTCAACCAATATAGTTCATGAGTGCTGACATAGGCACCAAGCATAATCCCCTCTTCTTTAGCTCCTCCGTATACTGATCAATGGTTTTGTTTTCGATAATATTCTTCTTCGTATTTCTTTCTTCTCTCGACAAATTATTCGAACTTGACTGCTGCCCCTAAAAAGTAATACAATATCAATTTTAAATAAATAAATTAGTTAAGAGGGCACGATCATAAGGAATTATTGATGATAACAAAAAAAAAAATTATATAAATAAACAACTAGCTTGTTACCAGAAAATCACAAGAAGCAATATCATTAAATCTTCTGTGGTTGACCTCCATCTGCTTCATCGTGCTTACCTATTCAACAACATATTAATTAGTTATATAAACATTTATTTAGTACAGCAAAAGTGATTAAATCAACTATTTTTCCTTTTGAAAGTCTGCAAAAATTAAATAATACTTATAAAAATTCAAATTAATTTAAAATTAAATACTCAAATTTCCCTCTAATAAGTCATATAAAATTCATTTCTCTTGTTTTCTTCTTCTTCTTCTTCTTCTTTTTTTTTTTCTGGAAAAAGATTTGACAAATTTCTAAAATTAACAAATTAACTAACTGTTCGAGAAAAAAAAAAAAATCCCAAACTCTACATGGATCATATCTAGTAATTTCACTTTCTTTTTTTTTTCCTAGTAGATCGAATTAAACTTTATACCTATCTCCTTTTTATAACAAAAAGAAAAAGCTCAGAGAAAATATATGAAAGTATAGATATGATGGATGATCACCTTAGGGCTATTAACAGGAGAGCTAGCCGTATCTTCCAACTCATCATCGTATTCATACGTATACTTCCTACGATTCGTATTCCTTTTCAGCTTGTTCAGATTCAATCTTCGGATGCTGTCGGAACCGTTCCACGCCGCGTCGGAAATCAGAGAAGAGCCGCTCATGAAGCTGTCTTCGCCGCGAGAGAAATCCTCCAAATACGCAGTCCAGCCGCTCTCCTCCGCCACGTCCCCGCCGGCGGCTTCGATTTTCTCGTCTTCGATCGATGCCATGGATGAAGGGGAAGGAAGAAGGTTGGAGAATTTATTTTTGTGGTGATTGAAATAATTTTTTTGAAGAGAGGGGGAGGTGAGAGGATGATTGAGGAAGAAGCATTATATATTTGTTTTGAGGGTGTGAATGTGGGGAAGGGAAATAAGGGTGCCCACAATGGGTGTGGGCCCCCCCTTTGGAGTTGAGGTAGTTAAGATCGGTTGGGAAAGTGATAATTTCAATTTTGAATTAATTTAAAGGCCTAGAAAATCAGATCGGGTCGGGCCTAAATGATCATGGCCAAGCCCACATGAAAATGGGCCCAGCCATAATTAATACCTCTAGTGATCGAGAACAATACTACAGTACAGTATATTTCATTTGCTATTTGGCATTCGCACGTGCTTTACTAAATTTGGTTAATTTTTAATGCATGTACTTATTTTGTCAAATTTGCGTTTGCGGATAAAAGTTAATAGTACATTATTTCTTCTTTTATTAATTTATACTTTATTATGTTCTCCTATGATGGAGTGGATTGCTTGTAGTTGAGTACTTATGTTGTACAACTTTTCCTTATCCATGATTTCGAGAAAACAATTTCTCTTGCCATTTGGTTTGGTAATGCGGATTATTGACCATCAATTAGCAAAATATCCATAATTTAACTTATATATAAAGAAATTAAAATATTATTTTGATTAGAGTTTAAGCCACTAGTCCCTCGCCGATGCTTATATCTAATGACTAAGAATTTCCTTTCGTCAACTGAGAAAATAGACCTTTTGGGACCAAAGATATAGTCACATTTTTGTACCATTGGAGTATATAATATAGACCCTCATATATTCATAAATTCATAATCTCTCATTGCAACCTACCAAAATTTACTATATTTTATCCTTAATTTATCTCTTATACATCTAATCCGACTCTAATATCCCCAAGTTCCATAATTTGTAGCATCGTGTTCGACCTTACACGACTATTTCTATGATTGACGGAGGAAGTATTGTATTTTGTCAATCAACTCCTTTTGGGGGTTTTACCTAAATCTATAGAAACAAAATGTCTCATCTAGGGGTGTAAATTAGATAACCTATTCGGTTAACGAGCCAACTCTATTGGGTTCGGTTTAATCGGGATAATAAAATTTGAGGCCAAAATCTAATCTTTCGGTTTTCAGGTCTGTCACGCCATAATGGTTTCGAAAAAAAAAATACTCACATATATAATTTTTAGTTACTGTGGAATTCTAAACAACAAATATGTTAGTATTTGTTTCAATCCATGTCTCATCTTCAAAATATCACGGCTCTTCAAAGTCCTAAAACGATAAAGCCACCAGCATATTCGAATAAACAAAAGCTGACATCACCTTTCGAATCTTAAAATTTCCAAGACACATTGTTTTAGATCAAGTTGTTTTGACCTCAACCGAATTATTGGTATATATATATATATATATATATATATATATATATATATATATATATATATATATATATATTTTTATAGGCTTCAGTTGTTTCCTACCATTTTTTAATGGAGAATTCTCAAGGTCAAATACAATTTTTTGTTGTTTTGCTCTCCAATGTAATATAAACGAATAAAAAAAAGAGCTAAAAAAAATTGAAATTAAGTTTGTTCTTGTTGAGTTGTGTAGTTGGTGAAATAATAAATAATAAAAAATAAAAAAGTGAAAGTTTACAATGGAAAAGTGTGAATGATTAGTCAACAAGAATTGAGAGATTAATCATACAAAATAATTAAACTTTGCTCTCCTATCAAGTCATCCATACGAATTAGATATGAATGGAACACCGTTTGTAGGGGAGACACTTGTATTGGCTCGGACTCATATTTAGTTCCATTAAATGTTTTTACAAGACCTTCTTTTTGGGTTGTTGGCAAAATGGATTAATTGGGCCAAATAATTTAGTTTGCTTTTAAAGCTTGACCGTATTGTGCGACCGAGCTGATATAAGTCTTTGTCAGTTTTTAAAATTTCATCTTCATCAAGATCGGAGTTTTTTTTTTTAACATAGGGGGGAAAAAAGAAGAAAAGGGTAAAAGCGTAAAAGATTATTTGAATTCGAGCAAAAGGTTGAATCTGTACAACTATCGTGTACCAACCACGCGCGTACCAAAATCAATTTTTCATAATTTTAATTCAACTTTTTTCTACAATTTTGATGTAATATGATTTATTCTAATATTATACTAATTTACAATGGTTCATTTATTTAATTAGAGTGTGCGATTTTTTTATAGCATTTTTTCTTCATTTGCTAACTGATAAATTTGAATTTAAATATTGAAAAATGAATAATAAATTCTAATTGGAAACCCTAGTCAATTAGTACGATTGGTTTATTAAAATAGGACTAGAGGATCTCAAGTGACTTGTAACTTGTAAGGGACTTTAGATGACAAAATATTTGATAAAGTATTAGGCTATATATATTTTTTTCCTTCTACTACGGAAGCTATATTAAAAATAAAATTAAAAAAATAAAAAATAAAAAATAAAAATCATGAGGCTGTTTAGGATTTCTGTTGTATTTGAGTTTCTTTTTATCTATTTCGATTTCATAGTTGCTTGGGCAAATTTAATTGGAGCTTTCAATGTGAAATTTAGGCAAGCATTGTTTTTGTGGCCCAAAAACACACACACATTTTTTTTTAGGCAAAAAATAAAATACCAAAAATAAATTATAATATCAAATTTTGCTTTGGAACATAAAAAATATAAATTTTATCCATATTTTTGTAGGGTGGACAATAATACTCTTGCCCACTCTCTTCCTTTCCCTCTCTCCCAACCCAGTCCAACCCCAGCCCAATTCAGCCCGACCTGACCCGGCCCATTTTTTTTTCCGAAATGTGCAAGTACACAGTACGTTTTTTTTTTAATCATTTAGTACTGTTTACCCGGTAAGTGGTAAACGAATAATGTCTATTTATAACTGCATTACGCAGTACGTTTATATTCTATTAGTACTGTTTACCGATAAGTGGTAAGTGGTAAATGGATAATATTAAATTGTAACTGATTACGCAATACGTTTATATTCTGTTAGTACTGTTTACCGGGCGGGTCGGGCTGACAGGCCGGGGTAGAACGGGCCGGGCGGGTGGGTCGGGCTGGGAAGGGCTGGGCTGCTACCAACCCTACGGGAAGGGAAGGCGTATTTTGTCCTCCAAACTAAAAAATGGGTAAAATTTGATTAAATTATATTTAAAACCAAAAATTGATTTTACAATGTGAAAGTGGGCAAAAAGGTGTATTATCTCCATCTTTTTTAGCCATTATAAAATTGACAAAAACTTGGGTGAGGTCGGCCACATAGTGTGGCCGGGTCAAAGTGTCAATCTTTATACAGAAAAATGCTAATCTATACGAATAAAAGTGTCAATCTTTAACATAATTATTTTACGAATAAAATGTCAATTTTTAAAAGTGTCAATCTTTATACAGAAAAGTGATAATCTACACGAATAAAAGTGCCAGTGTTTTAGCCATCCGCCAATATCTATGGCTGACCCAAGTATGTCCCTATAAAATTTTATGCCTGAATTATTCTAAGTTTAATTTTTCCGTTTTATATTTTCATTTACTTCGCTTTTCTTTTAGCTTACGGAATCGGCACCGTATTTTATTTATTTTATTTTTTTCATTTCTCTCCACCGAAAATAGGCCGTACCAAAGGCAGAATTAACTTTGATTGTGGATTAACGGTAAAATATGAATTAATATTTTTTGTGTAATTAAAGTTATGTGGGAAACATTTACGGAGTAATATCTTATATAGCAGCTTTGTCTGGTGCGTCTGCTCTGGAATTACAAAAATGTCCGTCACACCCAGCTCTGAATTTACTATTCGATCTCTATTACTCCCTCCGGCTCAAGATTACTGACCCCTTTCTTTTCGATACGGGAATTAAGACGTGAATGTTTATGTTTTAAGTGTATGTTTATGGATATAATGTTGTTTATATATGTAGGCGTATTTTAAAACTATAAAATTATAGATGCATAAAAACATATTGACATCTAATCTTAAATGAAAGATCATATTAAGACCTATAATTTGGTATATAAATCATAAAAAACGGAGAACAAACGAACAAGTTATGATAATTTAAATTTTTAAAATTTAAATTATATTGGGATATATGCTGAGAGGTGAGTGCTAAGAGGTGAGAAGATGATGAGATCTAATTAAAAAAAGGTTAAGTATAATAAGGGATATACTAAATTACTAATTGTACCATTATTATGCTAATTATTTTTCAAAAGGAAAAGGAGTCGGTTATTTTGAGACGACTCAATAAAAAAAGATGATGAATAATTTAGAGCCGAAGGGAGTATAAACACTATAGACAGGTGCGGATCTACCTTGAGAGGGGAGAGGGCTTAAGCCCTACTCAATTTTTTTTTTTAATACTATGAAATTTGAAAAAAAATAATAAATTATACTTCAGCCCTCATGTTTTTGAAGCTTTGGAAGAAGAGAATGATGGAATGTAGAAGTTGAGAAGGGGCTGAAGTCTGAAGATGAACAAAATTTTTAATATATGCATATGTGTATATGTGATATAAAATTTTTAAAGTAGTGAAACCCACACGGTCATTTTTTTCTGGATCCGCTACTGACTATAGATAGTGCTTGCATGTACTAAAAAAGATATAGCTAATGTAATGAAACCAATTATAATAAAATATAAAGACTTTACTTTTAAGATAAGAAACTCTTTCTTTCCGTGTTTTTCAAGAAATTTTGGAAGAATTGTGTTAAGGCGAAGCCCATGTTTGAGTTTTCTACTTTTCTTGGTTACAAGCCCCATTAACTAAAAACTCCTTCCGAGGGCCGGTCTATGCTTCGCTAGGTCTTAGGCGGAAAAAAAAAAAAAAGGCCGTAAGAAGGAAGAAAAATAGAAATTATAGTATAAAAATAATAGTAAAACATAAAATGAGAATTAATTGAAATAAATTAAAAAAAAATACTTTATCTAAACCAAGACATTTAATAAGCCTATAATGTAGTAGTACTGAGTCGGGAGTACTATTTAAAGAAGAAGGTTAGCGGGCGGTCCTGTTTTGTAAAATACAAGCATTTGAGTTGGGCTATAATTTTCAATTATGCTTTGAGGTTTTAATATAGGGTAATTCTATCCACAACTTTACTCCTCACAGCCCCCTCTTTCTAAAATAAATTAAAAATAATACTTAAGTTTACCAATTTAACCCTATAGCCTCCAAAAACCCACAAACTCGTACAACCCCCACACCAAGAGGCGCAAGTAGCCCCCAAATTGCACAAACTTAGAAATTGGGAGAAAATGACGATGACATCACGGTCATTGCCGTAGATGATGCCACCGGTGAGAAAGATATCAATAGAGATTTGCTTGCAGCCGGAATGAAGTAAACAAAGTCCATACAATTAATTACCTCTCAGTTCATCCATGATAGTCATCTTCCTATAAACCCATTAGTGAACCTCGATGCATCCAAAGCTTATTGAATATTAGGTTGCACCTTACAACATGAGACAGCAACTGCTACAGATTCATATAGTAAACTTCTAAGAAAACTCGACGTCCAACGCCTCTCTGCTATTACGTACTGCTATTTTCTTTATTATTGGGAATTTGTCGTATGTTCAAGCAAGCATACCAGAATTGATCAGCACTAGAGAAAAAGAGAAAATAAAGACTACTTGTTAGCTTCTGAAAAACCATAGATTTAAGTTTTAAAAAACACATGTACTAGTCTCAGACAAGTCGAGAATTTTCTATGAATTTTAACACCGTGAATCCAAAACATGTCCACATATTCGTATACAATCGTTAATGCTAACATTCTCATAATAATATCATCAGCCTTGATAATTAATTTTCGTATCCCTATAAATACAAATTGTTGAATATCTTGACATCATCAATCAATTAAATTGCCTCCAACTACGGTAGTAAATAACAAAATTGATTGAAGAACAAAAATCTTGAACATACTCTATTGCATCTATGGAGCATGAGGTTATTGGCCTTTGTTCTTCATGATAATTTCATTCGTGCAAACTTACATGGTGCTGTGAAAAATTGATTAGTTGGGGGCTGTGGAAAAACCGACGTTTGCTTATTAATTGAAGGGGGTTTATGTTGTTGTTGCTATCAATTAACTTAATTTAAGGCCTAAAGGCTAAATTAGTAAATTCAATATTATTTTTAAATTTTATTTAAAAAGAGGGGGTTGTGAGGAGTAAATTGGGGGTTGTGGATAGAATTACCCTTTAATATAATGTTAAAGTAAATGTTATTGTAGTAAGTTTTTAATTTTTTATGAGCCCCTAAATGTTTTGGGCCCTAGGCCTGTGCCTCTTGGGCTTATGCTCAAATCCGGGCATGTTCCTTCCGTCCATAAAAAAACGTGAATATTTTGTCATTTTTAACCGTCCACAAAAAATGTGAGCATTTCCATTTTTAATCATGAAATTAAAATTTTAAAATAATTTTCACAATCAAAAGTTAATCAAAATTCATTAAAATATTCATTTTATTTTACTAATATTATTTACTTTATGTCAAATCTAAAAGTCACTTTATTATTTTCATTATAAACTTAAAATATTGTGAGCATGTTTCTTAATCTTAAATAAATTGGCAAAAATTTGGGTGAGGCCGGCCACATAGTGTAGTCGGGTTAAAGTGTCAATCTTTATACAGAAAAATATTAATCTATTTATACCCTATTATAAAAGTGCATTGTTTTATAAATTTTGGTTTACCTATTTTGTCCGTTTTATATAGTTTAATTTAAGGTCAATAATGTAATATTAGGATTTCTTATATAATTAGGCGATTTTTGTTATATGTGATCTATGTTATATGTGATATAGTGATAGTGCTATATATCGTTCCAACCTACAATGGGCCATGGGGTGTCTATTTCTTTTTATTTATTTATTTATTTATATATATATATATATATATATATATATATATAGCTATATCTATATATATATAATAGCAAAATAAAAGTCGATCAACCACGATTTTTCTTGATTATTTTGCTAAATTCTCATAATTTGACTAATTAATTAATATTTTAATCTAATTAATATGCATCTTTAATTAATTTGATATATATATGTTAATATATTTCTGTTAATTGATGAAGTGCATTAAAAACATTAAACTTAAGAGAAAATACATGCATTCTAATATTATTTTATTTCTGACGATAAAAATGGATCTAAGTAATTGATTACGCTGACGTGGATTAGGATAAACTCAATTTCATAATAACAATGTACATGTACTAATCGATAGAATTCAAATTAATATTATCATACACTAATTAAAGTAAACATAATAAAATATGATAATGTTAATCGCATGAAAATATATATATATATATATATATATATATATATATAATTCCGCAGCGGATTCTTGATACCACAACGATTCATGCGCCTACATGGCGTCCCTCTACATCCTCCGTTTTCTATTTATCTAAAATATGAATATATTTTCTTATTTTATATTTCAATTACATTTTCATAATAATTATATTAATATATCTTATTCCATGTATATCTTTTATTTTAGTTTTATATTCTATTCATATATTGATAAGTATTTAGAATAGTTTTTTTTTATTCGGAGCATTTATAATATACCTAAGCAACTCATAAGCACACCGTTAGCAACTACATAGATTATAATTATTTTTTGAATATTTTATAAACTTCATGAATATCTCAATTTTCCAACATAAGATTTCTTAGAAGATTCTAATCAATTTTCGAATATTTATCATTGGTAATGTCTCATAATTTTGACTTTTTCGTAAATATTTTTTTAATTTTCATAATTTTGCCTTTTTCATCAATAATTTGATCTAATTAATTCACAATAAGGACTTCAATCCCACATCGATTTTTTATAAGAATTCAACGAATGAATACCTATATAAATAGCTATATATTCCCAACAAAATTCACAATTTGATTTGTGGAGCCACAATATTATTGTGGAACCCTAAAGAAAACATTAATGTTAAATTCTCATAATTTTGCCTTTTATTTTCATAAATTCTCATAATTTTGCCTTTTTGATCAATAGTTTAATCTAATTAATTCACAATAAGCACTTCAATCACATTTTTTATAAGAATTCATCGAAGGAGTACCTATATAAATAGCTTTATATCTAGGGATGGTAATTTGGGTTCGGATTTTCAGGTAAGAATAAAAATACCCGATCCCGAACGGGTATTTGGGTACCCGAAACTCAAAAAATTTAGGTTCGGGTTCAGAGTCGGGTAGTGAGATTTGAAATTGGGTACCCGAAACTCAAAAAAATCGGGTTCGGGTAGTGAGATTTGAAAATTTCGGGTATCGGGTATACCCCCCGAAAAAAAAAATTCCGAAATCCCAAAATTTATATTTAAATTAATTACAAAATAAATAAATAATAGAGTTAATAAATTAAATAATTAATAATGAATAATTAACTTAACAAATTAACACTTAGACTCATTTCTCATTTCTTCATGATGTTTTATCAATTATACAATTGTATACATAATATCCTTATAAACTATCGATATGCATTATTTAAAATAGAAAAAATAAAATAAATAAAATATAATTTGTTCCTTTTATATTTTTGGGTTTTTTGGGGTATTTGGGTACCTGCAAATATTTTCGGGTTTGGGTTCGGATAGTAAATTTAAGATTTTTAGTTTTGGGTACCCAAAAAATTCGAGACGGGTACCCGACCCGTACCGAATTATCATCCATATTTATATCTTTCCAACAAAATTCATAATTTAATTTGTGGAGCCACAACATATTGTGGAGCTCTAAAGAAAACATTAATGTTAGATAAAAAATTAAAAAAAATAATAAAAAAAACCCACAAATAATATAAATAATTTTATAAAATTACCCCTTCCCCTAAATACAATAAATAATAAAAAAAATAATTAACTACAATGTATATTTATCCGTCCCACTTATTTAGGGATAGTTGACTGCCTTTTTGTCTAACAAAAAGACAGTTAACTATTCCTATATAAGTAGGACGCAAGTTTTTCAAACTATTCTTATTTCATAGTGTACATATATATATATATATATATATATATATATATATATATATATATGTATATAATCCCAAAATTCGACATGGGATAATTGAATAAAATTAATTCATAATATAATATATTCGGTGAATAATATTATCCTTTTATTATATAAGATATCTTGATAGGGGCTCTCTTATAGATGGATTTAACGGGCAATTTGACATTCAAAATGAATACAAGTACCCCAAATGCATATTAAAAGAACTTCAAAAATTTCTTAGCCAAAAGACCACCTCAAAATCGAAGTAGTATTTGTCACGACCGCACTTTGCTAAGGATAGCAAAGACGGGAAACCGTGACTAGGGGTTGGATATAAGAAGCGGGAAAGAAAGGGGAAACGACTTGTAACTCAGTAATTAGCAAAATGAACAATTGAATAGACTCGATCAATGAATAAATAGAAGGCAAATGAAGATATGAAAAAGCCCATGGCTCAAATATAATATAGTTATCCATGAGAAGAAACCGGTTGAACATAATCCAATTTCATGAAGGAATACGAGTAGAGTAGTTCTCGATTTACTGGTTCATGAAGCCAGTTGAACATAATTACTAAATAAGATAATAGAAGCATACAGCGGAAGTCTTTAACAAAATAGATACATATATGAAGATATGTATCTCTTTCTGAACCAAATTCAAAAGATGAACGAATCTCCTCTCAACACTGCCGCCCTTGCCACCTCGCTCAACCTGCAAGTTTTTGAAAACACGAGCAGGGCTGAGTACTTGATGTACTCCGTGAGGTTATGCCCAAAAATAATTTTCAGTAAAATAATCACCAATCATGCATTTCACAGTTATCACAAGGTTTTATCAAAATACTTGTGTAACTAAAACCACTTTATTTCCATAAACAATTGGAGTGCACTCCCCGTTTTCTTCCACATCTGTATTATCCATATCTGTAAGTACGCCGGCAAGGTGGCCACCTCACCGGACGTTTCCATGCATAACCGGCCCACCTCTGGAGCACACAGTCACGACTTCGTGTACACATACCTGGCTAGCGACCTTTGTCTAACTCAGGCTCGATCGATATAACGTTGGCAATCCAACACAGATAGGCATCACACATAAAACCAAAAACATTTTATGCATGAAAGGGTTTTGAGTCAACTTGCTTTATTTTCAAAACATGCTTCATTATAGCAACAATATAATTTTCTTTGTTAGAACGCCCACCTGATTGCAAAGTGATAGATCGGTTCCAGGTTTCTTCCTCAAATTCCTCGACTCTCTTCCCTTGCTTGACCTTTAGGGAAAAGTCTCGTTTCAGAAGATATACTAGTTTTAGAGAAATAATATGTTATTCCTAGAATTATTATATCTCATTAGAGATTTTAGGAACTCGCAACGCTTCTAACTCGTATCGCATATTAGAAATATTATTAATCGAGAAGATAGAAAAGTCCACCCGGAAAATTCGACATGCCCTCGGCGTTCGATCAGTATACCCGATAATTCTAAATTATCTAAAATCAGCTAAAGTCGACTAATTCAAATGAGAACTCAATTTCTCCATTCGAACTAGTCCCAAGACTCGATCAAGACGCTTAACAAAGCAGTAGAAGGTCCGTCATATGAAAAACACAAGTTCAACATTCTAAGAGAATTTGGAAATTCTGCGACCCTCTAGGAAAATAATTGTTTCTCACTCAATATAAATCGAAACAGAGCATATGATATTGATTTGGAAAGATAACACATAGGGCTATGACATGTTTAAATTTCAGAATTTTCCCGTGAGTGAGTTGGGAGTTTGAAGCATTTATTCCCAGAACTCGGAATCTGAAAATCGGGAATTTGGCAGATTTTGGTACTAACTTTGAGTGATGATTTCTCACTCGTTTCTTAATGGATTCGAATGAATGAGCTATCAAAACTGAAGTTCAGAAAACAAGGAACAACTTTCTAGTTATACTATTTTTCATTCGACCAAAGGAAAGTGGTCAAAACGTGGTTGGAAAAACGGGACAGAAGTTGTTCGTCGGAATTTCCAGATTGGAGATACAAACTTTGAAAAATCATAGTAAATTCATACGAACTCCGTTTTGAGTAAACGAGATATGTATAGAACGCTAATGGTACGTACTTCGACATGGACAAAGAATAAATGTCGAATTTCAAATGGGCTGTTCTCAGTTTAGCCCGCAAGTGGGCTGTTTTCCAGATTTCAAAAGAAATGAGATGCGAATTTCAATTTGTCATAACCGATGCATATGAACTCGGATCAAGATGAAATTTTAGCTACGGATAGCTGAGAACATGAGCTAAAACTTTCATTTAGGACTCGAAATGAGATAGAGTCGGGAAAGGGCTCGAAAATACTGAACAAAACGTGCACGCCAACTGTTCGATAAAAGGCCCGAATCAAAAACGTGAAGAAATGCTTACGGGTTCGGCTCTAGCTCATCTTAAAACATCATTTGAGCTCAAGAACATGAAGAATAACCAACTTAGAGACTTATACATGCTAGAACGAAAAAGATCTTCATCTATTACTCCTAATCATGCTTGAACCAACAAGAAAAGAGAAGATTACCTCAAAGAAGAGAAAAGAAACCGAAGCGGGTTCTTCGAGCTTGTAAACCGAAGCTTCCATGTCCTAATTGCTGCTCTTGAATCATGATTTCAACCTCAGATTCTTGTTCTATGGGTCGAAATATAGGGGAGGGCAAACTTTGGAAGTGATCGGAGGCCGGAGGAGTCGCCGGCGGCAGCTCGAAAGTGGCAGCCCTTCTCGCCTGCGGGAATGGAAGGAGGGAGAAGGAAGAGACATGTTTTGTGGTGTGGATGGGTGTGTGTGGCTGAAATGGTGGTGATGAGTGCTAAGTATGATTGTGAGGTAGGAGGGAGGACAACACTCTCCTACCTCTCCCTCTTACACGTAACACACACATACACATTTACTTCCCTCTTTTCTTTTTGATTCCTCCCACTTGCACTATTATAAATACATGTAGTCTTTCTTCTAAGTCACACATCTCATCATATTTCCGTAAAATATTTACGGAGTAACATTCTCCGGAAATCATTCCGGGTAATTTCTTGCCTTGCCATAATTCCTTCATTCTAAAAAATTCTCGAGATTGATTGGAAATAATTCCAACATATTATAAAAAAAAAAAATCCATAAGCTCATTTTCGTCCGTGCTCGATCTCAAATACTCGAAAATATTTATTTCCTCCTTCGAAATTCTAATTTTTCCAAATACGGATTTTTACGACTATTACAGTATTAGAGCTAATATATTTTAATTTAAAAGTAATTTATCCTGATCAACCAGAGTCCGACAAGGATAACCTGTAAATCGAATGAGTTGTCTGATCTTATATGTAATTCCGCAACATAACACATTAAGCCACCTTGAATTGTTGGTTGCGATAATTTATTAAAATTTATATAAAAAAAATAAATCAATAAAGATACTATTTAGGGATGACAATTTACCTGCGGGTAAGCAGGAACCTAATAGGCACGGGTTTGAGGGTATTTAGTTCGGATATCCACAGGTAGCTTCGTTGTTAAAATTTACTATCCATTTAGTTCGAAGGTACGGGTATGGATAGTTACTATCCGTACACGTGAAACCCGCATACATGCGAAAATACCTGTGGGTATTACCCGCAAAATACCGCTACACGTATTAATAAATATTTAAAATTACAAACTCCGATTTTATTTTAAAATGAACAAAAGAAAGAATAAATATTAAAAATTACATACTCCTACTTTGAATACTAATTGTGATTTATAGATTTAGATTTTGAATATTAAATTTCTAGTCGAGGGCGGCTGGACGGATAGCGGGTTCACGGGTACTCGACGGGTGGTGGTATGGGTGGCGGATGGTACCCGTTGCGGGGATGGGTATACATTAAAAATTGTAAATAATTCCGTCAAATTTCGACGGGCGCTACACTAGAAAAGTAAAAAATTAAACGAAAAAAGTTGTATATAATTGAAAATATTTTTTTAAATAAATTTTTACTATCATTTTGAAACAAATAATTAAAAATATTTTTTATTTTTATTTTTTATTTTTAAAATTAGATCCCGTCGAATTTCGACGGGCACTGCACTAGTATATATATATATTTCAATCTTGAGTTGTAGTCAAGATGGAGTTTGCATAGATATATGCATGGTTTTATTGTAATTAAATATAATTTATAGAAGGAAAAAAATAATCAAACATGATTTAAAAAATTACACGTTTTTATATAAAAAAAAGTCAAACATAATTTTATTATAAGTTCGATTTATACACGAATTCATAGAAAAAAAATCAAACATTGTTTCACCTGAAGTGCTAGCAATAGAACTAGGTCTATTGTGGTACTAGCAAGTAAAACCCAATGTCGAATCTCAAGGAAAACTTAGCAGGGTAATCAATTATGTGGCAACAAAAAACAAGTAAAGAATTTGGGGGTTTTGAGTTTTTATTATTAATCCTAGACTTAATGAAAAGAAAGCAAATAAACTAAACTAGACTTGAAAATAATTAAATTAAAAGCAAGTAGAAAGCATTCCCGTCTGTCACCCGGGATAAAGAATTAAACTAAGAGGAAATCAATAAATCTACCTAGGCATGAATTGAAAAGAAAGCAATAAAGAAAGTAATTAAATCTAAGCTAGAGCAAATAAATCTTAACATGGATCTAAGGTAAATTAAAGCAAATAAATCTATGCCTAGGCAAATAAATAGAAAGCAATTAAATTTTAATCTAGAAAACTAATCATAACTAATCAAAGCAATAAGAGAAAACAAGTATTAATCTAAGAGCACAAATTAAACTTACAAATCGAAGATGAAAGAAAGAACAAAGAACTTGAATTAAAACTTGAATCCAAAGCTATAATCTTCAAAGCAATATCTAAAAGTTAATCTAAACTAATCTAGAGTTTTAAAGGCTGAAAATAAGAGATGAAAAGTTGTCTAGTCGTTCCCCAAATATTACATATATATAGGAAACCAAAACTTAGTTAAAATAGGAAAGAAATCACTAAAAATCGGCAAGCCTTACGGTCGCAAGGGTCGAGCCGCTGTCCGCTGCGCGCAACTTTTTTGTTTCAGCCATATCTCCCTCGTCCGAACTCAAAATTGACTGCCGTTTTTTCCTACGCGCTCCTATCGAACTCCTCTTCAATAATATGCTTTTATTTCTTCCCAAATTGATCTCCACTTTTCGCTCATTTTTTCATTCTTTTGCTCATTTTCTCTCTTCTCATTCAAAACTCCTTATGAACTCAATTTCCACTAAAACACACAAAACAAACACATAAAAATGAACAAAAGATACGAAAATAAACTCACACCAAACTATAAAAATAACATACAAACACACTAAACAAGCACGATTTAACAAATTACAAGCCCACTTCCTGCCTCGATTCAAGCCCACTTCGAGCAATTCATCTGTTTACTTGGTGGAAGGGCGAAACTCGGTTATTTTTAATCAAAAGGAATGGAACTTCAAAAGAATCGAAGAGAAAATCAAGTGCCGCTTCTGGAGTTGGTGTGCGGCCAAAGGCGAGACAGCCTCAAACTTGAGCTACATTGAATGGAACACTAATTTCTCTTCTTTTATTCACTCTGATTTGTAATATTCCTCACTTAGGTACTCCTTGTACCTGTGAGCCCCTTTCTCTTCAATAAAATTCACCATTTTCCGATTAAAAAAACAATTTAACAAATTACACGTTCTATAAAAAAAAGTCAAACATATACACACATTCTAAACTTAAACGATATCTATAAGGAAGTTTTTATTTTATTTTATTTTATTATTATATATATTTTTAAAGTTAATTATGTGTATGTACTGAATTCTACAATGTACAGTGATACAAATTATATCTTAGAAATACTTGATTTTGTTATATTATAGTATATAGTAAAAATGCATTTAATATATATATAGTTATATATTTTTCTTCTTCATTCTGGGCCTACAAGTTTTGACATCTAATATATAATTGTATTTTTTATTTTTGTAGAAATATATTAAAAGATGTCAAGTGATTCAATATAGTCCTCAGTACAAATTTTACGTATAAATCAAAAATCATCTACAATACAATTGAAGGTTTTACAAATGGATGTGAACTAATTGATGGAAGTAATTCAAATACAAAAGTCCAAAAATTGATAATGATGGACAACAAGGTAAATGGCAAACCCGAGCCTCCTCCTCCACAGATTCAGCGACCACAACCATTCAGCTTCTCCCCACATTAGCCTTCCGCTTCGGACAGTCCCGTATTTGGTGGTCTCCATCACATATGAAGCACCCGCGAAGCGTGACTCGCCGCACCACTAGCGCTGGGTCGTTAAAAGCCTTCTTGTTCCAACATTTCCCCTTGTCCTTAGCACGTCCTGCATCCCCATGTTCAGGCTCGGAAGAGCCACCTGCCTTCAAGTCCACGAACTCCTCGGCAGCGGCTAGCGCGGACGGCAGATCCTTGACCCGTAAGCTCCTCATCTCAGTTTGGGCCCAATGTTGCAATACATAAGAGCATTTTAAAACCTTTTTTGGCCAACGGACCACCTCAAAACCGAAATAGTATCGGAGCCAAAAACAATTCAAAAACTTTTTGGCCAACGGACCACCTCAATACCGAAATAGTGTTAGGGCAAAAATATTTTTTTACTAAAAATCAGTTTAGCCTGATTAACCCGAACTGAAAAATAGTATTATGATAATTTGTTAGAGAATATGTATTATAAAGTTGCGTTAAATTATATTAGAAAAATAGTTTAATGCAGTGTCTCCATTATCGAGTAGTTGTACTCTATTTATAGTATTAATAAAAAAAAAATCAAATCATTGAAGGAAATCTCCATTATGGAATTTTTCATGGCCAATAGGGCACCTCAAAATCAATATAGTATTAGGGCCAAAATATTTTAACACGAAAAAAAGTGTAGCCAATCCGAATTGAAAATAGCCCACGAAGCTCATTTTGTATCTAATATTGTCAATTGTTTTAAATTAAAAAATATACTTACATGCTAAGAGAATTTAGAAAATTTATTGGCCAATGAGCCACCTCAAAATTGATTTTGTGTTTAAAAATTAAAAATATACATGTTAAAATCAATAAAAAAAATATATACATATTCATATTATATATATTTATACTCAAAATATATATTTATAATTTTATAAATGAACATAATGTAGTTGATAATGATTCAAAACTGATTGAATAATGAATGTATATATTGTAAGCTTTAAATAAGTATTATTTAGTGATGTGGTGTAGTGGTACAAAACATCGTCTATGATTCTATCATGTGGAAGATCATGAGTTCGAATCTTCCAATTCTCATTATTAAAATTTAAAATTTTATGTATAAAATAAATAGATTATAATATAATTAATATATTAATATGTATTAATAATAATTAATATGTATAAATATATAGATTTTAGATAAATAAGAATCGAGACCGTAGGAGACGCCACGTAGGCGCGTGGATCGTTGTGGTGCTCCGAATTCGCAACGGAACGTATAATATATTGATGATCACTTTCTTTCTTTACTTTTTTTATTGTTGAAACAATTAGACATCCAAATATAAACATCATCATCGATTTTTTTTAATAACATATATATGTAGTCATAAACCATTATAAAAATATTGAGCTTAAAAATAAATTAATATATTTTTCTTGTATTACAAAGTGGATCAACGTGCAACGCACGTTATCCCTGTTAGTATGAATAAAAGTGTCAATCTTTAATATAATTATTTAACGAATAAAAGTGCCAATTTTTAAAAGTGTCAATCTTTATTAGGGCTGAGCATAAGAAACCAAAAAACCGAACCGACCGACTATCCAGACCGAACCCGATCTAAAAATATGGGTAACCGAACCGTATGGTTCGGTTTTTATTTCTAATTTTCAAAACCCGACTCTAACGGTTCGGTTTCGGTTTCTATGCCTAAAAAACCGGCGGTTAACCGAACCGGTACCAATTAAATAAATATATGATTTTATATATATACATATTATATATATATATATATAGAGAAATGTTCTGCTACATACCTTATGCTACATATTTCGTGAGCACCGCTCTCGTTTAGTCCACGTTAGCATCAATTTTTTCATTTTATCAATTTAGTTTGATTCTAATACCTTAAATATTATTCCTCACGTCATTAATTTTATAAACCCTAAACCTTAAACCCTAAACCCTAAACCCCAAACCTCATACCTTAAACCCTAAATCTTAATCGAGCTTTGATTTTTATTTAATTTATAAAATTAATGACGTGAGTAATTATATTTAAGGTATTAGAATCAAACTAAATAGATAAAACGAAAAAAATTAATGCTAACGTGGACTAAACGAGAGCGGTGCTCATGAAGTATGTAGCATAAGGTATGTAGCAGAACATTTTACGATATATATATATATATATTATTAGATATTACTAATAAAGTTTGTGAGAAGATCACGCGATTCTGAGTATTGATGGAGCCACAAGTTAATAAGCAATTAAAAGTAGCTCGATTGTTAGTTTAAGTTATTGCAAAACATATTCTATTAGGATTATGCAATTTAATTTCATTATTTTTTTAATTTTTGTAAATTATTTATTTTGCATATATATTCTAAGATATGAATTTTTTCGAATTTTTCTATTATGAACTATAGAAAATAGAATATTTCTTTTATTTATGGTTAACCGTTAGATAAACGGTTAACCGACCCGATTTATAGGTTAACCGCTTTCATGGTTTTTGGTCTTTATTCTTTAATTTATAACGGTTAACCGACCCGATAAAAAACCGTATGGTCGGTTTTTTTAGGTATAAAATGGTCGGTTAACCGACCCGTGCTCACCCCTAATCTTTATACAGAAAAATGATAATCTACACAAATAAAAGGGTCAATCTTTTGAACGGCCACATAGTACACCCGGGCTCACCCAAGTGTGCCCCAAATAAATTTTGTTGATATGGAATTGAACTTACAACTAGGATTAATTGATTTGTAACTACAAATCAATTTCATTGTGAAAATTGAAATAACGTCACGTCCTCAAATTTGGCTTTAAGTCAATTTCAATTTATGTATAAACTTGATTGTTTTTTTTATTTAGAATTTCATAACAGAAAAATCTAAAAAGTCGAAGAAAGTTTATAAATTTACACATGTATAGATAGTTTGAGAATGCGGTCGCAAAAAGCATTAGCTTTACCCGCGAATTTGTACTGTTTGAATTTAATTAAGAATGCCAATAGATCAACATTCATATAAGAAGAAGAAGAAAATTTATCCAAAGAAACAGGATGGGGGTGCTTCTTCTTCTTTCGTTAAAAATTGAGCACATATACTGATAGGATATGGCCCATCTCCTAGGCCCAAAGCATCAGGCTCAATATGATTGGGCCCCGACAGTTAAGCTCGACCCAGGTAGCTCGGCCCAACTAAGAATAAGAGACTTCTTCACCAAGGCAATCAAAGACTCCTACATCGACTACAACTCAAGCTCTAAGAGAGATATAGAAGCTCGGTGTTTATCCATAAATGAGGAGATCAAGCCAAAGAGTCCAAATAAGAGAATAATTCGTATCATAGTCGAATTCCATGTAACTATCTATAAATAGGGGCTTGGAATAGATTGAGAGGGGAGAACAATCTTTGTAAGCAATACACGCATACTAGCAATAATATCCATACTCTCTTTTGCTCCGTGGACGTAGATCTATTCCGGTAGATCGAACCACGTAAATCCTTCGTGTCCTTTTATTTTCGTGTTCATTAATTGCTTGTCTACGTGCATTAATTACCTAACGAAAACAAGATCGATCACTGGCACCGTCTGTGGGAAAGTAAAAATTTGTGAGATTCGATTAAAGTTTTCTAGGTAAACGATAGCCATGACGAGACCAACACGATTGAGTGCCGCTGCTGCTGCCGCCAACATGGAAAAGGAGAATCAGCAAACCGGACAAGAAATTCCGGCAGCCGAGACAAGCCAAGTGCAAGATCAGAATCTTGCGGTGAACCAACGACCTGGGAAGGAACATGTGAGAGACCGAACCCCAGAGGGCCATGTCGAGCATGTTCCATTGGACAAGTTCGGAAATCCGATCCACCGCGACGGAGAGGCCCGCGACAGCAGCAAGGAAGACGACCTTGCCAACTTCCAGCAAGAATTCGACGACGCTGTAAAAGCGTATCTGGCAAAAAATCAGCAAGATTTCCTAAAGTTCGTCCAGCAGCAGAAAGCTCATAGCCGAGGAGGAGAGCACGAAGCTGTATCCGAATCAAGGCACCTGCAAAAGTCCCCAAGCGTAAGGATCCTAGACACACGGGACGCCAGGATTCCTCCCAAGCGATTTGCTGATGATCGCCAAGGGAACTATAATCGCGTCTCACCTCGGCGAGATGCAATTTCACCTCGTCGCCATGCTGACTCACCTCGACGAAGCGAGGACAACTACCGAGGAGGGAGGTTCGGCGTATATGGGAGAATCTCTACGCCTTTCACCAACTGAATACTCTACACACCTCTCCCCTCTTCATATAAGGTCCCACCTGTTAAGCCGTATAACGGGTCATGCGACCCGCAGAATTTTCTACCGCAGTACCAGTATAACATGGTCAACCAGGGGTTCAGTGATGATATCTACATGTGCAAAGTGTTCCCGGAGCTGTTGATTGGTAATGCTAGCATGTGGTTCGACAGTCTACCACCTCGCAGCATCGGGTCGCACGACGAGCTGATGGAGGCCTTCGAATGGAGATTCTTTCAAAAAGCCGAGGCTAAAACTACTACGGCGCATTTACTCACTATAAGGCAGAGGCGAGGCGAGTCCATCAGTGACTTTATGACTAGGTTCACTGAAGAGAGTCTGAAAGTTGATGAAAGTCGATCGCCTAACTGATGAAGTCCTTATCTCGGCTTTCCAAAACGCTATCCAGTTGGGCGCCCTATATAAGGAGCTCGTAAGGAGCGAGCCCCGTACTGCGAGGCAATTATGGAGTATAGCCGATCAGTTCGCAAGAGCCGACGAAGCCGATAGGCGCAAATGCGAAGCTGACAAGGCCGAACCGTCAGATCGGAAGAAGGAAGATCGCAATGACCGAGGCCAAGGTCGGCGAAGCGCCCTCGACAGGCTCTAGCGGGGACCAATTGAATCCAGGCTGGGACCTCGGCAGAGCCAAGAAAAGAGCCAGTTCACCCCACTAACGAAGCCGAGGATAAAAATCTACGAGCTCCACACCAACATGTTCGAGAAGCCTCAGCCCATGTCGCGAGGAGGGTCGAAACGCCGATCCAAGGACAAGTATTACCGATTTCATGAGGATTACGGCCATGACATGGAGGACTGCAGGAACCTGGCTGAAGATATCGAGCACTTGGTACGCGACGGTACCCTTAAAAAGTACCAAAGTCGCGGCCAATACGAAGCCCGACCTCAGGGCAAGGGAAAGCGCAAGAACAGGGGGGAATAACTGTGGCCCCCATGTGGATAAGAAGCAGAAGCGCGGGGATGAAGACAAAGACAAGGACCAACCTCAGTTCGACGGAATCATCACAGCCATCACCGGGCTCCCTCAAGGAGCCACGAAGTCATCACTTAAGGCCGAGGCCCGAAGTCCCCAGACTGATGAACCTTCACAAAAAAGGTTCAAGAAGGACGAGGCCATTACATTCTCCGAGAAAGATCCAGTGCCGTCAACCATACCTCACCAAGACGCCATTGTGATTGAAGCCGTGGTGGCCAACAAGCTCGTTCAACAAGTATTCATCGACAGTGGAGCCTCGGTGAGCGTACTCTTAAAGGGTGGCTTCGAAAAGCTAGGGGTCGAAGAGGCACGTCTCACGCCGGCACCGATCCCCCTAAAAAGCTTTGTCCAGCAAGACACGCAAACAGAGGGGATCATTCAACTTGCCGTTACGGTGGGGAAGCATCCATTGTCATCCACTAAAATGATAAACTTCTTCGTCGTGAAGGCCAACTCTCCCTACAACATCATCATAGGAAGAGATTGGTTGGTGGCTGTGAAAGCAATTTGCTCGGCATACCACTTGACGATCAAAATCCTGTCGAGGGGCGGGGTGATCATAATTCGAGGTGATCAGAAGCGAGCTAGAGAATGCATGCAGATCGCCCTACGAGGTGTTGGAACACCTCAGCATCCGCAAGCATAGCAACCACAGAAACCCGATGAGTTGGAGCTGGAAAAGGCATCTGTATTTGATGAGCCAGTAGAAGATGTCATACTTTACGAAGACGACCTGTCTAAGGTCGTCAAAGTAGGTTTTGCAAGCGGAGCCGAACTCCGAAAGCAGATCGTCCAACTTCTTCGGGAATATAGAGATGTCTTTGCTTGGTCACCCCTTGATATGACCGGGGTTGCACCAAGTATCATCACACACTGGCTAAACATTGACCCGGGAGTAAAACCAGTTCGGCAAAAGCAGCGAGTGTTCGCAGCAGAGTGGAACCAAGTCATCTATGACGAGGTGCATCAACTCTTGAAGGCGCAGATACTCTTCGAGGTCAAATATCCGACGTGGATAGCAAATCCGGTGATGGTCAAGAAGCAAGGAGGAGGGTGGCGGATGTGTATCGACTACACCGATCTCAACAAATACTGCCCCAAGGACTGCTATCCCCTCCCCAACATTGACAAGAAAGTCGAAGCCCTCGTCGGCCATAAAGTCTTCAGCTTCCTAGATCTGTACAAAGGGTACCACCAAGTCCTCATCAGTGATGAGGACGCGCCGAAAATAGCCTTCATCACAGACTTCGGCGTTTATGCGTACAAGAAGATGCATTTCGGACTCAAAAATGCTGGAGCGACCTATCAAAGAATGGTTGACAAAATATTCGAGCCTCACATCGGCAAGAACGTAGAGGTGTATGTGGACGACATCGTCGTCAAAAGTAGAGAGACGACTACTTGTGTTGATGACCTCAAGCTCGTCTTCGGCCTCCTTCGCAAGGTGAACCTTAAGCTAAACCCCGAGAAGTGTACCTTCATGGTCCGATCAGGAAAATTTCTGGGGTGTTGGGTTTCTCAAGAGGGGTTGAAAGCCAATCCATCCAAAGTCTGAGCCGTCCAAGAAATGAAGGTGCCAAAAACCATTCATGATGTGCACAAATTGACGGGCTGCTTGGCCGCGCTAAGTCGTTTCTTATCTAAAGCCGCCGAAAAACAACTCCATTTCTTCAAATTTTTGAAAAAAGCACCGGATTTCGAATGGAAAGACGAGCACATGTTGGCATTCGAGGAGCTCAAGAAGTACCTAGCTAATCTCCTGACCTTATCCGTTCCAAATGAGGGAGAAGTCCTTTCCCTATACCTCGCAGCCTCGGACGAGGCCATAAGCGCGGTGCTAGTTCGGGAGGAAGGACGTCGTCAGCTGCCAGTCTACTTCATCAGCCGAGCACTGAAAGGCCAGGAGACGAGGTACCAACCACTTGAGAAAGTTGCGCTCGCATTGGTAAATGCAGCAAGGAGCTTGCGACCTTACTTTCATGCGCACTCCATACAAGTCCTGACCGACCTGCCACTTTGACAAGTGCTGACCAACCAGAAGTGTCGGGAAGGATTGCAAAGTGGGCAGTCGAGCTCGGCGAGCACACCATCTCTTTTTGCCCACGTGAAGCCATCAAAGGTCAAGCCTTAGCGGATTTTCTAGTGGAGGCGAAATTCACAAAAGTGCCTAATCCGACCGAATCTTCCCCAAGCAAAACCAATGCCGAAGCTCTGACCGAACCACCGAAAGATTGCTGGAAAGTCTACGTGGACGGGGCTTCAGGACATTCGGGAAGCGGAGCAGGTGTCATACTCCTCAGCCCGGAAGGACAAGAGACTACTTATGCACTTCGGTTCAACTTCCCAACAACAAATAACGAGGTGGAGTACGAAGCTCTAATCGCCGGACTTCGTCTAGCTCAGGCCCTCCAGATACGAGCCATTCAAGTCCACAGCGACTCTCAAGTCATAGTGAGCCATATGCTAGGAAAGTACGAGGCCAAAGGCGAAAGGATGAAAAAGTACCTCCACAAAGCCAAAAGTTTGCAACAAGGCTTCTCATATTTCGAGTTGGTTCGAATTCCAAGGAGGGAAAACAACCGAGCCGATGCTTTAAGCAAATTAGCATCATCATCAACAAGCTCTCCAGTGGAAGAAGTCAAGTGCCGAAGCATAGATGAAACCGAGGTCAACCTAGTAATTGAGGACGAGCCAAACTGGATGACCCCCTTTCGAGCATATTTGATGAGGGGCGAACTACCCAGTGATAAGCTCGAGGCTAGGAAGATCTTAAGTAAGTCTCCGAAGTACACTCTACAACAAGGAGTGTTGTACAGAAAATCGTATCTTCAGCCTCTCCTAAGATGCGTTGGGCCGAACCAAGCGAACTACGCATTGCGAGAAGTGCATGAAGGATCGTGCGGAAGTCACATAGGAGCTCGAGCATTGTCAAAGAAGGTAATGAGGTGGGGATACTACTGGCCTACAATGTTCCAAGATGCAGTCGACCTCGTGAAGAAGTGCCCGAAATGCCAAGTCCATGGGACAGTGCCGAGACTACCCCAAACCGACCTCACAAGCATGCAAAGCCCTTGGCCATTCATGCAATGGGGGATAGACATCGTCGGCCCTAGAGCCGGCCAAAAAAACTGGAACCGGGGAACCAAACCGGAACCGGCGGTTTTTGAACCGGAACCGAAACCGGCGGTTCAGAATCGGATTCCGGCGGTGCGGTTCCGGTTCCATTCTTGAGGAACCGGGAACCGGCGGTTCCGAACCGGCGGTTCCGGTTAAAAAACAGGAAAACCGGCTTTTTTTTTAATTTCTATATTTTATTTGTATGTTGTGTATAAATATCATACTAATTATTTGATCTAACATTTTATTAGTATACATCCATTTTAATGAATTCTTAATGTACAAATTATAAAGTATAATTTGTAAAATGAAAGAGATTTTTCATTGTTAAGTTATAATTCAAATCGAAAAAAGTATAAATGAATAAAACTACATACATATGTGATGTTTATTCATTTAAAGTTAAAATATAGCAGCCTAGTGATGTTGGATGTTGTGCACTTGTGAGTTGTGACTCTTGTGATAATGTTCAAACTTTAAATTCAAATATTTAAACAAAAAATCAAATCATATAAATGACAAAATATTCAATTAACAATGTCACATGATGATGATGAATTGAAGATGACAAAATATACAATTTAGTGATTTACATAAAGATAATAAATTATCCAATTCATGAAAAAGATAAGATGAAGTGTCAATTTTGAAAATTTTCATTCTAATTAAGAATGATAACATGTTAAATTTGGATGAACTTTGCATATTTAATTATCAATCCATAATTCCATATCATATGAAATATATATATTTTTTAATTATGTATTAATATATTTATTGGGAGAAAAAAAAATAAAAAAAAAAATAGTGGAACCGTTGGTTCCACCGGTTCCTAACTGACAAATGGGAGGAGGTCTTTCAAGATGATCCACTAAGCACCACCGACGCGGGAACTGACACCGACACCTCTCAAGCAGAAACTGATGATTTCGACGACGATTTCGATTTCGATAGCATGTAATTCTGCCATGTCAAATCTTAGACGAGTACTCTTTTTCCTCACTAAGGTTTTAACGAGGCTCGGCCTTTGAAATCAAAATGTGATCTTCAAAGGTTTAGGTGAAATAAATTTAAAAAATTGAAAAATCGTCTGATTTGTTATAGTTCCAATTTCTCTTACAGTTTTCGATTATAATGCTCTTACAATGAAACTCGAAACAAATATAAACGAAGTATACATATAGGGAAGAAATTAAAAAAAAAAAGAATTAAAGGGGGCCGGTTCCATCCGGTTCGAACCGGAACCGAACCGTAACCGGAACCGGCATTTCGGAACCAGAGTTGGAACCGGTGGAACCGGCGGTGCGGTTCCGGTTCCTCTTTGGGGGAACCGGAACCGTAGTCGTCTCTAGTCGGCCCATTAGACAAAGCTCTCGGACAACTCCAGTTCCTCATCGTAGCTATTGACTATTTCACTAAGTGGGTTGAGGCTGAACCCTTGGCAAAGATCACGAGCAAGAATGCCCTCAACTTCGTCTGGAAGAACGTGGTTTGCCGTTTCGGTATACCTCACATCCTGGTCTCGGATAATGGGACGCAGTTCACAGACAGGACATTCAGGGGATGGTGTGAAGGGCTTCATATTCAACAGAAGTTCACTTCGGTAACTCACCCTCAAGCAAATGGCCAAACCGAAGTCACCAACCGGACGATCGTCAAGGGACTTAAAACTCGCCTAGATAAAGCCAAAGGAGATTGGGCAGCAAACTTACCCCAAGTCCTATGGTCATACCGAACAACTCCCCAGACCTCGAACGGTGAAACGCCCTACAGTTTGGTGTACGGAACCGAAGCAGTGATCCCGGTGGAGATAGGCCTGCCGAGCCCCCGCACTATCAACTTTTCAGCCGAAGACAACAAAGAAGGTCTCCGAACCAATTTGGATTTGTTAGAGGAGAAGCGAGAGGCCGCCTACATAAGGGAAGCTAAGTACAAGCAGCAAGTAGTTCGGTACTACAACCAGAGAGTCAAGTATCAGCAATTCCAAGTAGGAGACCTCGTCCTTCGAAATAACGAAGTCAGCAAGGCTGTAAAGCTCGGCAAGCTAGAAGCCAAATGGGAAGGACCTTACCGAGTTGAAGAGGTCCTCGGCAAAGGGTCGTACAAGCTCGCCCATTTATCCGGTGAGCCAATACCCCGTACATGGCACATTATTCATTTGAAGATATATTTTGCATAACTGGGAATGATGTTCAAGTCATTTAGTCCGTCTAGGTTATGAGTCAGGTCGTCCTGTTCTTATTATCATATTTTAACTTCAGTTTTTCTATTAACAAATTCTTTATTTCTCCTTTAATTTGTTTGGTCTTGCATACTTCATCTGGCACGTCTTCTTTCCACTTATGCAAATTATCTCGCCCTTTTACTCTTTAACCCTGACGAGGGTAACTTAATATCCTTTTAAGGATAAATAAGCTCCATAACTGGAGTAAAATTTAAACGCACGTAAGGGGACCACCCCTATCGATACTTCTCGACAAATAAGGCACCTAAAGCCTACTTTCATTAAAAATAAGGACAAAATACCTTTGTTTAAAACGAGGATGCATTACCTTCGTTAAAAACAAGGATGAACCTGTTTAAAACGAAGACGAGCCAAAACCTCGTCTTATGACGAGGTCGAGCTATCTAAAGCCAAACTTCGTCTTATGACGAAGTGAGCTTTCTAAAGCTAAAACTTCATCTTACGACGAAGTGAGCTATCTAAAGCCAAACTTCGTCTTATGACGAAGTAAGCTATATTAAGCCAAACTTCATCCTGTAACGAAGTAAGCCAAAACCTTGTCTTATGATGAGGTAGAGCTACCTAAAGCATACATTCGTTTAAAACAAGGAAAACTACCTTAGTTAAAAACAAGGTCGAAAAGCTTGAATACAAGAATGTAAAATTCCATTTTATTTCATATAAAAAGGAAGAATACAAGGATAACATCAAGAAGACGAAGAGCCAGGAGGCCGACTAAAGCTAAGCTATTCACTAGCAAAGTCACTTCGGACATTCAAGATGTCATCTATACTAAGCCTGCCTCTACCTCGTCCCCGATCTGCGCTTCGACCTCTACCTCGACCACCCTGTGTCCCCTGATTGCGGGTATTTTGGCTCGCTCGACCTCGGCCTCGTACAAGAGCCGACCGCCGTTCTTGACCATAAAAGTCTGGAGGGTGGTGTTCGATAAATCTAGAATTAGGATTAGCCGAACTTAAAGGTCTATCTTCCAAGAACTCCATAGAAATACGGTCAAGAAGACCCAGGTTTGGACCAGGGTTGCCTGAAGAAGACTCGGCTTTGGACAAGATACGACGCTTTAATTTCGGGTGACGAGCCAAAACTATCTTATACGTGCTCGCCACTTGTATAAGCTCGACCACTTCATTCCAAAGCTCCCAAGAGTTATCTCCGTATTGCTCCCTGTAGCTTCGACACCGAGCCTTGAGCTCTTTGACCTTCTCATGGGTCTCAGATATGGTAAATCCTCCAGCTCGGTGGATGATAGCTTCGTACTCCGCGTGCTCCTCAGCAATCCGCTCGGCGTCTTTAACCTCGTCCTCAGTAATTTCTAATTTTTCTTCTAGCTCGAGAAGCTAAACATGTAGTTCTTCATGCCTCTCTTGAGCAGCAACATGTCGCACTTCGGCCTCGTTCTGTGCGTGACCGAGGAGGCCCTTCAGGTGCACAATTTCATGTTCTTTTGCCTTGAGGATTCGAGATAAGTTGTTGATTTGTTCAACCAACGAAGAAGCGTCAAAAAGTGCGGGAGAAGACTACAAAAGTACAAAAGAGATTTCAATAAAGTTGAAATTTCATTAAAGCCACTTCGGCAAAAAGCGCCATCCTAGTGATGACGTCGTACAAAGATCTAAAAAAAAAAAGAAAAAAAAAGAAGGGGATCAACTGACCCCTCCAGCAGCATTATCCCCTGGCTGAGGCTCCTCCTGCCCGGCCTCTGTGCTCTCCAGTTCGTTATTCGCCGGTTGTTCCACCTTGACACCAAGGTTGGCAATCACAGCCTCAAGCATCGGATCCTTGTCCACCGGGCAATTTCGGACGGCCTCAACAGAAAGCAACGAGGACTGTGAGACGAGCTTCTTCACCATTGGAAAAGAAGCCATGTTCTCCACCAGCACCTCGGTGTAGGAACGAAGCAGCGACTCTTGCGACATCACTTCATACCCATACTTCGCCTTGTCCAAGTCCGGGTAATCCTCGGCGATTGCGTCAATGACGCCCGACGCCACGGGAGCGTTCAGCACAGCCGCCAGTTCGGTCGCGAGAGTAGAAAACCGCCCCGAGAGGAAGATCCTCTCCGTAAAGGCGCGAAGAACTTCACCTTGCGAGGCTGCAGCTTCGGACTCACGATTCTTGCTGGCCACGACATCGGCCCTCAGAGCGGCCACTTCGGCCTTCAATGAGGCCACCTCCACTTCGGCAGCGACAAACGGCTTAATCCTCTTTTCCTCTTCAGCCTTGGCCTTAGCCTCGTCCGCGGCGACCTTCTTTACTAGGTCGTCATTCTCCTTCTTCAACGACCGGGTCACCCGAGCCAACTTGTGGAACTCTGCAACTCCATTATTCACAAAAGTTGCCAGCTCGGCAACTGCATACTCTGCCCCCTGAAAAAAAAAAGAAAAATAATAAATAAAAATAGATAAAATTCAACGGAGGGGAAAGCTAATACATTGAAGTTCTAAGCTACCTCAGGAAAAGATCGAGGACGAGCAGTACCCTGGTCAAATGACTGGCCATGAACGAGGACACCTTCCTCAGATGACACCACTACTCGCGCCTCCTCACAACGAAGAGGGAGGCGAGGTGACTGAGAGTCTACTTGGGGAGAGTTCGGAGGCGGAGATCGCATAGTCTCCAAGGTCCTCTCCGACGAGGCAGCAGGCGTCATCTTCGAAGCCTCCAAAGTAAGCCTCGTCCTTTTCCGTGGGTTCGCGCCGAAATTCACTGCAACAAAGCAAACAGGTTAAAACAACTAGCCAACAAAAAGAAAAAACAGACGCACACGACAAAGTGGGACCTCACCCTCAGCCGGATCCGACATCGAAGTTGGTTCGTATGTGCTCAATCCTAAAAAGGCGAGCTCGGCCTCACCATAATTTTTGTCAACAGCGCCGAGCTCTACTAGATTTTTCTCAAGGTCACCGAATCCTTCTTCGGTGCCTTGGTCATCTAGCTTATCTGTCTTCCACATGAAGTAGGGGACCTCTTCGGATCGCCAGTTCGGAATTTTGGACTTCGTTATTATTCGAAAGCCACGAGAAGCGGAGAGATAAAACCACCCCGACGGACTAGGCTTGAACTGAAAAACCTAAGAACTAACCCTAAGGTGAGCTGATGACCGAAGTGACCAGCTTCGGCACCAAGGCCAACCAAGTGCTTGAAGGAATTCGGCATAATTTGCCCTAAAGGGATGCCGAATTTCCGTAGCAGACCAGCAAAAACTAGGGGAAGAGGAAGACGAAGACCACAGTTCAAGAAATCCTCGTAAACGGTAAAAAATCCGTCTGGGGGCGCACAAGCCCTATCTTCCGGACGGGGAACGACAAGAAGAGCAGAGTCGGGAAATAATTTTTTTTTTGCGATTTCTCTAATTTTTGAAGCATTTAAACTCGACGAAAATTCTCGGGCCTTACCGGATTCTTCTATGGGAGGGAATCGAACCCTACAAATGATAGGAACGGACGAATTTACAGTAAAACATTCAATGTTGACGAAGGGCGACGGCATAAATGTCGCCACCGGTGAATCCGGTGGCGAAACGGACTCGTCACCGTAACTACCACTAACAGAGGAAGAAGTCATGGTAAAAATAACTTACTTGTATAGGAAAGTGAATGATTCCGACGGTGAACAAGCGGCGGCGGTGAAAATCACAAGTGATGAAGGAAAAACAGAGAAGAAAACTGGAGAGAAGTTTGAAAGTTTGGAAACTAAAAAAATGGCGTATCAAAGACGCTGTATCCCTATTCCGCCTTTTCAGTTTCCCTGTCAGTCCTACCCTACTTTCTTGGGAACCCAACTGACGCATTAATCCCGTGTTCGGCGTCGGCGAGAGGAACGTATGCCACTTCGTCAAATCTATTTCTGATGGGGCAAGTCAATTTTTCCGACCTCATTTTAACGAGGCGGTACGAACTCGACTTCGTCGAATTTATTTTTCGATGGGGCAAGTTACTTCTATTCGACCTCGTCCAAAAGGCCGTATGCGATTGACCTCGTCAAACCTGCCTTTTGAATGAGGCAACACACTTCACTCCTACCTCAACTATTTCCCCTAAATCAAACCCTCGCTTCTACATCTTTTGGGGGGGGGGGGGTGTAATAGGATATGACCCAGCTCCTAGGCCCAAAGTATGCCCAATATGATTAGGCCCCGACAGTTAAGCTCGGCCCAACTAAGAATAAGAGACTTCTTCACCAAGGCAATCAATGACTCCTACATCGAGTACAACTCAAGCTCTAAGAGAGATATAGAAGCTCGGTGTTTATCCATAAAGGAGGAGATCAAGCCAAAGAGTCCGAATAGGAGAAGAATTCGTATCATAGTCGAATTCCATGTAACTATCTATAAATAGGGGCTTAGAATAGATTGAGAGGGGAGAACAATCTTTGTAAACAATACACGCATACTAGCAATAATATCCATACTCTCTTTTGCTCCGTGGACGTAGATCTATTCTGGTAGATCGAACCACGTAAATCCTTCGTGTCCTTTTATTTTCGTGTTCATTAATTCCTTGTCTACGTGCATTAATTACCTAACGAAAACAAAATCGATCATATACATACATTCATCTCCTTTTCTTTTAATTTGCACACTATCTACACAACTCGAGATCACTGGATCAGCATTTCCAGTGCCGGTTGGCTGCAGTCACTTTTCACTCAATTAAAAATTTCTACAAAAATTTTTTACCCATAGTTTCGGGTAAAAAAAGTAAATTAGAAATCGATGATGGGTTCTCCGATGGTGAGATTGCGTTCCAATTCCCAGTTCAGATTGAAGAGCTTGGCTGTGATGAACTTGAAGATCTTATTCACATTTATGTTGTATTTTGCACTGGAAAAAAATAATGGCGCATTGAGAGCCTTTGCATACCCTCTTGCCTGTGTCGTTTCACAAAAGAAATATACTCACCATATATTTCATTTTAAATTTGTAGAATACACATAAGTCAAATATTTTAGTACATAATTATTCACCTGGCTTGCGATGGTCCATTGCAAAGCTATAGGTAGTTGGATAAATTCATCAAATTTAGTCCCTATGAATACTGGGACTGCAATCTGCGTTATAATAAGAAGAAAAAAATGATTTAAAGAGTTGGGCAAAAAAAATTCGAACCAAAAAATTAATTAAGGAAAGCAGGGGAAAAGGTAGACAAATTGCAACGCAAAAAATATAATATTTGAACAATACCTGGTTATATTTTCTGGCTTCTTGATACCATCTGATCACACTGCGATCAACCATCACCATTAACATTATTACTCTAATTGAGATTTTTTTTTTTTTTAATTTTTTTATAAAATACTATTCTATATATTTATATTATATCTTCGCGGGGTGAAAATTACACCCTTTGACCATACCTTTTTAAGGTACGTCGACATGTAAGATCAAACATAAATAACATAGCCACTGAATCTTTAGATGCTATCGGAACTTGACGGTACGAAGAGTCATCACCTACACATCACAAAAATTCAAATCTTAATTAGAATATTAAAATGTGGTGTTGAGAAAAAGAATAGCCTGTAATTTTATTTTTTTTTGTGTATCTTTGCAATAATAAAAACAATATATATGTTTATCTATAATAAATTAATAAATCAAAATGAACTCTATCTATAAAATAATGTGTAAAATTAAATATAATTGATTGAGAAAGATTAATTAAAGTACCTCCCACATCCCATATGCTATAAGAAATTCTTGCCCCTTTCACATCCAATATTTTGTCCACATGGTTGATTCCCATTCCTGCAATTTCTTCATCTTTTTTCTTTATCCCTGCATATTTTGTCTTCAATCCAACCCCACACAAAATTAGCTAATTATAACCAAGCAAATGAAAAATAGCATCTTATATCATGTTTGTGGTGCACAGCTATAATTAGCAAATAATTACAAAAAAAAAAAAGAATAAAAGAAAATGATAACAAAAAATGGGATTTTCTAATTAAGCAAAAAAAGGAAAAATGAGACTTTTTTATTTTTTATTTATTATTATTATTATTTTGTTTTTTGAGAATACACACCCCACAATACGAAAATATTGCATTAAAACGATAAATTCTGAAATATGTATCATCCATCATACACATGAAAACTTAAATAAAATCTCAAGACTTGGAAACTTGAATATGCTGATTCTCAATTCTTTCTCGTTTTTTTTAATGATTTTGTGAAATTTAATAAATAAGCGATTAAAATTATTAGTATTAATGCAAAATTCATGAATTTTCTGGCCTAATATGGATATACTAAAATCAATAAGACTAAAGCAATTTTTTTTTTTTAATTTCCTAAATTAACATTTTGAATTCTAAATCAACAAAACTTCAATTATTTGTACACAAAATTAAAGCACTAACCAGAAAACTCGTTTTCCCGATGTTGGAATCGCCGAAGAGACTAATCTTCAGAGAAACCAAATCCGATGAATCCTTCCCATAGCTGAGGCGCAACGGCAGCGCAGCGGCAGGCGGCGAGGAGGAAGAAGAGGAGGAGAAGGAGACGGCGGCGGCGGCGGAATTCGCCGGAGGCAAAGGACGATAGGTGCCGGAAATCCTGCCGCTCCAGCAAGCCAGAAACTGGCTCCAAACCGATCGAACGTATCGGCGAAGGATACAGATCCGCCAGAAAAGTCTCTTTTTGATATTAAATTGACATTTATTTTTGCAGAGCTGCAATTGCTGCTGCGGCTTCATCCTTCGATTCACTATTCTATTGCCTCAAAAAAACAAAAAATGTTTCTCTCACCTCTCCTCTCTCTCTCTCTCTCTCTCTCTCTCTCTATCTCACGCTGCCGGAGTTTTCTCTCCCTTGGTTGCGGGAGATGTGTGTGTGTGTGTGTTTTGTGAGAAAAGTCAGATCGAAGAAGAAGAAGAAGGCGTAGTTTTGATGCATATTTTGATAATGATGGGTAGTGATGGTGGGCGTGTCATTGGCAACACTAGTTGACCGATTTTGGGGGGTGCTTCTTCCCTTCTCCATCTCTTTTATATACTCTACATTTACTTTCACTTACATTTTTATTTTACTTATTTTAATTATTTATATAATTAGTGTAAGTCCCAATTATAATTGTTTTACTGGTGAATGGTTAGTGTTGTTATTGTTCAACGTGATCTTAGCTGTTGAATCGCTTGACTTACTCTATATTTTGGCAAATCGTTATGGTTTCATAATAATATACATACACGATTAAAGAAAATATTTGAACTTTGTTGCAATTTGTAGAGTTTTTTATTTTTTTTTTAATTTTTTTTTTGCGATTTTATAGACTAAGTAATTATTGCACATTGATAAACGAAGTTTTGTTATACTCCTGCATAAGATGCTAGCGGCATTAATAAACGAAAATAAGCAGTATTTTAAAAAAATAATAATTTTAACATTAAATTTAAATATCGTATTATAAAGGATTTGAACCTCATATCTTTATGATGAAGGTCTCAAATATTGATGGATACATGCATTCTTGTAAGCCCGCACATATGGTGTAGCCGGTTTTCAATTGGATCCGGATCCATACCGACTGGATCCACATCAAATTGTATTAATCTTAAAATTTAAAAGGATTGATATTTTTGTCCATAATAATTATAACTTTTATTCACGACAATTGATATTTATATATAAAAAAATTTAGAGATAGTTGCCTTTAAATACACAACATTTCGTGAAATTCTGATTTTGCACAAAAGCTTTAAAATATGAATGTAAATACACATCTTTTCATAAGATTTTGATATTGCACATGAGAATAATTTACTTTCCAATTTCATGCTGGCATCGTCAAATTTATCTAGTTAACTAGTTAAGTCAGTCAAATCATTCGATAGTTTAAATGACATAGTTCTAAAATTGACTAAATATTATCACTTCACTTTAAAATACTAATTAAAGCTCCTCTTCATGTGAGCCCTAAGGTCCAAAAGAGATCATTTAATTAGTAATTTAAATTGAAATGATAATGTTTAGTCAATTTTAGAACTATCGGGCAATTTGGCTACTTAGACAAATCCGGCCATTATGCAAGCATGAAATTGTGGAAAAATTGATCTCTTGTGCAAAATCAGAATTTTATAAAAGGTTGCGTATTTACATTTAGCTTTTAAAGGTCATAAACAACACCAAAATTTCACGAAAGATTGTGTATGTTGGTACAATTATCCCTACAATTTAAATAACCACAATATTAAATCATTATAATACCAATTTGATATTTATTCATAACAATTGACACTTATATTCATGAGAATTGACACTTTGACCAAAAATAGAAAAAAAAAAAATTATCTTATGAAGGATAGAATATGCTCTAATCACTCTCACTAGTATAAATAATCTTAGGATTAAACAATTACGTGACCAACACGATAAAATTGAAGATTTTGAATAACAAAAAGATTGATACTTTTATTCAGAACAATTTAATTTTTATTCACAACGACTCACAATTATATTTTATTTTTCAAAAAAGGAGTGGGTTGAATCGGGTAGGATCGCCTCGGGTGCGACTTGAATTAGGATCTGGCCGGAGAATGTTAGACACTAATATGACCTATGACTTGAGTCGATTTTCGTGGTCCAATTCGTAAATATGATTAAATATGCTATTTCGGATGCACTTGTGATACTATTGATTTTAATCAACGATATATCATTTATATTTTATTTATAAGTTGAATAATACTACTATAATATAAGAAAAGATTGTAATCATTTAGTTGTTTAATTTGCATAATAATAGGGGAGGAGAACAATTTTGAGGATGTCGGTTTGTAACTTAGATAAAGAACATCCGGCGCAAAAGGTGGATCAGACATTAGTCAATAGAGATGCCTTATTCCGAATCATGCACCAAACCAAACCTCAGTAATCTTCACATTCCTCAATATTATTCACCATACGTACAGCCTGTCTATGCACTCTCTATTTTAATTTATTACTACTATTTTATTTTATATTTTAATAAAAAATTTAAAAATATTAAAATAAAATTTTGTTTCTCAATAAATTTAAGAAAATGATAGTACCATAAAAGTTACTCTACTATGAAAATTAAAAATTACTATGAGAATGAGGGGTATAAAAAGGGTGAAATATTAGTGACCATTGCATAGAAATGGTAAAAAAAAATATAGGAATTATTACGCAACGGTTATTTGAATTAAAAAAATCTACGTCGCCAAGCTCTTTTTATTATGCAACGATTATCTGAATAAAATAAAAAAATCGCGTGGCCAAACTCGCACTCAACTCACAAAATGAGCATCGGCTCGCACGAGGCAAGGCTCCTCAGAGCAGGGCAAGTTGTGGCGTCAGTGAGCCGGGCTGCGCCCCCCCCGGTTGCGAGTGCTCTTATACCTTAATTGATTTTATAATAAGCAACTACTATTTGCTTATGTGCTGCTTGTCTCGTCTTTCTTCATCAACAAACAAGACATCGACTTTGGTTGAACAAAAGTGGTCCAAATAACTGTTTTTGTCTTGCAATGAGTAAATGTAAAAGTAAGGGGCGAGAAAATTGGTGATGCATGGTCCTTGCAAATTGCAATGAGTCTTTATGTTAAAATTTTCATCAATAACTAAGTTAAAGAGCAGAGCAACCTCCACACACCATTCAAGACAAGACTAGCTTCAAGTTTCTGATTGGATTTTGTAAAAGAACATTTTCTGTTTTTGTATCATAGTTTTTGATAGAGCTCGTTTCCTCTATCGGGGATCCGGCGCCTTGTCGCACAAGGTCGTCGGCGTACGAGAATTGAACGCGGGAGACAATCCCATCGGCAGCGATGTGGAAGAGCTGAACGCGGAGGTCTTTCTCCGTCGGCAGCGATGATAGAGCTCGCGAGAGGCGAGAGAACTAGGGCAAGCCCAAAATATGATTATGTTATTTCTTCAATGATATGCTTCGATGATTACAAACTAGTATTTATAGGATTAAGATATCTCCCACAATAAGGAAAAGATACGCTAAGATATGTATAAAGATTAATACTAATCTAATAAATAAATAGGAAAGATATTCTCCTAATATACAAGATATACTCGTATCAGTTTTCATATCTTGTCAATTCATACAACCAATTTTAAGGCTCATCTTTTTGTAACTGAAATCTATTTAGATAAGAGTGCATCATCCATTGTTCGTTCTACTTGTTCTTCTCAGTTGTAACTTTTGTAATCTATGCTTTCATAATGTAGAGTTTAGCCATCAAGTATCTGCACAAGTTATATAATTTCATCCGATTAAGGATATATAAAAGATGAAAGTATCTAACCTATTTTGGTAAGATATTGATATTGCAAATGAATCTCAATATCTTGAAGATTTCCATAAAGAAGAAAAAAAAAACTTATTAAAAAAAATCCATGATGCAATAGATAATATGCTTGTTTAAATAAAAATTTGATGTGTTAATATGTGATTCTTTGTTTTTTTTTTTGTTTTTTTTGTTTTCAATACGGAAGAATAAATAATATACAGATCTTCTATTTAAACACAAGACCATATGCCTCAGCAGCATTTTATGTGTATTCATATTCACAACATACATTGAAAGGACGCCGGCCGAGACAAGAATCCCACACGAGATTCTGCGTTACCCAACCTGTTCCGATCTCGTATCTCACTTCACGGTGCACTGCAGAAACGAAACACGAGACTGAAACACGACGCATACTATAGTGCATTCGGTCCCACGCCATCTTGAGTGCTCGGTCCATTGAATACTTGACTAGGGTGCCTCTTGGAATCCATACTCTTCTTCCTAAACGACTCCTTGATCTCCGCCTCTTTCTTATCAACAAAATCTATCAGGTTCTTGAAGCTTGGTGCGTGCAGTATACGCCTACTAGGGCGAGCCGGCTCAGCAGCCTCGACGTTCTGCTGTACTACCTCGTTGCTGTATCTGCTGAACTGCAGGCAAACTCTGCAGAAGAAGATTGCCAAAGCAAGGAAGCATGCAATGCCACAGATGAGGAAGAGGCCCCAGAAGCTCTTGAGAGAGAGGCGGTTGTCATCGATGGGGTTGGTTTGGACAGAGCACGACTCTTTGGATAGCCATTTGTCGCGAATTCTTTGCAGCTCTCCATTTTCTGAGAGCTGTAGGATTGCAGTCGAGAGGTCTATCGCGAGTGGCGAGTCTCGTTGGAAGGCCTGCGCAAGAAGCAGCATTTGTTAGAAAATGAAATGAACGAGAAACATGACTCTTGAAGCTAGTGGGTCTACGATTCGATCCTTAGGCATTTCTTTTTCGGAATTAAAAGGAACATAAGAATAGTACTTACAAATCCCCATCCACTTTTGGTGAACTCCCTTCCTACAATGCTGAATTGGCACTTTGTGCTGGCTAGGAAAAGCTCGACATAAGGAAGCTCGTCGACAACAGCAGCAACGCCACCCTTGGCCGGACCATTTTGAAGGGATAGAACATAGTCGTCGTGGGTTTTCATTACTCGGATCCTTGATTCTGCTACGTTCAGCTCGTGAACGAGATAGCTATACGCGAATGATCCATCTTGGATACCTATAGGGTCGGAGCTCGCGATCAAGGAATCGATTCCTTGAACTCTTGAAGTGAGCTGCTGCACTGTGAGGATGGATGTCAAACTAGCTGTGTAGCTTGAATTGATGATCAATACCACAAAGAGCCACAAGATTAACACCAGCCTTCCTAGCGTGCTCACCGTGTTCTCTCCTGCATAATGTCGATTTTCGCCAAAGTTAATAAAATCTCTATAACTCCCGAGATAGAGAAAGCAAGAAAGTTATATGCACAATATGCTTACTGTGTGCGAAGAACATGGTCGAGAAGCTAAACCTGAAGGAGTAAGATTTGAAATGAGTGACATATGCTCAGAAAATCAAACAAAATATAGTTTCAAATCAAAGCAACTGCCAAGAGAGTTTGGGCTAATCTTAGTCCTAATGGAGTAGGAGAAGAAATACTAACCAGAAAACTGTCATGATTTGCTGCCTTGGAGGACCTCGGAACTCAGAATTCGTCCGGTGCTCAAGAATCCAAACAACAGTTCCGACAAAGAGGAAGAAGATTCCGGTGACACCCCACATTTGCCAAGTAAACGGCATGAGAAACGACCACGGTTTGGATTTCACCTCCTTCACTAGAGCAAGTACAACAAGTCCAGATTCCATGAAAGGCTGCGTGAAGTCCACCATCCTCGTCCTGTTTGTGGTGATAGTCACGTCTCCGACTACTGCATCATATTTCTGGAATGACAGAGTAAATCAGTTAGAGAGAGAGAATCTAGAAAAGGCTCATGAGATCATGTTTATATCGACTCAGTTTCATGCAATGCCATTCTTCCTCTCATGTAGATTGCTCTATCTCCTCTCGCATAAGTCACAGTTTCACAATCTAAACAGAATCAAACAACAAATACTCACATTTTGTGCTACATCGTTCACAAGATTCCCAAACGAAGGGTTTCTTATACCATCTCCATACATGATATACTGGTGAGGAACAGCATAAGGCAACAAATCAACAGCAGCTTCAAACACATCAATGCAGTAACCTCTAGCCCCCAACGGTCCTTTATCTTTCGTCACAACATCTGGATATGTAACCCTGTAAGGCACTGCAATTTGCAATGGCTTTCCATTATTGGGAAAAACCCATCCTCGAGGCTTCGTTGTCGTCTCACCTGGCCATAGAACACTATAAAGATGCTGATCACTGATGTTTACTGCTTTTTCATACAATGATTCTGGAGGACCTGTAGATAGACCCGAGTGATTCGACCAATAACCAATCCTACGAACTCCAGTTCCGCCTATGTTAAGCACATCATATGCAGGATGGACCAAGTTCTTGTCTGAATCAAACTGAACTTGTCCACTCACACCAGTGAAGTTGGATGAAGTCAGAAGTTCTAGCAGTCTTGGACCTTGGTTGAAAATCTGGAGGGATGATAAACGGAGGGCACTTCCATTTGTGTTACGCAAATATGGATCTTCCGAGAAACTGATATTTCCACCATTTTTAAAGAAAACATCAAGTGCTCGAGCTATTAACCACACAGAATCATAAGCATATAGGGCATAAGAGTTAAAGTTCGGGTACTTATTGTTCTTGATATTCCTCCATTGAGAAGCAAATTTTGTTTTGAGATCAGAATCTGGAGTATGATGGCGAAGTGCAAGAACTCCTTGCAAAAGATCTGCAGTTTGAGGATCAATCATTTCTGTAGAATCAAGAACAGAAGGAAGCCAATCAGTAGCAATCCAAACATAGCTCTTGCTCATCATTCCGAGTCTATTTGCTACTGAGAATATATTCAGACCAGAATCTGGATTCACATGTACAACAAAAACCCGCGATTCCATCAAATTCACTTTAACTAATAAGTTGTCAATATCAGCCTTAGAAGCACCAGGACTGAACGCAGCCTTGTGAGAAATTTTGGCGCGTTTCCTTGCTAGCGCATCGCCTAATACAGCAATTCCGTTTCTTCCATTATCGTCATCGACAAAAATGGCAATCACTTCTCTCCATCCAAAATAATCTACCATATCAGCAATTGCAAACATCTGGAAATGATCATTGGTCACACTACGAAGAAAGTATGGATATTGAAGAGACGAAAGAGCAGGGTCTGTGGCGAATGATATAAGTGGTACATGAAGCTCGTTTACAAGATGCGAAATCACACGTGCTATACCCGAAGACTGTGGACCAAGAGCTGCAACGACTTGTCTCCCAGTAATCTGCATGGCTGCATGAGTGAGGACACCTTGTCAAAGATTCCTCCTCTTTAATCTTGACTGACCATGTATAATATTTGCTGAAGTAGAATTTTTGAAGAATTTATAGATCATAACTAAAGGAAGGCCTTAGTAAATTGTACTACTATATCATTTTTTCCCCTCTAAACACATCTGACATTATTGGATATTAAAATATGTTAACGATAGACACAGATGAAGGACTCACAAGGTAAAATTGTTTGATCACTAAATCTACTAGAAATGAAACAGCATATTTTTTGTTCCTCACTGATTCCCCATGACATAACCAATATAATCCAAAATATTTTGAAAAAAATTCGCATGTCAAGCTAGAGCACGAAGAATCAAATGAAGGACTCACAATGTACAAATGATTTCTTTTTCTTCTTTTTTTTTTTCTTTTTTTTTCACTATAAAACACAAAGAAGGTTAGGGGGAAGTAACACACATTTCTTTTTCAGGAATCCTGCAATTTTTCCAAAAATTGACAAACTAAGAACAACGAAATACAGGTATACTAATAATTCTCATTTAAACAAATCTATCCAAGAGAGAGATATTCAATTCAGATAAACATAAGCTTACAAAAATCTGTTCAAACAAGAAAAAAGAAATACCTTCAACTGTGCCAGCAAATCCACTGCAATTAGTATCCTGGATAATAAGGTTAATTTTCTTGTCCTTCAAAATGGTGGAATCAGAATTGACATCTTGAACTGCAGCATGAATTGCTGGACCTAAAGACCTTCCTATATAAGAATCAAAGGTGAAGAGAGCTCCAACATTAACCATACTAGAATTCCCATTCTGGGAAACCACTTCCCCAGCAACAAACAAACAGAAAATCAAGAAGACCGAAACCCGCCTCATCGGTGCACGGCCCTCCATTTTCCCAGAAAAGTTCAACAACTCAAAAGCTCATATCTTCAAGAAAGGAGGAAGAAACCCATTGCTACAAGATATCAAACACCTGATGTGCACAAAAAGAAAAAAAAAATAATTGAGCTCGGAACTCTTAGTATATTTTTGACTTGAGAGAAATTGACATCACTGAATCCTAAATGGGGAACTACCACAAATAAACAAAATGAATTCAGCTCAAGAAGAGGTCAAAAACTGTGGGGTTTGGGGATTTGACAGAGGAAATTTCCTCATTGGCAGGGCAAAGCTAACAGAACAATAATTTCAAGTGAATTAAATACGAGAAAAAAAAAAAACAACTTGCAATTTTTGGGTTTTTGATTTCCACATGAGGAAAGGACTATTATATAGAATCATTACAGAAAAAACAATAGTTAAATCATGTATGAACAAGAATCAATCTCAAACTTGAAAGTACAGTACAGAACCAAGCTAGAACTTAATTGCAACTTGCACACATAACTAATATACATACAAAACACAATTAATTAATTAATTAATCATTCGAAGCTCTAAGTTGAGCTGAAGAAATCAGCAAGCTTTTTCTTTTCCTCCTGCTTCACATGGATAAAGTAAATAAATTAATAGAAAGAGACGCATATTTTAATAATCTAAAGAAATCTTACAGTTATTGTCTGCAGTTGGTTGGTAGCAGAAATTCAATCTCAAGTTTGAAATACTTCTATGCATGCCAATATATGTAGTACGGAGTAATAAATTTTCAATTTTGTAGATATTATATCATTTACAGAATTTCAATTTGCTTTTAACATTTTTTCAAGAAATGTGGTTTTACTGTTCGGTTAAAAAAAAAAGTGCGGTCTGAAAGTTATTCAGGCCGTATAACTATTTTAGGAAAAACAATTTTAAGGAGACAGAATCATTTTAAAAATATTACTTTTATTGAAGGCGAAGGAGAGAAAAATATAAAATATATACTCCGTATATAAGCAAAAGAAGGCGAGAGGGCAACTTCTTGCAAGATGGAAAAGAATTTGATTCTTGGATTAGTTGTAAGGATTTGAGGTTAGTATACTGAAAAGTGTGATTTGCTTCTTAAATACTCTCTTCCTATATCACGTGCAGTTATGTATTCTGTCGTGCATTCATTTACCATTTAATAATAATAATAATAATAATAATAATAAGGCATTTTCTCGAATATTTATTAAAAGTTCTTCTTATGTGCCAAGTTGTAGGATTAAATCTGTTAAGGAAATCATGAGTTAAAATAGTTAGGCCTTAAACCCTAAAATATTTGTAGAAGCATCCAATTTAGAATTTTCTTTCTTTAAGCTAAAAAGCCAATTTATAATTTTCAAAAAAAGCTAAAGTAGGGCGTTAATTACAAAATACTAATAAAATAAAGCAACAAAGAAGTGGTGTGAAAAGAGTACATGTCACTCAAGCTCAAGGTGGGGAAATCATAAAATGAATTCTGAATTGTTTTTAACAAATGGGGCCTACTTCTGGTTTGTGAAACATGAGGTTCTCTTCTTTATTTATTTTATTTATTTATTTATTTTTATTTTTTTTCTTTTGGGAGGTAATAATAATATACGTGGGGATTATTAGATTAAAATACGAAAGAATAATTAAAAGTGGTTAAATAGTTGACCTTTAACTAGTTGACTTATTTATGAGGACATTTATACATTTTATATTCGCAGATATTAAACAAGGGTATAGAGTTCTTATGATTTCGTGATAATAAAAAGATTTACACAATTATTATTCATTATAAGACTTGTTAACGATAATCGGCTAGAGCCTTTTGTTCTATAATTCATTGTCACATTTGTCATTTCATGACCGCTAATGAAAATGTGTAAAAATTGAAAAAAATAAGGCCTTATATTCTTATTTCATCTAGGAAAGTATGAGATAAGAGTACGAAGTGTAGACTAGAGATTTAATGTACACAATTGTGGACATAACTAATGTATATATGGAGTAATGGACTGATGTGATAATGTCACGTATAAAATATATTTTAAATATATATCTTAAAAATTAAAATTCATTATTAAAATATAAATCTCTACTAAAAAAATATTTAAATATAGCATTTGCAACATTAGCAACGTGCACGTTAATTATATTGATGGGGGGTAAGGAAGTGTATCTCATCAGTCATCACCATCACCATCACCATCACCATATAACAAATAACGTCACTATTTTGATAGTTCATTGACGGGGGGTTCTCCAATTTTCCCTCTTTCAACTCAAATAAATATATAAAATAAAATACCAATATTAACGATATAAAACAAAATTCACAATTTTTATGAGAAGAATGGTTGATTTATATATTATGAAGGCCCACAATGAAGGACCACATAAGATCAACTGAAGATATTGTAATGAATTTGCGCCAGATTTTATTTATTTATTTATTATTAACACGAGTTTGGCCTAGGAGGAAAATAATTAGGTTAATGATTCAAGATCAATTTATCAATATTCATTTCGATTAAAGGCGGTTAAACCGAGCACGTCGTAATAAAATAATCGGAATAATTGGGATGTTAGCATCATAATTAAATTCCCATTAATAACTGGGGTACATCATTGGATAATGATTTGAGTGATACATTATTACTACCTCCATCCCATTATATTAAAGGCTTATTTGACTTGCACAGAAACTAATGAATGGAATGATATGTGGCTATAATCAATTCTAAAGAGAGAGAGTTAATTGTGACCAAATATTTTTTACCATTTTAAGAAAGAGCTCTAATATAATAGGACGGATCAAAACGAAAATAAGCTCAAATATAATAGGATGAAAGTAGTATTTGGTCAAATTGGATACTCCTGTATAGTGTTTTTATTTCAAGATTCTAGGTATCTAAATATAGGTGAAATAGATGTCGGCCGTAACAAATGTTGGTGGATACCCCTCTATTTTTTTTTAATTGTCCCGGTCAATAAATTGCAAATACAGTAATAAGTAGTAAATGTGTAAATTTATATTTTAACCTTATTTATTATTTTATTTTTCTGCACACCACCTATTATGTCATCAAATTCCGAAATGAGACATTTAAAAACAAATAACAAAAATAGTAAGTAGGACACTTAAAAACATATGGAGTATAGAAAAAGTAATGTTAGAAATTTTTTTTTAAAAAAAAAGGAATGTTTTGCCTTCATAGTTACAACTCTACATTGTTTTGCACATCAGGATATGTGTGGATCTACCTACAAGTAACATCGAGTTTACCTTTATTTTTTATCACGAACTGGATACTTCCGTCCCATTATAGCTTTACTCATTTCGTCAAAATAAGAATATTTAGAGAAGATATAAAGTGATTTAAAAAATAAGAAGGGTTATTATTTCACATCTGTTGAAGAGATAATTATTAGAGAATGAGGACGATTTTATTAAAATCAAAATAGGACGGAGGGAGTTCCGCTTATTATATGTGGATAATGTTTAGCAAATATATTGATACGATTCCACATCGGATTTGCAAACAATAGTGGATTACTACTTCAGTTGGAGGTCAAACCTCCACTAATAAACTAGCTTTTGGGTGGAAGTATGACTTTTGGCTTGAGTGCCTAATTGCCTATTATTGATGATTTCATTGAGAGCTAGGGTGTGGTGTGAGAAAGGGCTACCTAAGAGATGACTACTTGGAAAATGGCTACTTGGTGCCGTGGAGCATGATTTGGAGTACAAGCTACCTAGTGTGAGAGCCACCCATGGGTCCTGAGTGAATGTCGTCCGTGGACGTCCGGCTTCTTAAGGGGGGTCGAATGATACAATCCCACATCGAATCCGCAAATAATTGTGGATTGGTACGTAAGATAGGGGTCAAACTTCCACTTATAGGCTAACTTTTGGGTGGAATTAAAACTTATGACTGGGGTGCCTATCATTTACATAAAAAAATAGAATATGATCATATAGTTAAATTTTGTGGATACATGCAATTAGACCATGAATGTCATACTCGAATTACTAGATTATTATGTGAGGGGCGTTTTGCTGATCATGATAGATAAATTTGACAATTGGTAAATTTTGAGATAAAATAATGGATGACATGTGTTTAGATAAGATTAATATCTAATAAAATGCGGATCAAGAGTTTTGGTCTTGAGATAACTCTTACTTGCGATCCAGTTAATAAACATATGTTAGGTTGAATAAAATAAGTCAATTCACCACTGTCCATCAACTTGTTACCTCAAATTTAAAACCAACCAACAATAATTCTAACATGGTTTATCTTAATATTCGTAAGGAAAGAATTGGAAAAAAAGAAAAAGAAAAAAAGGAAAAGACAAAGAAGGCAAGGTAAACTACTAAGGCGAAAATTGAGCAGGGCTCTTAGGATTTTCTACCCTTTTAAAAAATGTATTGTAAAAACTGCCCCCTAAATATAACAAATGTGAAAAATGCCCTCACACATTAAATAATCGGTAGTGTGAAAAAATGTGAACGAATCTCTGTCGTCCGTTAGTCAATTTTGTTTTTTTTATGTGGGGCCCACTCTCTCGACAACCTCCCACCTGAACTCCCGAAAATTGATGTTTTTTTTGTCCTCATGCAAATGAAAATCAAGCAACCGAGAATCAAATTTTTTGATTTATTATTTCTCCCTTATTATTTTATTTGAATAGGGGGAGGCGGTGGTGGGTGTTTTTTTGTTATTTATTCACACACAAACCCTAACACACACATCACCATACTCACACAACTTCTCTCCAAAAAAAAAATTACTTTGCAAGCAACAACTCCGGCGAGCTCAAGCTTTCAACCTCCCTCCTCATTTCTTCAAGTTTTCAATTGCACCGAAGTAATGGCGTCACAATACGTAATCGACAACGAGCATAGAGATCACTTTGTCTTGCCGGAAAACGAATCGGGAATCTCCGTCGAAGTAATACCACGACGAATATCGGTATGTTTTCCGGCGAATGTAGCATTAATTTTTTTGCTATGAATTTAAATTGTATGATTTGTTATGATTTAATTAGAAATTAATTCGTTTATTGATTTTTGTTTGAAATTAATTGATTATTATTTTGTTTAAATTAATTCCCTTATGTGATTTAATTCGAAATTATTAGAAATTTGTAGTGTTTGTAATGTTAAAATTTATATTTAGGTTAAGAAAAAAAAAAGAAAATTTCTGACATAGGCGGCCGGTCAATCGGACGCCGGGACACCGCCGTCCGGTCGTATATTCCAGTCGCCGGAAAAATCACTAATCCGGCAATCAGAATGACCGGCCGGCTATGCTCGAAAATTGCACTATTTTTTCTTAGTATGAATAATTAATCACATATTTTTTATAGTTTTATTAAGTCGTTAATTAATTTTTGTTTGAAATTAATTGATTATTATTTTATTTAAATTAATTCCCTTATGTGATTTAATTCTAAATTATTAGAAATTTGTAGTGTTTGTAATGTTAAAATTAATATTTAGGTTGAACAAAAAAAAAAGAAAATTTTGGGCATAGCCGGCCGGTCAATCGGACGCTGGGAAACCGCCGTCCGGTCGTATATTCTGGTCGCCGGAAAATCACTTTTCCGGCAACCAGAATGACTGGCCGGCTATTCCCGAAAATTGCCCTATTTTTTATTAGTATCGATAATTAATCACATATTTTTTTATAATTTTATATCGTGGTTTATTAATTTTTGTTTGAAAATAATTGATTATTATTTTGTTTAAATTAATTAATTATGTAAATAATCAGTTGGTTAATTTAAATTTGTCTTCTTTTTACAGGATTCTCCGGCGCCATGGTTCCGTCGAAGTAATTTGATCAACCGGAGATTTGATGTCGGCAACTATTATAGGATTAAAATTTTGGAAGATATAAAGTTGGCACTAAGCGAGGCATATCGAGGTGGTGAATTGGTCGATCAGTTTCAGTTGGGACCTTTCGGACATTTTCTTGATTGGGAGCCAGGGCAGAACAGTAAACCCTTGCTCCACTCCGTGTTATCTCGAGCTGTCGTGACGGAGGTGGGAATTTGGTTCCACATTAGGGGCCAGTACGTAGAGTACACCGTTCAGGACAACGCTCTGATCACAGGGTTGAGATTTGGCCCTACAGATTTTGATCCCAGGATTCAGAGGGAGCCAAGGGCATCCCGTTTTTTTCAAGACGTCTGTGGCGGCCATGGTCAGAAGGCGGCACTGTTGCACTCCCATTTGGGAACACTCACGTCAGAGAATGATCCAGACGGGCAACTTCGATTGAAGCTGGCGAACTTGTTGATGGCCAACTGTTTTATCCTCGGTCATGACGGGCAGGCTCCACCCCACCAGTGGTTGTGGGAGTTGATCGACGACACTGATGCGTTCAATTCTTTTCCATGGGGTGCGTACTCCTACAAGACCTTGCAGTACTACTTGAGGACGTTTCAGGCGAGGTCTAGGAAGTATCACATTTATGGGCCGGCATGGGCACTGATGATCTGGGCTTACGAGGTGATGCCAGGGTTCGGCGAGCAATTTGCGGAGATGGCTTCCACGACAGATGTGCCGAGGTGTCTCAGATGGAGATTCCGCAATACTTTCACCGGCGTGTCTGATGCAGAGCTGTACGCGCCGTTCGATGATCCGGAGGGAGGTATTACTAGGATCGAGCCGGAAGATCAGGAGATTGAAGAAAGTTACTACCAATCGGTACATCAACCGGGGGCCTTACTGGTGAAGTTTCATGTACCGAAGACTTCGTACATTGTCGACGAACGCCCCCGTGTAGTAGGAGCTGATCCTGGGTCCCAGCATGCCGTTGGAGATTCCTACGAGGGACCTCAACGTAAACAGAGTTCCCGGTCTACGAAATTCACCGGGAATCTAGCTGAGGAAGGTACATCTTCATCCCGGCACCAACGTGGTTCTCAAAGCATGAGTGGTGGGCAGGAGCATTCTCTTCCCGGGATGTCTAGGGAGGACGTGGTTAGTATTGTAGAGGACGTCACTCGTCGCGAAAACGAGCTCATTATGCAGACAATGAGGCAAGAGTACGAGGCAAGAGAAAAAAACCTCATGACGAAGGTAAAGAAGTGGCTCGGTAAGGGAATCACGAAGGGCATTGACATCGTGAGCTGCGGGACTTCCTCTATGTCCATTCCAGTTCACTCGCCCCGACGTTCGAGCCCGCCTCTCAACATTTTCTCAGCACGGGCATCGGATTATGCAGCCACTGCTGTTTCAACGAGCCCTGAAGTGATCGAGCCCCTCGAGCCTGTAGGTGCTCGAATAAACACCTCTCTCCCTCTCTACACGGGTGCCTTCACTGACCCCTACTTTGGCCAGGACCCGAGCACTGTACACCCTTCGGCATTCACTTCCATTTTAGAGCAGGTATGATATATCAGAGTGTTGTCTTTCTTTCACATTTAGTTTCATTGAATTTCATATTTCGTGCATGCTTATTCGAATATTCATTTATCGTATAGGACACTGATTAACACGTATTTTATGTGCATGTTGAGTGTGTTTTGCATGTGTTTGAGTCTCGATTTATGTGATTAAATGCTAAAAATGCTAGGTTTCTTAACTTGTAGCATACTTTTCACCTTTCTCATTTTCTTTTGGTTTTCGATCCATTTTTGTAAGAATTGGAAAGTGCATTCATGTGGCTAAGGATCGAGGGCTAGAAACGAGGAGGAATCGAGCTCAATTAGGATGAAACCTAGGGTTGAAAATGTGAAATTTGAATTCATAGAGTTAGGGTTTCAATAGTTCAAGTTGTTTATGTTTTCCTCGTTCTCTCGAGTCTCTTTGTGTCTTTTTGCAGGTTGATGGAGAACTCATTTGGCCAATTTGATCATTCCATGTTGAAGAGGAGCTCGTTAGGAAGCCGTAGCAAAAAGCGGTTCGTAAATCGGAGTTCGTACGAGAGAGAACGAGCGAAAACGGAGAAAGCGCGCAAGAGACGAAGAGTTGACCGGGCAAGGAAGAGGACGACCGGCGACCCAGCCGGCGACCCAGCCGGCCGCCGGCCCCCCTCCTCTGGACCGCCACCAGCCACAGAGATTTCGGCGGCCTGGCCGGCGACCCAGCCGGCGGTCCAGCCGGTCGCCGGTCAGCCGCCCTTCTTCACTTAAGGGGCGAGTTCGGCTCGTCCAAACTCGCCCCGGTTCGTCCCGTTTCGCCCCGATTCGACTCAAACTCGATTTTCAATGTATTTAATCCTAGAATTCACCCCATTTGTAGATCTTTGGTCTATTTTTTATTCCCCCAAGAACCCTAAAATATTTTCTCTCTTTCCTTTTAGTATTTTGAAGATTGTTGAAGCTACATTGGTTGGATTTGCAATTGAAGACCATTTTCTTATTCTATTTTCAATTCTCTTTCTTTTAAGCATGATTTCATTTATTTTCTATGGTTTATTTCCTTTAATTATGTCTAGCTAATTTCCTTTTGGTTCTAATATATGAAGATATGATCTAGAAAACTAGGTTTTTGGATTTTGTTATTGGATTTACCTTCTAATTCATATGTCTTGTGATTTGGGACTTGGTTTTATTGCATGAGTGATTGGCCATCATAGAGTGCATACAAGGTGTTTGGTTAAATGCTTAGTAGGCTTTAGTTCATAACACTTGGCATCAAATCACAACATATTGGTAATACTTGCTAGTAGGAGATTCTCGATAATTAATTGAGCTATTTGGAGTTAATTTATGCATCTTGAGACCTAGCGGAGATAGATGTCATAGGTTAATCCACTAATATTGATTGCTTCGAGAGAAGAATTGATGTTTGCTATATATAGAACTCCCATATGAATTAGATTAAAATGGCTAATCCATGCAAATCCGTAAACCTAGGTTTTTAGTGATTATTGGATTATATTTGGAACCATATTTCTCTTATTGATTTTATATCATTTGCTACTTGTTATTTGTTTAGTTAAGTCTTAAGTTTGTTAATTACTTTTCATTTGTCATTAATCAATCAAAAAACACAAAAACATGACATATTGTAGCTTGGATAGTAGTTAAATAGCTAGATTGCTAGTTGAAATTCTCACGCCATAGCATTCCTTGTGGTTCGACTCGATTACTATTCGATTATTATTGCATCTCCCTTACACCTAAAGTGAGGGCGGATCAATTTTTGGCGCCGTTGCCGGGGAATGCATAGTTTGAGTTTCAATAGTTGATTTAGTTATTGAATTACTAATTTAAGCATTATTTTTCTTTTGGTGGTGTTTATAGGTGTATGCTCACAAGGTCAAAGAAGGGCACACCTCTACCTTTGAATTTGGAAGTTGAAAAGCAACATAAGAGGAATAATCGAGCTAAGAGGCAAGTAATGGGAGCTAATCATCAAGCTATGGAGAATCTTATGAAAGAGATGGAAGAATTTAGAGCTTGGAAAGAAGAGCAAGAAAGGAGAGCTAATGAGGCACAACAACCTCCACTCAACCAAATGTTCGAGCCTCCTACTCAACAATTTCAAGGAGGTGAATGGGGAACGATAAATGCTAACAACTTTGAGTTGAAATCCGGGCTTATTCAAATGATAAAGAGTGAGCAATTTGGGGGATCACCTATAGAAGACCCAAACACTCACCTTAGCACATTCTTAGATATGTGTGACACCGTGAAGCTCAATGGTGTCTCCAATGATGCAATTAGGATGAGGATGTTTGGTTTTTCATTGAGAGATCGAGCCAAAGATTGGTATAAGAGTTTGAATAAGGTGGATATTCACACATGGGATGAGCTATGCAAGGCGTTTCTCAACAAATACTTTCCTCCTTCCAAGGCGCAAAAGCTTATATCCGAAATATCGCACTTCTCCCAACAAGGCGATGAATCATTGTTTGAAGCTTGGGAGCGGTATAGGGAGCTCTTGAGGAAGTGTCCCCAACATGGATTTAATGAGGGTCAACAAATCACTAATTTTTATAGTGGTTTGACACCTCACACAAGGAGCATAGTGGATGCGACTTCCGGAGGATGTTTGGTGAACCGGAATGCAAGGGAAGCTTTAAGGATAATTGAGGAAATGGCGGCAAATAGCTACCAATGGCCTATGGAAAGGTCTCATCCGAGGAAAGTTTCTTCTATTGTTGATGAGAAATATGAAGTCATGGCAAAGGAATTGGCCACTATGAAGAAGAAGTATGATGAAGCACAAGCTCAACTTAAAGTTGTTCACTCTCAAGAGATGTTGGAATCCGAGGTGATCGAGGATGCAAATTTTGTGAATCAAAGGAGTTATGGGAACTATAGGCAAGGGTTCCAAGGAAACACTCAAGGGAACTATCAAGGAAGTCATTCTTATGGAACTCAAGGAGGGAACTTAGCCTATCATCCCAACAATCGTCCTCATCCCAATTTATCCTATGGAAATCCGAATAATGCTCAAAATCCACCTCCGGGATTCTCTACTTCTCAAGGGAATGTTGAAGAGCAAAGGAAAACACCTTCTTCTATGGAGCAATTGCTTCAACAACTTGTTGCAAATCAAGGACAAATGGCTACTCAACAAAATAACATGGCCAACCAACAAACTCAAATGGCGAATCAACAAAGCACTTTCATCCAACACACCGGACAAAAGGTGACTACCTTGGAGAATAATATAACTTCATTGTCTAAACAAGTGAAGATGTTGGAAGGGCAACTAAGTCAAATGGCAAATCATGCTACCACTCAACATACTCCGGGCAAGTTTCCAAGTAACACGGAAGTGAACCCTAAGGGATGCAATGCTATCACATTGAGAAGTGGGAAAGGGTATGAGAACCATGTTGCATCCGGAAGTGGGAAGGAAGAAGTTTTTGTTGAAGAAATTCCTTATGAAGAAGAAGCCTCAAAATATGAAGAGAAATCATCAAAAGAGGTTCAAGCTTCATGCGCCAAGGATGGAAGTTCAAGGAAAGCCACTCTTCAAGAAAGATTTCAAGAGGAGGATTTGGTAGAAGTACCTATTCCTACCAAAGATGTGATTACTAAAGCTCCTTTCCCTCATCATTTGGCCAAGGCAAAAGTGGATGAGAAGATGAAGAGATTTTTAGAGATTTTCAACAAGGTACATTTAAACATCCCTTTACTTGATGCATTGAGGGATATGCCTAGTTATGCTAAGTTCTTAAAAGAGGCCCGTTGCCAACAAAAGGAAGTTTGGTCAATTTGAGACTATACACTTGTCGGAGGAATGTAGTGCAATCTTGCAAAAGAAGGATATGCCTTCAAAGCAAAAGGATCCTGGAAGTTTCACAATAGCTTGTTTGATTGGAGGTTCCAAATTTGGAAATGTTTTGTGTGATTTGGGAGCAAGTATAAACCTCATGCCTCTATCCATTTTCAAAAGATTGGAAATAGGTAATATCAAACCTATAGCCATTGCTCTCCAAATGGCGGATCGATCTATCACTTATGCAAATGGTGTAGTAGAAGATGTCCTTGTGAGAGTAAAAGATTTCATATTCCCGGTCGACTTTGTAGTTCTCGATATGCCAGAGGACAAGAACATGCCTCTCATTCTAGGTCGACCATTTCTTGCAACGGGAAGGGCACTTATTGATGTACAAGAAGGCAACCTCACTTTTAGAGTCAATGATGAATCCCTCACCCTTTCTATATTTGATGCTATGAAGAAGGTCGATGATTCTCGTGTTGAAGAATGCAAGATGATCGTTACCTTGCCTACATCTATGGCTAAGGATCCGGTGGAACATGTCATCTCCAATTCTATCTATACCTATTCCGATTTGGAGGATGCTTGTGATGATCTTCTTGAATCACTTGCAAGGATGGATGCTAACCAAGGCTCTCCAACGGATGAAGTGAAGTACCTTGATATCAACAAACCGGGGGAAGTGGGAAGTTCAACTCAAGAGGAATCGTCTCCATACACTTCTCATCCAAACCATGAGTTGAAACCTCTTCCGGATCACTTAAGGTATGCCTTCCTTGGTGATAAAGACTCATTTCCGGTTATCATATCACAACATCTTTCTACATCCGAAGTTGATAAATTGTTGAGGGTGCTTAGAAGGTATAAGAATGTGATTGGTTGGACCATTGGTGATATTAAGGGAATTTGCCCATCGGTTTGTATGCATAGAATATTGATGGAGGATGGTTTTCGTCCTAAAGTTCAACCTCAAAGGAGGTTGAACCCCGTATTGCAAGAAGTGGTTCGGAAAGAGGTATTGAAGTTGTTAGATGCGGGGATGATATATGCAATTTCCGACAGTGAATGGGTTAGCCCAACACAAGTGGTCCCAAAGAAGGGTGGAATGACCGTGATTACCAATGAGAAGAATGAGATGATTGCTACAAGATTAGCCACCGGATGACGTGTTTGTATTGACTATAGGGCATTAAATTCAGCTACAAGGAAGGATCATTTTCCCCTTCCATTTATCGACCAAATGTTGGATCGATTGGCCGGGTACGAGTACTATTGCTTCCTTGATGGGTATTCGGGATATAATCAAATCATGATAGCCCCCGAAGACCAACACAAGACAGTGTTTACTTGTCCTTATGGTGTATTTGCATTTCGGAGGATGCCTTTTGGTTTGTGCAACGCCCCGGCTACATTTCAAAGGTGCATGATGTCTATCTTTGATGGTCTTATTGAAAATATAATGGAAGTGTTTATGGATGACTTTTCGGTATTTGGCTCGAGTTTTGATGCATGCCTAGATAACCTCTCCATTGTGTTTAAAAGATGTGAAGAGAAGTCTTTAGTACTTAATTGGGAGAAATGTCACTTCATGGTCAAGGATGGAATTGTACTTGGTCATAAGGTTTCTTGTGATGGATTGGAAGTTGATAGAGCCAAGATCGTTGCAATTGAGAAGCTTCCTCCACCAACCAATGTGAAATCTATTCGGAGTTTTCTGGGTCATGCCGGGTTTTATCGAAGATTCATAAGGGATTTCTCGAAGATCACAAAACCTCTATGTTCTCTTTTGGAGAAGGATGCTAAGTTTGAGTTTGATAACAAGTGTTTGAAGGCATTTGAGACTCTAAAGAAGGCTTTGATATCAACTCCCGTCTTGATTTCTCCATGTTGGAGTGACCCCTTCATAATGATGTGTGATGCTAGTGATTGGGCGTTGGGAGTTGTGTTGGGTCAAATCCGGGACAAGGTATTTCGAGTTATCCATTATGCTAGTAAGACCTTAGATTCGGCTCAAAGAAACTACACAACTACGGAACGGGAATTCTTGGCTATTGTCTTTGCATTTGACAAGTTTCGAGCTTATCTTGTTGGAAACAAAACCGTGGTGTATTCGGATCACACGGCAATTCGTCAACTCATGGCCAAGAAGGATGCTAAACCTCGCCTTATTCGTTGGATTCTTCTCCTACAAGAGTTCGATGTGGAGATTCGAGATCGAAGAGGTTGTGAAAATGTCATAGCGGATCATCTATCTCGTCTTGAAGATCCAATTGAAGGTGAAGATGGCAAGTTGGAAATTGGTGAGTGTTTTCCCGATGAACAACTCTTATGCTTAACAATCTTTGTTTTGAAAGTTCATGATTGTTGGTTTGCCGATTATGCAAATTACTTGGTTCTTCATGAGTTACCTCCAAATCTCACTACGGATTATGCTAAGAAGAAATTTCTCCGTGAAGTGAATTTCTATTATTGGAGTGATCCTCATTTGTGGAGAAGATGTGCCGATGGTGTGATTCGGAGATGTGTTATGGAGGTTGATTGGCAAAAGATCATCAAGGAATGTCACAATGGACCAAGTGGTGGGCATTTTGGAGCCAATAGAACGGCCATGAAGGTTTTTCAAAGTGGCTTTTATTGGCCTTCGATATTTAGAGATTGTCAAGCTTATGTCAAGACATGTGATCGGTGTCAAAGGATAGGAAACATTTCAAAGAGAGATGAGATGTCCCAAAATGTGATGATTGAGGTAGAGTTATTTGATGTGTGGGGAATCGACTTTATGGGCCCCTTTCCAACTTCATGTGGATTCTCCTATATTCTTCTTGCCATTGAGTATGTGTCTAGATGGGTCGAGGCCATTCCAACTTCGACAAATGATGCAAAAGTGGTGATCAAGTTTCTCAAAAAGAACATATTGACTCGGTTTGGCACTCCGAGAGCGTTGCTTAGCGATGGGGGGTCTCATTTCAACAACAAGTGGTTGGGAAGTGTGCTTGTCAAGTATGGAGTGAAGCACAAGATCACTTCACCTTATCATCCCCAAGCTCATGGTCAAGCCGAGCTTGCAAACCGGGAAATAAAACAAATCTTGGAGAAGACGGTGACCACTCGGAAGGATTGGGCTAACAAACTCGATGATGCGTTATGGGCTTATAGGACGGCGTACAAGACTCCCATTGGTATGTCTCCTTTTCAACTCATATTTGGGAAGTCTTGTCATTTACCTTTGGAAATCGAGCATCAAGCATATTGGGCTACTCGAGCAATTAATTTTGATTTCAAAGGAGCCGGATATAATCGCATTGATCATCTTGTTGAGTTGGAAGAATGGAGAAACGAGGCTTATGAGAATTCTCAAATCTATAAGGAAAGGGCAAAGAGATTCCATGATATGGGCATTCGGAAGAAGGAACTTGGTCCGGGAGATGAGGTGTTGCTCTTTAATTCTAAACTTCGACTTTTTCCGGGAAAACTTAAGTCCCGATGGACCGGGCCTTATGTGATCTACAAAGCTAACAAGAATGGCACTTTTGAGCTCTTAAAGGAAGATGGTTTCAAGTTCCTTGTCAATGGCCATCGTCTCAAACCCTACTTCAAGTCGGAAAAAACTCATGAGGAGTCGGTTTTCTATCTCAATGACCCTTGAAGAAAATGAGGTAATGTCGAGCTAACGACGTTAAACAAAGCGCTAGTTGAGAGGCACCTCAACACGTATCCTTTTATTTTTCATTTTAGTTTAGTTTGAATTTTATTTTCGATTTTTGTTTCACTTTTCGTTTCATTTCGAAAAAACCATAAAAAATAGAAAATTAAAAAAGAAAAAAAAATTGAAACATGTTGAGGGGGTCTCGATAGAGGGTCGGGAGTCGGCCCCTCCCATTGGAAGGGCCGAAAAAACGGCCCGAAATTGAGCGAACCGGGTGCAGCAGGCGGCGGCGGTCCAGCCGGCCGCCGGTCCAGACCGCCAGTGCGGACAGAGCCTTCGGCGACCCAGCCGGCGACCCAGCCGGCGGTCCACTGGGTCGCCGGTCCCCCTTCACTCTCCCCCTATTTCTATTTTATATGTTAATGCATTTTCTTTTTCATTTTATTCCATTTCTATTCTAAATCTTGAAGAACATCCCCCATTTTCTCTCCAAATCTCTAATTTTCTTCTTCCAATTACTCCCAAATCCTTTTGAATCAAGTTTAATCCTTCCATAGGTCCATTACCCATCCTATAACCCACATTTTAAGCCAAGAAAATCATATTTTTCCCCACCTCTTCATAAAAAACGAAAATTTATTTTTCTTTTGAAAGAGGTGAATCTTCTCAATTCTCTTCAAGACAATGAGGTAATGAGCTCTATACCCTTGTTTTTATGTGTTTCTACTTGCTTTCTATGAATTAGTATGTATGTTTTGCTTACTAAATTCATGAAAATGAGTAGAAATTCTTGTTAGAGTTCTTTCTTGAATTTTTGGGAATTCTTGAATGAGGAATGTGACTTTGGGCATGAAATTGGATAGCATTAATTCTTCCTTTTAGGATTTATGCTATATCTAGTCTTGAAATGGGCATTCTTTTAGGAACCATGTCTCTTATGCACTTGAGCATACTTGGAATGAATTTGTAATATTTTTGATTCCTTGTTGAAAATGTGAATGAATATGCTTGATGTTAGATGAAAAATTCATTTCTTGAATGGTTCATTGCTTGAAGAGGTCATGAGTTCATAAATTCTTGGGTGTGAAAGAGGAGAATTCATTGCATTAGTTTCTTGAGTTGATTATCCAAATGAACTTGAGTTCATTTTCACTTGAATATGCATGAATGCTTTGGAATGATTTTTCTTGGACTTAAGGGAGTTATGTTGATGACGTGCTTGATATTTTCTTGACACTCCCTTATTGAATGTTTAAAGGCAAAATAGGGGGTGATGGCTAGAGAAATGTGATTGTTTAAGTGAACATCAATTGATTAATTTCTTGAATCTTATTTTGGATTTTTTTTTCTTTTTCACATGGTGTAGGGAGAAAGGAGCTAAAGGAAAAGGGACTTCTAAAGCACCTTCTAAGGCTTTAATCACTTATTCCAACAAGAGGCGCAAGGGTGATGCCTCTTCATCTCAACCATCGGACACCACCTCACGAACAATGAATCCAAAGGTCCCGGAGACTTATGAAATAAACTTGAGCAACAATGACGAAAGGGCGGCCTTTGCTTCTCTTGTCACTAGAGGGATTGAAGTGACACAATTTCCGTCTAAAGAGGTGCTAGTGACACTTGGCCTTTACGATAATGTGAAGGAGCTCTTTGATAATATTGGTTGGGGGAGCTTTCTAGATGACACCATTCAAGACCGGAGGACATACTTTAAAGTGGTCGTCGAAATGTTGAGCTCATTGAATACCACACACATGAATATCAATCGGTCCATCACGTTTCAACTATTTGGAGGCAAGCAAGTGATGTCTTATGTAGATATTGATAATGCCTTCAATGTGCCCCATGGAGGTGATCAACTTGTGGATAGAACTTTTGATGTGAAGAGCGTGTGGAGAAAGCTTGCTCCAAACTCGGAAGAGGGATTTCGGGCCGGATATTCGAAGTCCAATGAAGTAAGGAATCCGGTGCTTCGAATGGTGTTAAAGATATTGGGGCACACCATCATTGCAAGGAGTGAAAATACATCGGTGAGGAATGATGATCTCTTTATTTTGCATGCCATGCTCACCGGAAGGAGTATAAGTTTTTGCGACTTCTTTCTTCCTCAATTGAAGAAGCAAGCCCAAAGTGACGGAGGGAAGATCAACATTGGAGGCATGCTTACTCCAATTGCAAGGAAGATACGATCCAACCTTGGTGGATATCCTCCCATGAGTGATGAGTTTCTCCTTGACACCGTTAAGCTCCGATGCTTACGTTTCCTCAAATCAAGTTCCCCACCTTATTACTTCCTAATTACCAAGAATGAATTATATCCTTTGCCTAATGTGATGAGCATCTTGGTCACCAACTTTGAGGAAAGGATGAATTGGTACTTGGATACCCCCGAACATGTGATGATCATGAGAGGTAAGATTTTTAATCACGGTGAAGGGAATGAATATTCACTAGGAGGAAGAGGTGGTGAAAGAAACCGAATGGTTGAAGATGAAGACATGGAAGAGAGTGATGAACCTTTGAGAGATGAGCAAGGTTCAAGTGAACCAATCTATGATGAGAGATTTGAGGCTCTTGAGAGCCGAATGACTAACATGGAAGATGGTTTCAAGAGTTTGGATGCCCAAGTCACGGTCATGAGGCACGAGATGACATCCATGAGAATTACACAATTGGAAGAAGCAAGAAGAAGCGAGAGAATGGAAGCACTTCTTGAGAGCTTTCGGGAATATCAAATTGGCCAAGGTGCCACTTGGCCAAGACCACCCTCGAAGTAGCTCGGAGAGTTTGTAAGTGTAATTTAAATCCATTATTTATTCTTCCCTCCAAACTCATTTTAGAAGTTATTTTCTAAAATAAGTTTGGGGGAGGGGGGTATGATAATGAATTTAAATTACTTACATTTCATGTTTTTAAATTTGTTTAAATTTGCTTATCTTTTGCTTCTTTGTTTCTTGGTTTGTCTTACATTTCATGTTTTTAAATTTGTTTAAATTTGCTTATCTTTTGCTTCTTTGTTTCTTGGTTTGTTTATTGTCTCTCTTGATGCCTTATTGTGACTTGGTGATATCTATGTGCTTTGTTTGTCATTTGGTGATTTGGATTTAGATATGTTGATTTTGATTTAATGAATGAAGTTTGTTGGATTTTTGGTAAGGAATTTGGATGGGAGGCGGTTTTTGGATGATGGATTTGTTTTGAAATATTTTAGGGCATGGTTGTTTTGTCTTGTTGTTTTGTGGAATGAATTTGTTGATAATTTGATGTTTTGTCTTGAAGCATTTGCGGATGAATTAGGGTTAAATGAATATTTTTCATTAGGGTCAAAATTTTTAAGAAAGGAAAAAATTTAAGTGAATGAATGTTTGCATGCTTGAGTGTGAAATGATCGTGTTGATTTGCTCTAGTGTTTTCAAGTGAGATGCCGATGATTGATGAAAATGATGAAATATTTTGAAATTTTTCGAGTCAAAGTCAAACATGATTAGATTACTTCACTTGAATGGCATGAAGGATTGATCTTAGGCATTTAGGATCTAGACAAAAAGCTTGAGAGGATTTTGAGCCTAAAATTATGCACTTTATATAGTGATATCCTTTCTTGAGAGCTTGATCTTGCATTGCATACTCTTTACTAGAACTTGCCTTGATACTCTTGTTAGAAGTACTACATGTTTGTATGATTAGGAGATGATCTTAGGCCATCATTGCATAACCTATTTTCCCTAAACACTAACCTATACTTCATTACCATTGTCGTCCCATTTTGAGCTTTGAATATATCCTTTTCTTCTTGAACCGGATGATAGGGGGTGAAGGATGGTTAAGGGAACCTTGGTGAAATTGAAAAATCATGAAAAATGGGTAGTGATGGTGAAGGGTTTTGAGATTGGTTTTGAGTTGAAAGAACACTCCTATAAGCTCAAAGTTAGAAAAGGAAAGAACAAGAACAAAGTTCTTATGAAAATAAAAAAAGAAAAAAAATAAAAAAAAAGAAAAAAGAAAAAAAGAATAAGAGTATAAAGGAGTGTTTCTTTAGATGTTTGGTAGAAGCTTGGGTTCATTTGATAAAAAGAGGTTGGATAAGGTGGAAGATGAAGAAATTCATACTTTGAAAGGAGAAGAAAATGGGTAAGGGTGCTTGGATGAAAATTTAAGTCACTTAGCCTAAAAATTCTCTACCTTGACCAATGTCCCTACATTACAAGCTTAATAAAGACCTTTTTGATCTTAATTTATACATGCATTGTAGTATTAGAAACTTGAGTTGATAGGCAAGCTTATGGTCAAAGTTATGTATTGCATGATTTCGATGAGTGCTTACCTTTTCCATATATTGAGTGATCGAGTGATACACATGTTTCTTGTGAGGTCTAGAGTCGAATGTGCTTAGGTGATTGAGTTCTATGCTAGGAGAGTGAGTAATTTCATGAGTGTTTGGCTTGACTTGATGATTTCCTTGAGTTTAAAATGGTTTTGAAGTGAAATGAGGCATCGATGAACTTGAAATGCACACTCCATATGTGTTAAGTGTTTTGATTGTTCGTTTCATTGTTCGGGACGAACAATGGCTTAAGTTTGGGGGAGTGATTAACACGTATTTTATGTGCATGTTGAGTGTGTTTTGCATGTGTTTGAGTCTCGATTTATGTGATTAAATGCTAAAAATGCTAGGTTTCTTAACTTGTAGCATACTTTTCACCTTTCTCATTTTCTTTTGGTTTTCGATCCATTTTTGTAAGAATTGGAAAGTGCATTCATGTGGCTAAGGATCGAGGGCTAGAAACGAGGAGGAATCGAGCTCAATTAGGATGAAACCTAGGGTTGAAAATGTGAAATTTGAATTCATAGAGTTAGGGTTTCAATAGTTCAAGTTGTTTATGTTTTCCTCGTTCTCTCGAGTCTCTTTGTGTCTTTTTGCAGGTTGATGGAGAACTCATTTGGCCAATTTGATCATTCCATGTTGAAGAGGAGCTCGTTAGGAAGCCGTAGCAAAAAGCGGTTCGTAAATCGGAGTTCGTACGAGAGAGAACGAGCGAAAACGGAGAAAGCGCGCAAGAGACGAAGAGTTGACCGGGCAAGGAAGAGGACGACCGGCGACCCAGCCGGCGACCCAGCCGGCCGCCGGCCCCCCTCCTCTGGACCGCCACCAGCCACAGAGATTTCGGCGGCCTGGCCGGCGACCCAGCCGGCGGTCCAGCCGGTCGCCGGTCAGCCGCCCTTCTTCACTTAAGGGGCGAGTTCGGCTCGTCCAAACTCGCCCCGGTTCGTCCCGTTTCGCCCCGATTCGACTCAAACTCGATTTTCAATGTATTTAATCCTAGAATTCACCCCATTTGTAGATCTTTGGTCTATTTTTTATTCCCCCAAGAACCCTAAAATATTTTCTCTCTTTCCTTTTTAGTATTTTGAAGATTGTTGAAGCTACATTGGTTGGATTTGCAATTGAAGACCATTTTCTTATTCTATTTTCAATTCTCTTTCTTTTAAGCATGATTTCATTTATTTTCTATGGTTTATTTCCTTTAATTATGTCTAGCTAATTTCCTTTTGGTTCTAATATATGAAGATATGATCTAGAAAACTAGGTTTTTGGATTTTGTTATTGGATTTACCTTCTAATTCATATGTCTTGTGATTTGGGACTTGGTTTTATTGCATGAGTGATTGGCCATCATAGAGTGCATACAAGGTGTTTGGTTAAATGCTTAGTAGACTTTAGTTCATAACACTTGGCATCAAATCACAACATATTGGTAATACTTGCTAGTAGGAGATTCTCGATAATTAGTTGAGCTATTTGGAGTTAATTTATGCATCTTGAGACCTAGCGGAGATAGATGTCATAGGTTAATCCACTAATATTGATTGCTTCGAGAGAAGAATTGATGTTTGCTATATATAGAACTCCCATATGAATTAGATTAAAATGGCTAATCCATGCAAATCCGTAAACCTAGGTTTTTAGTGATTATTGGATTATATTTGGAACCATATTTCTCTTATTGATTTTATATCATTTGCTACTTGTTATTTGTTTAGTTAAGTCTTAAGTTTGTTAATTACTTTTCATTTGTCATTAATCAATCAAAAACACAAAAACATGACATATTGTAGCTTGGATAGTAGTTAAATAGCTAGATTGTTAGTTGAAATTCTCACGCCATAGCATTCCTTGTGGTTCGACTCGATTACTATTCGATTATTATTGCATCTCCCTTACACCTAAAGTGAGGGCGGATCAGACACTCAATGGTTGCCGGTGACTACTAGCGGGCCCTTTTCGACCTTCATTCCGCCGTTCGGTCAGGGATATGTACCGATTCCCGAAGGGGCACATGAACCGCCGAGGAACTCTATACCGGAGTTCTCGTCCAGCACGCCTGTTTTTTCGACTCCAATCCCGACATCCTTGTCGGCCACTCACCCGAACATTACGATTCGTGAACAGCCGAGACGTGCTTCGTCGGTCGAGCTTGGGTAGGTATTTTTCAAAATTGATGCCAGTATCTGATTTTTGCAATCTGTATCTATTGCTAAATTATACTCTTACATCGTATACTTTGGATTACCGTATTAGTATATTAAAATTTCCTCACATCTCATGTAGTCTACTAGATCGAGGACTAGTGGATCAGAGATGAAGAAATCCCCTCCTAAAAAGTCAAAGCAACGGAGTGGTGCTTCCGGCGCTTCAGGGAGTAGAAGTACATATTTGCCACCAACAATGCCGGCTTGGCCCCATACGGACGTGGTGAAGGAGTGGAAGGCATTTCTTGCTGACAAGACGGACCGAAAAAATGTCAGCATCTTAGATGCAGCAGAAGGTTTGACCAAAGCGGATTTCGCTCATATTATTGACAGGAAATGGCAGTGGGATATCTTGGTACGCATAATAAAGCCTTCATTGAACCATTCAATATCATTTTAATTTAATAGTCGCACTTGTGGTTCTAACACACGTGTGTTCACTGCGCAGACTTTCAACCTTGCCCTAATGTCCTTGCGCCAGAAAATTAAAAGTGGGCCCGATGTTTATTCTAATTGGCGGGAAGGAGGACTGGTCATATGCCCTACATTCGTCATCGTAATATTGTTAATTTTATAATTTATTTGATATATTTAACTGCCTCTCTACTTTCGCTGATTATTTATACTAATATGTATACATTGTTAATGATTGTAGTTCGATCTTAAAGCGGACTGGCAAGCCTTGCTTGAAGAGGCACAAGAGGTCTTCGGTACTTCAGTTGAAGAAATGAATAACCCCCATTATAGTATGAACGTTATGAAATACATGCGAACCCACTGGAAACCCAACCCCAACTTGATTGGATTAGTATTGGGTACGTATAGAGGAGTTGATTCTCCTAACTGGTGGTCTGCAAAATCGGTAAGACTTAGAAGTAAATGATATTTCATTATGAGTTCATTTATTTATCCTGTGGTTATTAAATACTTAAAATATGTCAACTTATATTAATTATGGTCTTTCCATCACTATGTAGATTGTCATTCCATGGGTTATTGAACATCACAACCGATATGTTGTTTGTTTTGTCCTCCCGGAGAATAAAAAAGTCATTGTTATGGATCCGTTGTATGGGGATCTTACCGGAAAAGAGCAGGGATATGTTCAGCAGGAATTGGAGCCATTGAGATTCTTTTTGCCACTTTGGTTAACTGGTGGGCTTTATTGGGCCTTGAATGTTCATGGTTGGCGGGATAAGGCACACTCCTTTGAGTTTGAATATGCTCCGAGCGATCAAGTCATTACAAGTCGTCTGGAAAACAGTGATGGTCCAATCGCCATAATGAATATCGAGCGCTGGATTAGTGGATGCCCCGATGTAACTAATGTGGATGATATGTTAGACCTGTATAGAAAGATTGTTGCGTGCAGGATTTTCAGTCACCGCACGTAGTTGTAATCTGAATTATTTGGTACAATATATTGGGTTCTTTTTCGAATTACAGTTTACTTCTATTGGGTTCTCTTGTGAATGTGAATATTAATTTATTTTGGACAATATATACTAATTGAAGCATTTTTATTAATATCTTGGCAATTCATTTGATTTATTGTATCAATTAATGGTCGACGCGTGTTCACATCATATATAATATAATATAATATAATGAATTGGTAATTTAATTTAATTTAATTTAATTTAATTTAAAATTAAACCTACAAACTATATTAGCCGTGCATCATTTAAAATCAGGGAAAATTCAATGGTAATCACTAAACATCGTACCAAAAAAGGCATTTAAACACAATTATTGAAATAGGCTAATCAGATATATTGGGGCAGTTAGGGCCGGTATGATCAGAACAGCGCAGTGCAGACCTCGACGGCCTTCTCGTTCAAGTCTGCCTCTGATTCTTCTTTCCTTCGGCCGACCTGGTAGACATCTCGGGATTGGTGGTTGGACGTCAACTTCCTTGATGGACTGCGGCACTGTCCAGAGATATTTTTTCGGTACACTACGAATTAGGACGCTGAAACAAGCCTCGTACGAGGCTCGTCTATAGAATATCGAGACATAATCCACCACGTTCTCTCTATTCTTCCTGCAATTAATAAAAAAAAACTGGGTTAAAATATAAATTCTATACTAAAACATATTGCATTCAAATAATGCAAAGTGAATCTCATTACTTGATTGCTGCCATCGCGTGAGCACAGGGGAGACAATCAAACTCCCACCGCCTGCATTGACACACGTTTTGCTGCAGGTCAACCATCACTTCCCGGTTAGACGTCTTCACTTTATAGTGAAGAGTATTGGCAATCCTTGTGGCTTTGTAGGTGTTTGCGTATTCCAATTGCACTGTCATTTTTCTCCGAGCCTCTTCTGTGATCGGGTAAGTATCATTCCTGCACTTTTCGCGTCGCTCATTGAACCATTCTTCAATGATGAGCCTTACAACATCTAGACAAGCGACAATCGGCAGACGTCGGGCCCATAGGAGGCTATTGTTAAAAGATTATGCTGCGTTGGACGTCATGTTGCTGAATCGTCTTGCCTGGCACTACGATCGGGACCACCTTGTTACTCCAACATCTATCAACCTGTTGTAAGCTAGCCTGCTAGTGCGCCGGATCCTCTCAAGGCATGTCTGGAAATCATGGTCGTCGTACGTATACGCGGCATGTTGGAGCTGGATGCCTACATTTTTTCCGTAGAAGGCAAGATTTTTGGCAAGATGGAAGTAACAGAACCCGTGCTTAGATGCGGGGAAGATCTCTCGGATAGCATGTATGATAGACGCGTGTTGATCGGAGACGAACAACGTACCCGGACATGGACCATATGCGTCTCGGAGGCATGCCATGAACCAAGTCCACGATTTGTTATCCTCAGTCGGCCCTATTCCGTACGCCAGTGGGAATAGTTGCTCGTTCGTATCCTTCGCCACAGCTACAAACATTAACCCGTGGGCTTTCCCCTTGAGATGCGCACCATGAACAACAATGACTGACCGAATATATCCATTTCGCCAAGCGAAACACGTAGCGCCTAGAGCAATAAAGACTTGTTTGAACCGGCCCTCCTGGCTAATCTCGTGATGGGTGATCGTGTCCGGATTAGTGAGCCTCAGCATGTAAAGGTAACTGAGGAGATCGTTGAAGAAATCCGTGTGTTTGCCATATACCATCTCGATCGCGGCATTCCGTCCCTTCAAGCACACATCGTAGTTGGCATCGATGCCGAACTCGGATTTCAGCTCGTTCTGAATAATACGGGGCTCTATTATTTCAGCATCACGGAGCAATCTTTTCGCGAATATTGAACCGATCACCGCCGCGTGGATCTTCCTCACATGAGTAGTATCTGTTAGACCTACCTCATCGCATGTGTGCTCCTCGTCAAATGTGTTAATAGTCCAAGGCCCGCCTTCGCTAGTGAGATAAAGTCTGAAGGGGCAATCTCCGGATAATTTGCACGTCATGACCATTCTTGTCTTATCTGATTTGGCGACCATGTATTATTTCCTCTTGTTCAAATGCCATAAACCCACTGCGATCCAGATTTCATCCTTAGAGAAGAAAACTGAGGTCCTCGAAAGCTCATCAACATTCAAGAGATCATCGTGATACACTAGTGAATCACGGGGCCGGGCAGGGACTATCGGGACAAGCCAATTACTCATGTGCTCCATGTCCGAATCGTACTCCTGTTCACCCTCACCAGGATTTGGGAACATCACCCCAAGGAGTTTCTGCATACCCCCTTCCTCCTGTATCCAAGCGGTCCACTCGGCGAATAAGGCCCTATTAAGCTGCCTACCATCATGGTATAGATTGGTCTCGCCCTCGCTCTCCGAGGTCTCCGAGTCCTCTTCAGGATTTAGGACATAATCTTCGTCATGTGTTTGCTCTTCGTCGTGCTCGACAGATTGATTGAGGCCTGGAATGTTGCTTTGGCCGAGATACTCGTCCCCTACCCAGTTGCTAGAAGCAACAGCCCTCCTGACTTCATCCAAGTATGCCCACCAATCGTCAGTGCCCTGGCTGAAAAAATCATTTGACCCCCCGTACGCCTGCGATTGATCGAAGGTAGGGAAATATGGAGAGGATGTCTCTACGTATGAAAATAATGCCCCGACATGTGAAGAGGATGCTCCGTCTTTCGTCTTCACGAATATCGTTGGTATAAAACCATTGCATAATTCTCGTAATTTATCGTCACTCGTCAAACGTGAAATCGCCTTACGTCCGCGATTGCTCTTCCTTATATAAAAAAGATCGAAATCGGAGCCTGCCGGGTTGCAATAATGAGATATGAGGTATCTCAAGTTGTAAATTGTTATCCCATAAGATACTGATAATGGGATATTGACCTCATCGCCGCCTTCATAACCAGAATCATCCCAAATACCCCCGTATTTGACATTCACGTAGATCTCAGCCATCTGTAGTCAAATAATTACAACTTAATTAATAAAAATTACACATAAATATAAAATCAATAAATTAAACACCTGAATATATACTAATACTAATTTCGTTAGGAACATCACAAATATATACTGATTTGATCCATCAAATAAAAGAATTAATTTAAACTAAATAATAATCAATTAATTTCAAACCAAAATTAATAAACGAAATAATAAAATTACAAAATACATGTGATTAATTATCCATACTAAGAAAAAAAAAACAGATAAATTTTCGGGCATAGCCGGCCGGTCCATCGGATGGCCGGAAAAGTGATTTTTCCGGCGACCGGAATAGACGGCCGGACGGCCCTTTTCCGGCATCCGATCGACCGGCCGGATATGCCAGAATTTTCCTCTTTTTTTTCTCAACCTAAATATGAATTTTTAAATTACAAACACTACATATTTGTACTAATTTCGAATTAAATCAAATAAAAGAATTAATTTAAACTAAATAATAATCAATTAATTTCAAACGAAAATTAATAAACGAAATAATAAAATTACAAAATACATGTGATTAATTATCCATACTAAGAAAAAAAAGATAAATTTTCGGGCATAGCCGGCCGGTCCATCGGATGGCCGGAAAAATGATTTTTCCTACGACCGGAATAGACAGCCAGACGGCCCTTTTCCGGAATCCGATCGACCGGCCGGCTATGTCCGAATTTTCCTCTCTTTTTCTCAATCTAAATTTGAATTTTTAAATTACAAACACTACATATTTGTACTAATTTCGAATTAAATCAAATAAAAGAATTAATTTAAACAAAATAATAATCAATTAATTTCAAACAAAAATTAATAAACGACTTAATAAAATTATAAAAAACATGTAATTAATTATCCATACTAAGAAAAAATAGAGAAATTTTCAGGCATAGCCGGCCGGTCCGTCCCGTGGCCGGAAAAGTGATTGTTCCGGCAACCGGAATACGTGACCGGATGGCCGTTTTCCGGCTTCCGATTGACCGGCCGGATAGTTAACCATATTCTGAGAATTGAGCAGACTAAAATGAAGCGATAGATACGGAATTCAACTTCAATAATGTAGTACAGTATTAATGAAAGATACTCTCCTATTTCTATCTCTACCTCTATATCTATTTATTTCTTCGCCAACTAAGCTTCAACGGTTGTTGCTTACATTTTCCATATTTTACTCGCAACTAGTTCGTTCGTGATAACGTGACGCCAATACTATCTATTTTTTTCTATATTTTATTTATGTGTTCCCAATATTAAAACTACTATGAAATTGTTTTTTAGTTAATAAATTAATTTTATACGATTTTCTAGATTTTTTTGACTTAGCGAGTAGTTTTTTTTGTATAAAGTTATTTCTCATGTATCAAGGATGGATTTCACTATTTCTTAGAGCATCTCCAGCCGAGAGCCCCTTTTAGGGGTTCTCGGCACTATTCCGGTAGGGAGGGGTTCTCTCTAGAAATCGTCTCCAGCTGCAAACCCCTTCCCCGAGCTCTCTCTTATTTTTAATTAATTATTTATTCGATTTTCGATTTCTTTTTGAATTCGTTTTATTTTTGATTTTATTTATTTAATTATTTTTATTTCAAATTAAAAACGTAACAATTTGTTTTTGAATTTTTTTTTATTAAATGGAAACGAAATACATCAATTAAAAAAAAAATTACATTTCAACTAGCCGTCTATTTCTCGATCATATTCCACAGTTTAGCCAACATGAGCTGATGCTGCTCCAACTGCTCCGGGCTCATATGTGTGGTATCAGTGGCGAGCATCTTGCTATATGTGCTCATGAGCTTGCCCGAAAAAAGTTGCTTTTTTTTTCTCCAAGACGGCCTCCTTCTTCTTTGCAATCGAAATGTACGTCTGATTAACTTCGACATTTGATTGCCAAAACTGTTGTTCGGCTCCTTCAGGAATGTCCTCCAAGTCAATCGGCTCCTCAACTTGTTTGCCCTTGCCTTTATTCCTTCGTTGGGCGAGAGCTTTTTTTGTTCCCCATCGGGCGGGGGAGTTCCTCAAAATAGTCATCCTCTTCTGCAGTTTCAGCGTCAGGATTGCTCGAGTTGGAGGATCCGTCTGTGCCTTTCATTTTTTTATGGGAACGAAAGAGATTATACTTGGGCAATTTCAGCAGCTCTTCATAAGCCTTCCCATATTGGAAAGCTTGTTTTGTTTCATCAGTATAGCGCTCACAGGCTTTGTTGAAGACGTCCTTTGAGTCTTCTCCGCTCTTCCAGTTCCTCACACAATCAGCGTAGATGCCATGAAATTTGTTGCATTTGGGCATCATCCGTTGGTCCCCTTCAGCATTTTCTTGTTTCTGGGCTTGTAGCCGATAAGATGTATCGTCGCGTTGTACCTATCGATGATCTTGTCCCAGAAAATCACTTCAGTTTGTCGATCGCCAACTCCCGGGTCTTGGGAAATACTAGACCACACCTTGATTAGATGAGCCGACACCTCCGGACTGTACGGTACGGCCTTCGTCCGCTCGGTTGGCTCCGTCTTTGAGGGCACAGCCGTTGATGCGCTTGCTTTCTTCCAGGGAGCCGGATGAACGTTCGAAACTGATTCGAAAGAGCTTGAAAGATTTAGCCCTTGAAAATCCGAGGCCGCACCTTGACTACTCCGAAACGGCGGAGTTCTGAATTGATCGAAGACGGGTGGGGAATCATCTTGATATCCGGCAGGAGAAAAACCCATCACCCCCTTGGCAGGAGGACTCGTGTAGGCTGCGAATCCGAGGTTGGTAGGCCGCGGCGGTGACTGGGGAGAATCATCGTCGTCGGGGGTATCATCGTTGGGCTGATTGGGGAAACCACCTTGGCCTTGAGAGCGCAACATTTCGAGAAACGTCTCGTCATCCATCGACATTTTTGAAAATCTGATAGAGAAATGTAAAGAAATTTTTTGATTTTGTAGAGAAAAATGAGAAGTGTAGATGATTTTTGAGGTGTAAGAATTGATTTGTGATAGTGTGTATATATAGGGGGAAGGGAAATAGCCGTTTGGGAGTAGCCGTTGCTCTCCAACGGTTGAAAATTTTATTTATTTATTTATTTATTTTTTTTTCGCAAGAAATTCGATTTTTTAAAAAAAATAAAAATTTAAACTGGACGTCAGCACAGGGGGAGGGGAGGGTGCGAGCCGAGCTCTCTTCTGTGCGTCGGGCTCACCGGAGGCGGGGCTCGCCAGCGCTTTCTGGGCTCGCGCACCGGGCTCGCGCGCGGGCTCGAGCCCCCGGCTCCCGGTGCGCTGGAGGTGCTCTTACACAAAAACACATCGGACATGGATGGATGAAACAAGTTGGAACAATTTATTTTTCTAAGCAAATAAATAAAGTAATTAATATTGATATCTTTTATTATTTTATATCTCACATATGAATAAAAAATGTGTCAAATATCTCTGAGACGGAGAGAGTATTTCTTAATTTTAGTCTCATGCCAATGGCTAAAAAAAAGGGATTAGGATATTTATGTGTAAATAAAGGATGAATACTTCTCAAATATAGTAAAAAAAATCTTATATACAGATAATCATACTTGGCTAGGCCAAACAAATCTAGACTTGTAGCAGTATAAACAAACCACACAAACAAGTTCCTAAATTTTGGCCAAACTACAACACTAAAAGCAACTAACTTATCTACTGCACATGTTCATTTCTCTGACTTACTTCGGTTGGAGACGCATCTTCGTGAGCGAAAAATCTCTTAATAGCCTCTTCTTTCTCATCGATGAACTGCAAGAAATTGTGAATGGCCCTTGAAGAGAGAAAACTCGATGATGCGCTTGACAATGCAAGGGACGCAGAGGAGGAAGGGTCCCTCTGCAGCTGCCTCCTTTTGTAGTCTGTGTACTGACGAACAGCTCTCACGAGGAAGAGAGACAGAGCTATGAGGCAGATTCCTCCACATAGAGAGTAGAGTACCAAGAAGCTGCTGAGATGAAGCTCATTAGGCTTGGATTTCTTGCGTTGCTCTTTTAAGAACCAATTGTCATTGATCTTTTCGAGTTCCCCAGTCTCAGAAAGCTTCAGGATTGCAGTGGAAACGTCGACTGCAAGGGGAGAGTTCTTCTTGAAAGCCTGAAACATGTGAAAGAATTCAGTTGAAAACAATAGAACTAGATTGCATGATCTAGATGTTTTTTTAGTGAAACTCAATGCTGCACTATTGGAATTAAGTTGGCTGTGCATGTTTTAGTTTTTGAGTGTTGCATTTGATGCACGGAAACTTTGAAATCGTAGTCGTGAGCAGATGACTTGATCTTGGAGAAGAAATGGTATTGCACAGAAAAATACTTCACACAGAGTTTCTTTATTGCTATTTTCACTTGATGTACTAGTGGAATTTGATGATAGTAATGGCTTAATTAAGTAGGCTATTTTAAATCTTTGAGTGTAGCACTAGATGTATAATCCAACTTATTGAAGATCTCATGAGCTCTAACGTCCTAGTAAGGAACGCAGACTTTAAAATCATATTCACATCCACAATGACAAACTTACACTACACACAACAAACAATCTAAAAACTGCACAAAGAGCTTCTGTGTGCTATTTATACCTTCTAGTAATTATGGAATTTGATGATTCTACTATAATAAGTAGGCTATATTTCTAAGTTTTTTGATAGTGTTGATTTGGAGTCTACATGATCACTTATATAATACCTCAAATGCACTTTAGAAGGAAAGAATCCGAGACAGAACAAGAATGAAAAGAGGTGAGGAAAAACTTACAAAGCCCCAACCACTCTTCGTAAATGGCTGCCCTACCATTCCATAGTCAGTATGCTTTGAGAGAAACATCTCTACATACGGAGTTTCATCAACAATGGCAGCTACGCCTTTATTTGCAGGCCCCCGTCTCAGTGCAGTCTCGTATTCTTCTGGTGAGCCTAAAGAAACAAGCCTTGATGGATGTATGTTGAGATTGTTAGTCATGTAGTTGTAAGCAAATGATCCCACTTGATATCCTATGGGCAATCCACTTGAAATTAGAGATTCGAGGCCAGTTATAGATGTCGATAGCTGCTGAACTGTCAATATTGATGATAAACTTGCTGTGTAACTTGACGTGATCACTAATAATAAGAATAGCCATACCACCATCACAAATTTTCCTAGTGTGCTTATTGTGTTTTCATCTGCAATCAAGAAAGAAGAGAGGTAAATTTGGATAATGTGTTAGATTATTCAGAGATGTAGCACTTACAGTTTGATTTGAATAGAGTGGAGAAGCTGAAACTGCATCACAAGATGAACTTAAGTTAAACACTTAAAATGTGAAAAAAACGAAAAAATATAAGATAATAGAAGGGGTCTTTGCTTTTTCTGTAGAATTTTCTTACAGAAACATAGTTCTGAGCTGCTTCTGAGGAGGGCCGCGGAAATCATCATTTACGCGATGCTCAAGCATCCAGATGACTATGGCTATAATGATGAAGGAAACTGCAGTCGCACACCAAAGTTGAAGACTAAAAGGTTTGATGAAAACCCAACCACTTGAAGTAGAGTTTCCTAATGGAGCTACAATGGCAAGGCCAGTAGCAGCATAAGGCAGAGTGAAATCAACAATTTTTATTCTGTTTGTCACGATTGCTATATCTCCGACAGCTGCATCCAGAACCTATTAAGAGTTGAAAACCAAGAATGAGAAATATTAGAAAATTACCACCTTTTGATATTAACAAATAGAAATATGTAGTTCTTACATCATCTGCAACCATTCTAACAAGTTCATCATAACTTGGATTTTTGAGGCCGTTTCCAAAAGATATGAATCTGTGAGGAACTTCATAAGGAACTAGCTTCAGTACTTCAAGAAACAGATCAATGCAATAGCCTTTAGCACTATGGCTATCATTATTTTCAGTCACAAAATCATGGAAACTGATTCGTTTGGGAAACCCGATTCTCAATGGTTTCCCTGTAGTCGCTACCACCCATCCACGAGGCCTTTCGACTATTCCACCAGGCCAAATTATCTGATCAAGCTTCTGTTCTTGAGTGGGAGAGTTATGACTTTGAAGAGAGAGACCAGTGCGATTCGACCAGTAACCGACCTTAACACTTCCATTTTTGGCTACATTTAGAATTTCATATTCAGTTCCAGCAAGGTTGCCTGTCAAGCCAGTAAAATTTGAGGTTGATAACAACTCCATTAGAGCTTCACCGCCATCAAAAGTTTTGAATTTTTCAAGATGCAGCTTCTGAGTTGAAGAAAACGTGATCCCTCCCTTCTCTTTCACAAGTTTATCGATTGCATATGCAACGAGCCACACACTATCATAAGCATAGAGTCCATAAGCAGTTAATCTTGAATATGGCTGCACTTTTCTCCATCGCGAAAAGAAGGCCTTTTTCTTGAGGGTGGTAGGTATACGAGGGCGAAGTGTAACTACCCCTTGAATGGAATGTAAGGAGTTCTTGTCACTGGGGAGTGAATCCAATGTAGAAGTAAGCCAATCAGTTGCAATCCACACATAATCGGCACTGATCATATCAAGCTTCTTTGCTGTTTCAAAGAATCTCAACTTAGGATCAGGACTGATATGCACAACATAAACACGAGGGCCAAAAGACTTAGACATGTTGAGAACATCAGAGATTTCACTTAGGTTGTACTGAGGAGAGAGAGGGAGTTTGTATGAAATGGTTGACATCTTCTTAACAAGCTCATCACCTAGTGCAATCACTCCATTTCTGCCATAATCAGTGTCCTCAAAAACCGCGATTATTTCTTTCCATCCATATAAGTCTATTATATCAGAAATGACAATCATTTGGCTTGAATCAGAAGGTGCTGTTCTAAGGAAGTAAGGAAACTGGAGAGAAGATAGTGATGGATCAGTGGCTGCATACGAGATCAGAGGAATTTGGAACGCGGTTGAAATATGTGCGATCATATGCGCAATGGCAGAGGACTGTGGACCAATTATTGCTACTACTTCCTTTTCTATCACCTCGAAAGCTGACCAAAAAGAACATAAATCAAATGAAGCTACATTCCATGAGAAGAATTATGTGATAAACATGACTGATTTGTGTAGTTGTAGTTTTTTCTCGTTCAAATGGTACAGATATAGTATGAGATTATGCAGAAGTCTTTAACTCGAGAGAAATTAGCACTAACATTTATATGATTCTTGAAGAAACTCTAATATCAGAAGTCTATCAGTGAGACTTTACTTCAGATTTAGCAGTAAGAACATCTAAATTTTTGGGGTAATTCAGAATAGTAGTCAGATTTTTCTACACCTATCTAAGTAAAGAAACAATTCACATAAAAATTGGATGAATTCTAGTGAGTTTTACTAGTCACATAGCATAAGATAATTTGCAATAATTTGGGGCTTATTCTTGAACAGTTTCCTCCCACTTTCTCTGCAGTTTCCAAAAGGGAAAAAACAATAAAAACCATGAATTTATACCGGAAAATTATGATGAGATCTTCTTACACAAAAATTCCTCGTAATTGGTAAAAATTTCCCAGAAAAACATGATCACAATTTAAGCCAACAAATCAGCAGCTAAAACTCTCTCTCTCTCTCTCTCTCACACACACACACACACACATACACACTGACACACACACAGAGACACAAGGAAGGAGAGGAGAGGAAACCTTTGATTGAACCCATGAAGAGGCTGCAGCTCAGGTCCTCCATAATCAACTTCATTTCAGTGCCACTGAGAATTTTGGGGTCTGAATTAACATCTTCGACAGCCATTTCCATGGCTGTTTTTGCACCTCCACCAATGACAGAATCAAAGGTAAAAACAGCACCGACTTTCACCACAGCAGGCTTCTCACAATACACAATATTACGAAGAAACACAAGTTCTAAAAGAGTAACGGCAACTGCTATAGCAGAGAACTCCATTCTTGTAGGATAAAAAATCATTACAAGCAAAACGAAATCATGAATTGAAATGGGTCATCCTTAAAAGCTTGAAAGAACTCTGCAATGAAAACAAGGAAGAAAAAGAAGGCATTTTGCTTGAGCAAATGTAGCCACCTAAAACACAAACCAAGAGAGCCATGATTATGGGTACAATACCTGAGAAAAAACTACTACTACTACTACAAAGCAAGTGTGATTATGATGGCTGCTTTTATTTTATGTGGAATTCTGAAAATAATTATTTTATTTACATGTCCCCACAACATTTAGATTATGGAATCTCATTCTCATTGGTAGGGGTGAATACGGGTCGGTTAACCGACCATTTTACACCTAAAAAAAACTGATCATGCGGTTTTTTATCGGGTCGGTTAACTATTATAAATTAAAGAATAAAAACCAAAAACCATAAAAGCGGTCAACCTAAAAATCGGACCAGTTAACCGTTTATCTAACGGTTAACCATAAATAAAAAAAATATTCTATTTTCTATAGTTCATAATAAGAAAATTCGAAAGAATTCATATCTTAGAATATACATGCAAAATAAATAATTTACAAAAATTAAAAAATAATGAAATTAAATTGTATAATCCTAATAGAATAAGCTTTTTAATAACTTAAACTACTCAGAATCGGGTGATATTCTCTCAAACTTTGTTAGTAATATTTAATAATAATATATATATATATATATATATATAATATAATATGTATATATATAAGATCATATATTTATTTAATTGGTACCGGTTCGGTTAACCGCCGGTTTTTTAGGCATAGAAACCGAAACCGAACCGTTAGAGTAAGGTTTTGAAAATTAGAAATAAAAACCGAACCATACGGTTCGGTTACACGTATTTTTGGATCGGGTTCGGTCTGAATAGTCGGTCGATTTGATTTTTCGGTTTATTATGCTCAGCCCTACTCATTGGACCGTGAAAGAGAAAAGAAAAGTGACAACAAAGCAAAATTATAGGGCAAACAGAAACCATTAGATTGACATGAAAAAAATGTTTTTGAGGGATTAATTAGTCAAGCCTTTTTGAGTCTGAATGCAAATATACTTGGGAAAATACCCATTTTCTAGAAGCATTTTTTATGCCCCTATTTAAGGCTGCGAGATTTTTTAAATCTAAGCATTTTATATTTTGTATTGGATAACAAAATTACTTTTTATAGCCATCATGATAACAAAGAATTTTGTTTAGCTACTTTCAAGTTAAATTATTGTCACGTGTTCAGAATATTTTCAAAACTAGCAATAATTAAAAGTTTTTAAAACTAGCAATAATTAAAAAAATTCATAATAAAAAATAAGTTATTTTAGAAATATTTTGGACACGCGATAATAATATAACGGTACAATATATGATGTCACAAAAGTCATACACACAAAAGTTTGTACTCCCTCTTATTTTCATAGCCAATTATCCAAAGTTGCCTTCAATAATTACTCAGGAACATAACTCTTAATATATCTTTTTATCGACTATCATTAAATATATTAATTTTGGGAAAACTTAATTTTATTAGTATATGTGCAGGAGATTAAAATGACGTTTAACAAAAATAGAAGGCAATGTTTGTCAACCATAATAATTAATTTTAATGAAAAGAATTAAAATAAAATACTAAAAAATAATTATAAACCCTAAATAACATGATGAATCTTAGCTAATAGTGTAGAATTAACATTTTTTGTTCTTGCTGGGAGAAAAATTAATATTACATCCGTCCACGATCTTTAAAATATAGTTGACTTTATAGCTAATTTTAAGGCTTTATAACGATGAGTTTTAAAATTAATTTTTGGTGTTTATTTTTTTTCATAGGGTACTTCAAGTGTTGTAGTATCCTATAGAAAAAGCTAAACTTCGAAAGTCCATTTTAAAACCGTTTGTGAAGAAACTTCAAAACCAGCATGGACGAATGAAGTACTACTTCCGTCCCGTGGCATTAGCTACGTTTGCTTTATTGACTTTTTCAGCACGCGTTTCCATCGAAACCTAGTACGGGTAAGAAACCCGTACTAGGTTTCGATGGAAACGCGTGCTGAAAAAGTCAATAAAGCAAACGTAGCTAATGCCACGGGACGGAGTTAGTATTTCATAAAATGTAGTACTACTATTTCTCTAAAGAAACAACAGATAATCCATAATAAAACAAAACGGTGCTAAATTATATTATAGGCCTATCCAATTTTAAGGGCTATTGGCCCAAAACACAATAATTGGATCATTAATATTTGTTTAGTTCGATGAAATATGTAAAGATGTGTAGTCATTTGGGGACAGAAAAGATATAATATCAATGTAACCGACTCAAAAATTAAACGATAATTTGTTCAACTCAATTCAACAACTTCATCTGTTATGTCCTTCAACTATAAATATAATAATTTTTGGATTCAAATCCTCTATTGTTTCGTGATAATCTTCTTTTCAGGAATGCTCCAAGCCTCCAGTATCCATGATGGACATACTTAACGTGTCCACCGATGATATGGCAATACGATAAATAAGGAAATTAATTTGAATATATATCATAATAACTAAATCCTATCAAAAAAAAAATTAAACCCTGTTAAAAAAAAACTCAACCCTAAATGGAAAAAATTAATGACGTGGCACTACCACATAAGCGGTGGACACATTAAATGTGTCCACGGTGGGTAGGGTCTAATCTTCTTTTATACTAGTATTAGAATTAATTGCTATATATCCATAATATTTTTATAACTACTCATTTTTCACTATAAAATAATTTAAATTATTATTGATTTTGAAAATATTAGGGAGACAAAAGAATCCGAACCCATAATTTTTCAAGTAAATATAATAACGTCCCCTCGTTTATGAGCTAATTTTCCTACTATTATTTACATTACACCACCATACATCCTATCTTTGGGCCTTCTATATATGGATCACTCGTTACAATACAAAACCCTAATTCCCAAATCCAAATATAAGAAAATAAAAAAAATATTAAAAGAGCGTGAAAAATAATATCACAACTTAAAATAATATTAAAATAGTATTTACTCCTTGAGAACTTGTGGAAAATAGATGGCAACATCTTATTCTCCTCACCTCCACAAAATCACAACTTCAAATTATCCATTCAAATTCTCTTTTGCTCTTTAGCTCATAGCAACAAAACAATGTGAGCTTCATTAATCTTAACTCTCTTCTCTTACCAGTAATCCTCTCCAAAATCAGTCTCAGATTATATCAGAATGATTATCAGCCTTTCTCCGTCTCCTCTCAGATTCATCAATTCAAGAACACCCATCTCGGATTCTCTTCTTAAATCCAAAACCCATTTATCTAAACCTCTATCTTCCGCACCATGCTCAATAATTTGCAGAGGAAGTCCGTTTCTCGTCAACAGCAGAGGATTAGGACAAGGTACGAGGAAAAAGTTTCGAACTTCCGCGATTGGCGGGCTTGATCTTGGTGGGTTTGAGAGCGCTCAATCAGTTCTTGAAGCAGCTGCGGTTTTGACTGCTATCATCGTTGTTCACGAAAGTGGTCATTTCTTCGCAGCTTATCTTCAGGGGATCCATGTGAGTAAATTTGCCGTTGGTTTTGGTCCGATCTTGGCTAAGTTTAATTCGAAAAACGTTGAGTATTCGATTAGAGCATTTCCACTTGGTGGGTTTGTTGCATTTCCTGATAATGATCCCGATAGCGATATCCCTGCTGATGATGTGAATTTGTTGAAAAATAGGCCCATTTTCGATAGGGTTCTTGTAATATCTGCTGGAGTCATTGCTAATATTGTGTTTGCTTACGTTATTATCTTTGCACAAGTGCTGTTTGTTGGATTGCCTGTTCAAGAATCGTTTCCGGGGGTGCTTGTGCCCGAGGTTAGGCCCTTTTCAGCTGCTTCAAGAGATGGTTTATTGCCTGGTGATGTTATTTTAGGTGTTGATAGTGTTGAACTTTCAAGAACTGGTCCTAGTCTAGTTTCTGAAGTTGTTGATGCAATCAGAAATAGCCCGAATAAGAAAGTAGTGTTTAGGGTTGCAAGGGGAGAGGAGAATGTGAAGGTCAATGTAACACCAGATAAGAATGCGGATGGAACTGGTAGAATTGGAGTACAGTTATCGCTTAATGTGAAGTTCACGAAAATTAAGCCGAAGGATTTCTTGGAGGCTTTTCGTTTCTCTGGGCGTGAGTTTTGGGGTCTATCGTTGAATGTTCTTGATAGTTTGAAGCAGACATTTATGAATTTCTCTCAGTCTGCTAGTAAGGTTTCTGGCCCCGTTGCTATTATAGCTGTTGGTGCAGAAGTTGCAAAGTCGAATGCTGATGGTCTCTTCCAATTTGCGGCCATTTTGAATCTAAATCTTGCTGTGATAAACATTCTGCCTCTCCCTGCTTTAGATGGTGGTTCTTTGGCTTTTATCCTCATAGAGGCGGCTAGAGGGGGGAGAAAGCTTCCGTTCGATTTAGAGCAGCGTATTATGTCTTCTGGGATTATGCTGGTTATAATACTCGGGGTTTTCCTTCTTGTTCGTGATACGTTAAACTTGGACTTCATCAAAGATTTGTTATGATACTTGGTCTGCTTAAAGTCTTGATCATACTTCATTTATGATGCATTCTGGTGTATAAAGATGCTTCGTTTCTTGTCATATATTTCAAGGGTGGCAAAAGTATACACCGATTGCTTGAAGCTGTTGTTTCTTCTGAAGATTACACGATAAGTAAGTTTGGTCCCTTTTTTCATCTGGATCTTGAGCCAATGAAACGAAATACTTAGATTCTGTATCTGTTCAAATTCGATGATCAATTTACAGTTTCAAGTTGGTAGTGAAGGCATGATATTTTTCTGGCTTTTAGTTATAGCTAATAACTCAGAAATGCATTCTGGGTTGCCAGACACTTGATGCTCAATCGATATACTCTTTGTATAGATTTTTGGAGATCCTACCTATATATCATCTTGAAATGCTTATGATGTTCATGTTTGATCTCTTTGATGCCTGCCATTTATTAGCTTCTTTCTTGTTCTTCGCTTCTGATTATGAAATCATGATTGATATTTTTCTTGTTCTTGGGGGTGAAGTTCTTGTTCTTTAATCCACTGGTTGCTATACCGCTAAGTAGTAGACTTGTCTAATTGTCGGGCCGGACACATATTTCAGAGATTTGGCCCGCCCAATACACGGACTGCCTCTGGCCGTCATGCGGGCCGGGCCGAGCCATTTTCTTCACTTTCTTTGTTGATGTTTCATCTTATATGGTTACTACATCTATATGGTTGCTTTTATACTGATATTTTTGTCTCGTGTTTATTGAAAGGAAATTGAATTGGTTAGTTTCAATTTTTTTTTAAACAACTTAACTTGAAATTTAAAAATCGTGTCACGGAGGTCTCGAACCCGGGATCTTTTGGTCCCGGACACTAACTCCCTATTTCTAAGCCAACATACGCATACAACTTCAATATTTTAGCTTCGTTTTTGCTAAGTATGTACATTTTCCTTTTTACAAGCTATTTATAAGCTTTAGAAATGTGTTCGGCAAATAGTTTTTTTCAAGAGCTTATAACTCTTTAAAAATAAACTTCTTCATTCCAACTTATTTTTTACATATTATAAGTTGAGTGAACTTTAATTATACTCAAGACAAATAAGTGTAGTAGTTTTATACCCATAAGTTTAAAAGTATAAGTTTTATACCCAAAATCAAATGAAAAGACAAAAATAACCTCCACCTTTATTTCACATTCAAAATAAAACGAGGGAAGTGGGGCCCACTTTATAATTTATTCATAAAATTAAAAACAAACTTACCCCACCATTTCTCTCTCTCACAGCTCTCTCTCTCTCTCACGATTCCTCCATCCAAACTGTGAACCCTAGCCCCCAATTTTTTTTAAAAACCGTGAGATAGTAATTTGCCGGCGCCGGAGAGAAAAGAAACCATGACCGATTCCGACCACAATTCGGGTTTCGAATCCGAAGCCAAAGCCACTGAAGTTCCGACACAGCCACGTCGTCGAGTTCCGACGAGGGAAGAATGGGAAAACCTTCCCGAGCCGCCGCCGCCGCCGGTGAGTTTTTTTTTATAAAAATTATTGAATTTATAGTTTTGAATTTGTAAGCATGTTTAGAGTTTTATGCTTTTTGGAATAGAATTAGAATTATAATGTGTATAATGTTTTAATCTTTCAATTTGTATGCTAAATATGTAGATTTTTGTGCTTGAACTGGGTTCGAAATCTGGTTAAATCTGTAGAAATTGTTGCGAAATTATTATAATTATAAATCTGTAGAAACGGTTCCTGTAGAAATTATAGTATTTTTTCATGGTTTGAACTTAAAACAAACCGTGAAAGTGCATCTCACGGTTTGGACTTAAAACAAACCGTGAGCTCACGGTTTGTTTCAAGTTCAAACCGTAAGAAGTGCTTTTCACGGTTTGAACTTAAATCAAACCGTGACCTCGCGGTTTGTTTTAAGTTCAAACCGTGAGAAGCACTATAATTTGTGCAGATTAACTAATTTGTGAAAATTTGATAAATTAACTAATTTGCACTTTTCTTTCTTTTGCAGCCTAGGTATCAATGGTATAGGCCTCGTATGCAAGGATTCTCGGGTGCAATAAATGCTTACCAACGTGACCGAACAACTCCGTCAATCATACATACTGTTGGTCCCGAAAGGCGCTTACACACGTAGAAGGGGGGGGGGGGGGTGAACGTGTGTAGAGAAGTGTAACTTCTCTTGCGTTTTTCAACCTTTTAGACGAGTAGACGCTTTGAAGCTAAGTTAAGCGTTCAAAGCCTCTCGCTCGTGTGATACTATGCGGAAAGTGGTGAGACTTGAGTTTTTCTTGTAATTAAAACCAGCTGGTTATTTAAAGCAAGTGTGTGTGTATGCAAATAATCAAAGCAATAAATAACTTAAAAGTAATGAGACAAACAATTTATAGTGGTTCGGAGCACATCTCCTACGTCCACTCTATCCTCGACGGGATGAATACCTTCACTCGGTACTCCTTGTTTTATACTTCCAAGGGGAAGTGATTCAAGGCAAATAACAAACTTGCACTTGAATCCTCAGAGATTTTACTGGCTCTCGAGAAACCTTACAACAACACACTCTTTCACAAAAAGCTCGGCAACCTTACAACTCAATCTATTCACTCTAGACTTGGGTTTTGGGGTTTTGGATTTTCGTAAGTATGAGAATCTTTTACAATGAAATCACAAGTAAGGGATAAGGATTCTCAAGAGTCTAGGCTATGGATATAAGAGATTGAACCTAGAAAGTGAGGTAGTTGCAATACTTAAGAATCGAGTTCTTAAGGACACACTAAAGTGAAGCGCTTTGAAAGAACTAAGAACTTGAAAGAAATTTGCTTGAGTTCTTGCAAATGTGAATGCTTGAATCGTTTGTACGTGCGTTAGTTTTTAGTGTGTGCAACTCATTCTATTTATAGTAAGAAACCCTACTTCCCGTTGAGAGAGAAGAGGTTGATTGTTCCTTAATCCTTGGATTCGGACCAGTCGGGGTGTCAGTATCTTTTCAGCTTTGTCACAGCTAGGAAGTGATGTCCGCCGCACCTAGAGGTATGGCGACGTTTACCTACCTTGACTTTCCAGACTGTAACCGTATCCGTTGTGCAATAGTGTGGCGACACGTAAGCTTTATTCGGTGAGGTGTCAGACATCCGAAAGTTTGAAATTCAAACTTGGATTCCGCGAATCAAACTTGTCACACTTGCACTGATTGACGCTTTGAGTACAGCTCCATATCAGAGACGCTTTGGATGAACTGACTTGAGAGCGTTTTGCTTCTACGAAAGCTCGCTCTGAGCATCTTTATCTGAGGCGTCCCCATGACACTTTGTCTGGTATTTACTACTGGCGCTTTCAATGCTGGAGCCGCTTCGCTTACTGACGCTTCGCGAGCTCTGACTGCTCCATTCTCAACGCTTCTAGACTAAAATAAAGCTTCCTAACAAGTAAGCTTTGCTGATAAAAACTTGTCTAGATTCATCAAGAATAGGAAGGGAAATATTTTACTTAGGGTTTTGGAATCGAATCAAAACAAATTGTTTATTTAACTTGATTCAAGTTTCCCCTTAACATTATATCCCAACACATACTTTACGGCGTATTGGCGGAGATGAACTCTTGAGACGATTCGGCGACGAATCTCCATTTGCACAGTTGTGCATGATGAGGAAGAGAGGGAATACCAAGCGTGCCTTGCACGAGCTGTTATCTCGGGAGTTATGGAGGGGCGAGGAACATGAATTTGAGAGGTTATTTTACGTCGGTGGGCGGGATATTCGGTTTGGGCCTCAAGAATTCTGCCTCATCACCGGATTATGCTTCGGTTTTACGATTTTTAATCCTCACGGCAAGAACCACGTCATCCTAAGTATGAGCCTCTTCCATACTTTATACGGCGGGCGTAAGGTGCAAGTGAAAGAGCTATGGGCGGATTTCACCGATGAGTCTCGAGTTATAGGGACGGATGATCAATACTTGAGTGCCACCAACTTGCTCATCTACTACTACATGCTATTGTGTCGTGACTACGATAGACCCGTTGATGATTGGGTATGGACGTTAGTAGATGATCCACACCAATGGGGGACGTTTATGTGGGGATCATGGTCGTTCCAGATATTGTGCCACTAGCTTGGAGTGGCAAAGAAAGACCCGAGAGAAATTGGAGACCGAGGGAATAGTGCTGCCTACCACCTGTATGGGCCCGTCTGGGTGTTGTATCTTTGGGCCTTCGAGGCCATTCCAAGTTTAGGACTGAAGTGTGCTAAACGGTTGAATGCTCACGAGTTACCCCGACTAAGGAGATGGGACATGGGGGCCTCGAATGCAGACTTCGTTGATTTTTTTAACGATCCCACGGTATGTCATTATTCTCTTTTTACTCAATTAATTATATTAATATTTTATTAATTATGTTAATTAATATTCGTGAATGGTTTAGTTTATCATCAATTAATTAATTGAATATATTTTATTGATTCTCGGTCAATTGTTTGGAATTTATTGCAATTTAGTGCTTTTTCACGGTTGAACTTAAGTCAAACCGTGATCTCACGGTTTGATTTATGTTCAAACTGTGAAAAAGCAGTATTTACTTCCCTTTATTTTATATAGTTTTTTAATAATGAATTGTTTTGCCTCTATCTTTTGCAGCTCGAAGTCAACCCCACGCTCGAACCTGATAAATCAGAAATGGAGCAGTTTTATTATCGGAGCCTCTTCGAGGAGCGAGACCCCTTGACGCTTCGATTTAAGGCGAATACACGCCATGCTTGGAAGAAAGCACCTCCAGCGCAGAGGCAATCGAAGGAAGCCAGAACTATGGCAAGAGTGATTGACAAATTGAGGTGTCGAGATACTGGGAATGCAGCCCAGCCCCGTGGTCGCCAGCCTCGTGCCACCAGGGCAAATTCTGAGGGTCGAGGGTCTCTCCCAAGCCCCAGGGCTCGTGCGAGTACGTCGAAGAGGCCGAGGGTTGATAGTTTACTTCCCGACAGGTCCCCGGGCCTTGTCTGCTGCGTACACAGGGATCCGTGCCCTCGAGGATATGATAACAACGCGTGGGCCGACAAGGTCATGGAACACTTAGCCCAGGATACGTCGGAGACCGGAGTGATGGCTCGTATCGCCAAGTTCATGGCAGGGCACCTGAAGGGGATCTTTGGAAGTCGGGGAGTTCCTCGAGCCATAGCAGGCATTCCCATCGTCGGGCACCATCACATGCCAGCCACGTGCCCTCTACGGGACGACATTCTATTGATCGGGCCCACGGAGCTCGAGACGATCACGACGGTGCCCAAATTGAGCAGAGGGCACCTACCCCCGAGGCCGTTCCGGGTTTCGAGCACATGGTCGGGCTTATTACAGAGCTGGTAGCAGGGGAGAGATCAAGGACAACTCCATTTCGAGAGGCTGAGGTCGAGGATGAGGAGTCGTCGCACTCGTCTTATTACAGGGAGCTGGATAGGATGCCGACGATCAAGTAATTGTATCAAGAATTCAAACGAAGCGGGCAGAATTCCTACGTCATGAACCTGCAGGACCCGCCCCATCAGATGAACCAGTCCTTGTTCGATGAGATCGAACACCCCCATATTCAGTTCTCAGCCGAGGTTAAAACGGATCTTATTTTATATTATTATTATTTATGATACTCTGCCGATTATTATGTTTTGTTAATACTCTGTGTGGATTTTAGATGATGGAACTATACACCGTTTATTGGTAAAGTCGACTCCAAGATGGACTTTATTTGTGTCCGTCTCTAGTTGAGAGATGCACCGTTTTGCTTGGAATGGGCGTATACGTGAGTTTTTTTTACACATATTAAATTAATATTTTTATTTTTATTTTTTTGTGTGTAATATCTAAATTAAGATATTTTTTGACCATACGAGTTGAGGAGGGTCCTGATGGATTTTCACGGTTGAGATCAAACGTCAATGGCGAAGTCGAACCTAAAGTATCATGATTACAAGCTATTAGATGATCTCGGGAATTGGTTTCACGGCGTGGGCTCGTACGATGTTTGGATGAACGCAACCTGTGTAAGTTTCTTCATTCCAACTTTGTGTTTTTATTACGTATTATTATTAATGTTTTATAAATAAGTGGAGTCGTTTATCCTCGTATGCAGTTTGTGTTTATTTGCCACGTATCCTCCGATCACTGGTTTATTTGCCGAGTACTAACTGACGAGTGGACGATGGAGGTATACGACTCACTTCTACATCAGTTTGCCAATGCGACGGAAAGATTGCAGCGGAAGATCCAGCTCTACCCGATCCAGAAACTGTGGCTCAGAGTGTTGCAAAAGGTTGGGTTATTGGGAACAACATCCAAGGTTGCCGAAGCAAACTGATTTTTTGAAGGTTGTTTGGATCCCTTTAGAGCAGCAATACATACAGAAGGACGAGTATCATGCGGACCGTTCACTTGTATGTACATCGATCGTATTTTCGCCCTTAAGAAGCCGTGCATTGAGAGGATTGGCGTGAAGTATCTATCCGGGTTTCGCTTAGAGGTGGCGAAACGGATATTTTCACTTTCACGACGCAGAGCCGAGCTGTGAACATTATCTTCGACTTGTAGAATATTTTTAATTTATGCAAATTTATATATTTTTTAATTTTTAATTATATGCAAATATATATATATATATATTTTGGTATACTTCATTCGATTTAGATTAGATTATTACTAGCATATGTTAGAATATTTTTAAATATTTGATAAGTAAACATTACTAGCCATATGTATAAGTGAACATTACTAGCATATGTATTAGTGTATAAGTGAACATTACTAGCATATGTATTACTCCCTCTGGCCATGACCCCTTTCTTTTTGGCATTTTCGGCACGCATTTCCATGCTTCTTATATCTGAGTTTTAAAATAAATTTTTGAGGTATTTTTCTTTTTACGGGTAACTACGAGCGACGCTCGTAGTTACCCGTAAATAGAAAAATACCTCAAAAATTCATTTTAAAACTCAGATACAAGAAGCGTGGAAATGTGTGCCGAAAATGCCAAAAAGAAAGGGGTCATGAATCTTGAGCCAGAGGGAGTAGTGTATAAGTGAACACAATACATTACTAAGTCGTCGAACAATATACGTTTGTAATTAAACATAATTTATAAATTAGTGATTAATTTAGATAATATGTTCACACATTTCATAAATAATATCATTATATGAATTAAAAATCAGATTAAAATCAAATTTAGGCCCTTAATTTTGGTCAAATTAGACTGTTAACGGTTAGGGTTCACGGTTATTTTAAAAATTTTACTGTTTAAACGTCTATTAAACCGTGTGGTTACAAACTCATGGTTAGGGTTAGCGGTTTGAATATAATTTCACGGTTTATTTATAAAAAAACCGTAAATTTTTTATATATGCCAAACTTTTTAAATAATGAAAAAATTGGTGTTTTACGGTTAGATTAGGATTTAAACTGTGAATTTCACGGTTTAAATGCTAATCTAACCGTGAAACTATGTTTTTAAACTATGTTTTTAAATACTATTTTTTAATAATTTGTTCATTCAGAAAAGAATTTCACGGTTAGAGTAGCATTTAAACCGTGTAATCACGGTTTAAATGCTAATTTAACCGTGAAATTATATATATATTTTTTTTAATTCTTGTGATTTTATAATTTGGAATTTCAGAAAGGTGTTTCACGGTTTATTTGGAGTTTAAACCGTGCAACCACGGTTAAAATGCAAAGTAAACTGTGAAATTATATTTTTTATTAATTTTTTCTTAATATTTCCGCAATCTAACTAGAAAAGAACAGAGAGAATTGTCAACAATTACATTACATTACTAGTCTGAATACTTCCATAAACTATTCTAATCTCTAATTAACATCTCTCATCGTGCATCTAGGCCTAGTATGCCCCTGTTGGTGACAAATGGTACAAGTTTTTGCCCTTCACCGCTGCACACCATCTTCGTTTGGGGGTCTATTGAGATCGACGCCACCAATTTGCAAAGATGTTGTGCATGTGCGTCTCTTGTGACCGTATTGACCACACCGACCGCATCTTTATGGATTTACCGGAATATCTTCCACTGTTGATCATGCTCGGTTCATTTACGGTCCACCTGCTTGCCTATCGACAATAGGCGGCCGAACCACTTGAGAAGAAATCTACTCGGGCACAGTCCAAGACTCTGGATGGGGTACCGGCTGAATGTTGGGCGAATAGGTTGCGATGAGCATCGATTGTTTGAAATAATGGCTGATGTAGTCAGTAGCACGGCCTCCGGCAAAACTAAAAATTTCAAACAATTAAACAAAAGTAATTCAAACCATCAAACCAAAGAAATTCAAACCATTAAGCCAAAGAAATTCAAACTATTAAACCAAAGAAATTCAAACCATTAAACCAAAATTGAATATATAGTCATGAATGAAATGCATACCCAAGAGCAGCACAAGCATGTCGACAAGGCATCATGTCTAACTCCCATTTACGGCATTCGCACGTGCCGTTGTCTACGTCCACAAGGTAAGTCCCAGTGTCACCGTCGACCATGTATACATTGGGCACCATTGTCCCTCTAATGGTGTAGTGACGGGCCCAACGGGCCCATTCTGCAGATGTACACATCTTCAAGTACGTGTTCTGAGTCAGCTCCTGGTCCCTTGATTGGGCATTGCACCGATGCTCCTCGAACCACTTCTCGATAATAATCCGATACGCCTCAATCATGGTGCAAATGGGCAATCGCCGAGCCTATAGGAGTCTAGCATTCATCGTCTCAGCAGCATTTGATGTCATGAAACTAGTGCGCGGAACATGGCACTTGTTACACGCCCACCGATGTATGCCGATCTCACACAACCTCTGGTATATTCCACCACCTTCCACACTCATGTCCCTCAAGGCGTCGAAGTATTCGTTAAATTTAGAATCCGAGTGGGTGTAGGCCGCAGCTTCGAATATGCCAAGTGCGTGCCTCCAAAATCCAACCAGATTTTTGGTCAGATGATGGAAGTAAAGACCGTGATGCGTATGTGGGAAGACATTCCTAATAGCATTTGCGATGCTGATATGGCCATCAGAGACTATCAGAAGGTCCTGAGGCACTCCTAAACAATGACGCAACCTAGTAAGGAACCAAGTTCAGGAATTATCATCCTCGATCGGCCCAAATCCAATGGCAAGTGGAAACACTTGCTCGTTCCCATCCTTCATGTAAGCCATGAATATAGTCCCCTTGTTCTTTCCCTTGAGGTATGCCCCGTCGACTACAACAACCAAACGAAGCAAATCGTTGTGAAATGCTTGCAAGGACTGTCCTAGAGCGATGAACATAGCAGAATCGATCATCGATCGGGGAAGTCGATATATCATACACGGTACCTGGATTCTTCTGCTTCAGCAAGTATAGATAAGATGGGAGCCTTCTGTACGACTCCACAAATCCTTCATACGTCATCTCTATCGCGATGTTCCTCGCTCGCAGGGCAAAACTGTAGTCGATCTGAATGCCGTACTCAGCTCGCATGTCGTTAACCATCTCCTTTGGCTTAAGCACGACACCATCAGTGATCAATCTCCGAGCATAGAATGCTCCTAGAACATTCATGGGGTATTGGCGCGGTGTAGTCCCGTCTAAATCGAATGAGCATGTATGGATACCATGGTATGTGCCGATACACCATAAACCCCCTATGTGCTTTGCCCGCACCAGGTACTCGCACCCCCCTTATTGCATCTGAACCCCACACGATAAGTGTCCGAATTCTCAACTTTATACTGAAGCCGGTTCTCCATTTGATGCAATCCAACTGCTACCGACAAATTAACTTTTCTCTTGAACAGGCCGCCCTCTCGCAATGGACTGGCAGATGGCGTGTAATAATCTGGATCGATCAACCCCACACTATAAGAAATTTGCTCATACACTACGGTTTATATCCCGTAGTGTATGACATAAACCTACCGTAATGTAGGCAGGTGTAGAGAAAGGTACCTAGTATACACTACGGTCCAAAACCGTAGTCTATGAGAGCTATAGTCTACGGTTTTAAACCGTAGTGTATGCTACAAAACTACCATAGTCTAGGTTGGTGTAGAGAAAGGTACCAAATATACACTACGGTCCAAAACCGCAAAACCGTAGTCTATGAGAACTATAGTCTACGGTTTTAAACCGTAGTCTATAAGATTTGAAACTGTAGAGAGACGTCATGTAGAGAAAGCATTTGAGCAAACACTATAGTTAAGAACCATAGTCTATAATAACTATAGACTACGGTTGGTAACCATAGTCTATACTGCTAAATAGTGTAGTCTATGCTTAATAAAGAATTTAGGTTTCAACAATAGCCTATGCTGTAATGCTTTAAATACAAATTTTAATGATTTTTATTTTCGAATCCAAATAAAAGAAATTATAATAACAATAATGTTAACAAAATCACTACAATATTCATTACAACTTGAATAAAATTCATAATACAATATCAATTTAGTAAGAGCCATGATTACAAAAACTGCAATCCCTTCTACTTTGAACAAATTAACATACAATCTTCAAGATTCTACCACTTTCTTCCGCATCTCAGTTGTTGTTTGTGAACCTGCTATATCAATAAAAAAAATAGTAAATGTATATTAGAGGGTCATTTTATTTTTATCAAGTAAAAATTTATATTGCAGAGAGAGAGAGAGAGGACCTAGGTCATATGATTCTAAATGAGTTTACTAAGGATTAGAGTGAACAAGTTCAGAGCCATCATCGTGGGGCTAGCTTGTTTCGATTTCTTGAAAGTGCCACTAACCGTTAAAATCACAACATAAATTATATCATACATATATGCAGCCAAGTCTTGAAGTACAACAATGCAACAGTAACCGCAATTGGCAGTTAACTAACTTGGGCAAACAAGAGATATATGCTTACTTTATCACTCCAGTCTATAGCAAAAAATAGGCTTCTAGCTGCATATGATATCATTCAAGTTTCAAGCCAAAGAAACCAGGATAACAATTAAATTAGCTTGATATTGTAATGATATATGTGGATATGGATGAACCAAAAATATCTTCAGATCATTTTCAACCATGAGTACCTTTAGAAGAATATAACCATTATGTACTATAGTCACTTTGGTAGATCCTTTGCCATTACTGCGTCAAAGAGCCAAAGTGATAATTACCTTGATAGTATGCTTTTACAACAATGAGACAAACATAGACAAGTAGGCTTTGATAAATCAAACTTTTTGGTGCCTGGCTTTTTTGTTTTTGCAAGTAGCTTCAAGATACACATTGATGATAAATTTACTTACTATTTTTTTTTTTCCATTCTTCAATTCTACACCAATACAAGAAATAGGAAAGTAGAACTTAATAAATTCGAAGATTCACAACCCTCAAGAACAAGCAGCAATGATAGGTTCACTAAAATAAAGTTATTTTCTTATTATCTTATTAACTTTCTTAACAATATGCATGCTTCTCAAGGTAGCCGTAGATATGAAGTCGGATTTCAGACTTGGAAAGGAGCAACATATATTACAATATGTTTCTCATAACAGTTAAATGCATTGCAACAGATTAAATTGGTTGTGATAAAGCCTCCTTATTCAAAAAAAAAACATGAGAAATATAAATTTAAAAAAAATCCCAGAAGCACACTAACACTAGCAAAAAGAAAACATTTAGAAAAAGTTATAAGTTCAGTGGACTGATATGATCAGAAATGATTAAACCTAGCATAGATATCATCGACTTTACTGGAAGTAACAGTCTGCATTGATGTATTTTATAGGAAAAATAGGCCATATAAAGGAGTGACACTTTGTAAGCTAGAGAAAGAAATATTTAAAGGAACTCATTCGGGACATCTAATTGCACCCAGAGGGCTTTTATTAGCAGAAATGCCACGAAAATAAAGCCCAAATACAAAAGAATCGTGTCAAAAAAAGGCATGACAGAATTATATATAAGTAGCAGAAATTTGGTAAAACTTTTCACCGACTTAGTCTACGAGGCAATAAATTTTCTCTTGTCTACAATAAAGCCAAACAAATTAACTCATTTGAAGATAATGATAATGCTTGAGTTCACCCTTTGAGGTAATCTAGCCTAAATTATCCACCTCCTACTATTGATCCATTGCAACAACTGAAATTATATAGGTCTGATTATATACTGATGTCGAAACTGAAATCCTAGTCACTAAAGGAAATAAGATCATGCAATCTGTGTAGAAAGCAAATGGTTGTTCCCTATTATTATTAACATTAGATTAGATTATAAAATAAAAATAAAAAGTGTAGGAGGTCTGCAAAATTACCCAATGATATTATCTACTTATACCCTTGACGAGTATTCTATCATAGTCTGAAATAATAATCCACTAAAATCAGTTAACATTGCATAGATTTAACAAGAGAAAATGGCATACCCTTGAGGAAATCATGTATTGCAGCTGCAAAATGATCATTCAAGTCTGATGCATCATGAAACAAATAAATGAATCAAGAAAAAGAACAAGAAAACTCAAGACCATTAACATACAGGAAGACGAAGAGAACAACCAAATTGAAAGGAAATACAGCTACCAAAATACTTCTAGTGGAGGAGGTACTTCTGCGACTTGAGTAGGCATTTTGGTTTTCACAATTTATTGAAATCCCCCTCCAGTCTCCTTTCCCAACCTTTTGCAGCCCTAATAGAAATAGCATGTGCTTCTCTTCACTCCACGGAACCCCTAATTCACCAACAGATTCCACTATCAAAATCCTTCCATTTAACAAGCTTACGGTTGAAACACCATCGTAATTTCGCTATTTCGCTATTAACAGGAGAAATTAACAATTATATATAGAATCTTCAACATTCTGCCCTAACTTTGGCACAAAATCCCCAACGAAGCACCATAAACGGCAAAATCGAAAGCTAGAAATAACTTACATTTAAGGACGTTAGAATAAGGTAGCGAGCAAGGCTAATGTATGCCGGCGAGGACGCTTTCGACGGCGCCGGTGGAGGACGCAGTGGAGATTAGCGCAAATTGAAAGAGTGAGGGGGAGAGATTAGCGTGAATTGAAAGATTAGCTCTGAGAAATCGCGATGTGTTTCGAAATCTAGGGTTTCTGATTAGGGAAACAATAGGGGGAGAGAGAGGAGCATCCAGTGGCCGTTTGGGTGGTGGCGCCGGTGAGGACTGCCGGGGACGAGTCGGGAAAAAAAAAGGAGGGAGGAGAGAACGCCGAGACAGAGAATTGGGAAGAAGAATGGCTTTCTGCGTGTGAGTATGTCTTGTTCATTTTCTCTTTCTTTTGTTTTTCTAATTAAATTTAAAAATAAATATTATATTTTGTTTCTTTCTTTTTTTTTCTTTTTTTTCTAAGTAAACACTACAGTTTAGAAAACATACACTACAGTTTAGAAAAAATCGTAGTCTATGTAGAACCCGCTCATAGACTACGGTTCTTTTTCAACCCGTAGACTATGAGAAAAACGCACATACACTACAGTTTCAAAAAACTGTAGTCTATATAAAACACGCTCATACACTGCGGTTTTTAAAATAATCGTAGTCTATTAGGTAGCATACACTATAGTTTTTATAATTTCTGTAGTCTATGCAACTGTAGTGTTTCACATAGACTACGGTCTATGCTAAAAACTGTAGTATATGCACATAGACTACGGGTTTTTTTTAGAAACTGTAGTCTATGAAGTGTAGAGAAAGCCATATTTTCTAGTAGTGCCAGCGGCAGCGCGGTGTCTAGATGAACGTGATGAATCAACCAATCTCGGATAGCATCCGGATCGGCCCTAGCATCGTCGTCTCGGGTAGGTTGTGATTCTGAATGAATGTTGCGATGCCCAATAATCCTATCAATCCGTCTCGGATCTCAGATCCATGCACCGAACTCCATGGTAAGTGACTCAAATAAGTCGGAGCGATCCACTACGTCCATTGCTTCCTCAGCCATATCTTCCACGACCGCTTCATCCTCAACCCTTTCTTTGTCGTCTCTCTTTCTTCTTCCGAATGTAGAGCCTCCGAGCTCGGCTCCTCGATATTCACACTCGTAAAAACTCTAGAACCTTGTGTCGTAGGAGTGCTCCGGGCGATTCCCTTATCTTTGCTGACAACGTAACAGTGCCTTAGTCTTCTGTTCCACAATCAACATCAACAAATCAGTGTCGGTCCTCAAAATGACCTTACTCTTCATGCCCTCGGTATCACTCAAATAGTAGAGCAAATAATCTGATTCTTCGCCCAATTGATCACGAATCTCTTGTAATAGATTCGCACGTGTAATTTCTGTCATAGCCATATGCATCAAAAAACCATCGCCCCCTACGTAAGTGATTCTCTCAAAATGCCCACTTGACGAATAAATAATTTCACCTGAGACATAGCTGCAGAAAAACGAACAATAAAATCAAAAACAGAAAAGAAAAGAAAATACACTAAAAATATAACGGTTCACGGTTTACTATAATTTCACGGTTAAAAGCATGATTTAACCGTAAAAAAGTTACTTTTCACGGTTAAAATATGCTTCTAACCGTGAATCTCCATAACCGTGAGGTTTGTTTTATTATTAAAATAGGTATTTTCACGGTTCAAATAACAAATTAACCGTGGAAAGTGTTTTTAAACCGTGAATTTCAGTTAAACCGTGCAAATGGAAGATTTTTTTTTAAAGCCTAAAATTCATCCTTAATTTCATCCCTGTAATATCTAACAGTCTAAACCTATTAATGGAAATAATTACTTTAATGATCGATAAATAGGTTATAAACATGTAATCTAACCACTATTCATATCAAAAAAGTAAATAAAACATGATTTTCTACAAAAAAATCAATAATAACTAAATTTCAAATTCATAGGATTTTTTACCAAATTTACACAATAATAACAACAAAATATGAAAAAATAAACGGTAGGTACCTTTGATATAAGCAAAATATCTTCAAAAATGCGCCAAATAGGAAGAATATCTTCGAAAATACACAAAATTCGCAGGCAAAAATTTCAACAAAATTGAAAAGCTTATTTCGAATTCTTCAGTGCGTCTCTACGATTTTAATTTTGTGGTTGTTGAAGTATTCTTGTTCACTTTCACTGTTATTTCAATTAATGAAATGTAACTTTATCTCATTTGGTTGTTGGTGAATAAATGAATTCCCGAATTTATTGATTAATATTTTTTTTCATTCAAAACCCAAATTCACGGTTGATTTGAGGCACAATCATGAGTAATTTTTACACGGTTTCTTCTCAAATCAACCATGAGAAGAGAGAGAGAGCACTGCCGAGAAGGACCACTCTTACTTTTAAAGGGTAAGTTTGTCTTTTCATTTGATTTTGGGTATAAAACTTATACTTTTAAAATGGTAGGTATAAAACTTATATAGTTATTTATTTTGGGTATATATAACCATTAACACTTATAAGTTCTTCAAACATCTTATAAACTCTTAGGGGTCGTTTGGTTCAAGTTGAGAAAATGAAAGGGAATGGAATCAAATCAAGTAAGTGAATGGTAATAATAATGATTACTTTTATTGAGTTTTTGGTTCAATAGTAGAAAAAGAATCACTTGTAAGGGATTCTCTTTCTCCTTGTTTCCACTTCTTCTTAAAGGGTAATAATTTGGTGGATTGAGTTATCCTCAAGTAAGGAAAATGGATAATCTACTACTCAAACCAAACAAAAACTAATGGAATCAATTACTTGTTTCCCTTTCCATACCAATGAACCAAACATGGGCTTAGTACTAATATGCTCTTTCAAATAAGTTTAGCCAAACACCCCTAGAGTATACATGTTCCATTTTTTGTACACTACCACACCCTTATTTTTCTATGATTTGATATCACGATCTCAATTTATTTACAAAAATATCTCATTTAACCCACCTTTATTATTAAAATGGACCATTTTCTCAATTTTTTTTATATGAAATGTGCATACTTAGCTCAGAGAGAGGGAGTATTAGATTTTCTAGTTAGGTAGTCAATAAATGCCTACAACTAATTATAATCATATCGATCTCGTTTGATTGTTGTTGGGGAGAACTTGAAATAAATAATACTCGAATAATGTACAAAGGATACCATTCCAAATTAATATAGATGAAGAGAGTATATATATACGATAGTATCGCCTGCCTAAATTGCAAATGTAGTTGTAAATAAAAAGGGAAATTAAAAGAGTTGAAGATGATTCAAGAAAAGATAATTAACATTACATTACATTTACTGCCTTCTGTTTCTTGTTCGTTTAAGAAGGCCATAATCGACTTTGAAGAGGAACTTTTGAATACAACTTTCATACACGATATTTTCTATTTGGAAAATCAGAAACATCACAATATTGAAGCAATGCTGTAAATAATTTAACATAATTAATATCCTTATCGGCCGCCACCTCCACCGCCGGATCCACTTCCAACTCCTACGCCGCTGCCGGAGCCACCACCAACTCCTACTCCGATTCCAATTCCGATACCAACACCGATTCCTCCACCGCGCCCACCGCCACGACCACCTCCTAAACCCCCACCAGCTCCGCCTCCTAAGCCACCACCAGCTCCACCACCGATCCCTCCACCATGTCCTGAACCACCACCTAAACCTCCTCCTCCGCCACCACCACCACCACCACCTCCTCCACCTCCACCACCGCCAATGCCTCCACCACCAACTCCTCCACCAGCACCAAATCCACCACCATGTCCAGATCCTCCCCCTACACCACCACCACCTCCTCCGCCTCCGCCTCCACCACCTCCTCCACCAACTCCACCTGCACCTCCTCCAACACCACCTCCTGCTCCGAATCCTCCACCCGAGCCAGAACCGCCCCCAATCCCTCCTCCGCCACCTTGTCCTCCTCCACCACCACCTCCAAGACCTCCCCCTGCACCTCCTCCAACACCACCTCCAGCTCCGAACCCTCCACCCGAGCCAGAACCACCCCCGATCCCGCCTCCGCCGCCTTTTCCTCCTCCACCACCACCGCCTCCTCCAAGACCTCCACCTGCACCACCACCAACACCACCTCCAGCACCAAATCCTCCTCCACTTCCTGAACCTCCTCCTACACCACCTCCTCCACCACCACCAAGTCCGCCACCCCCTCCAACACCACCGCCGCCACCTAGTCCTCCTCCACCACCTAAACCACCACCACCACCATGTCCTCCACCTAAACCACCACCACGTCCTCCACCTAAACCACCACCACGTCCTCCACCTAAACCACCACCACCTCCCGCTCCTCCTCCTCCGCCGAAGCCTCCGCCACCTCCACGTCCTCCACCCAAACCGCCACCACCTCCTCTTCCTCCTCCTCCACCAAAGCCTCCGCCACCACCACGTCCTCCACCACCATAACCTCCTCGACCTCCTCCGGGCCCACCCCAACCGCCTCTCCCACCACGGCCATAGCAGCCTCTCCGGCTATACCTGCAATCATCATCTCTCCAACCAGCCTTGTCAACTTTGTCATCACCATCAATTCTCGCACTCAAGTTCAATGCCAACACCACCACAAAGGCCAACACACACACCCATTTTTGTGAAAACCCCATTGCTCAAACTTTGTTTTTTTTTTTTTTTTCTCTTCACTAGATCTGCATTGCATTGTGGAATCGAAAAGCGATATATATAGGGCTTAAGCTGCAGCAGCTACGCGACTATGGAAGCCGCCATTAATGCACACAGTGTGCATGGTTACGTTGACGCGCTTAAGCAGATGGCGAGTAGCGGGAACATTCAATGTTCAAAAGTCAATCCAGATAACGCTTTCAAACTGCTTTTAACTACTTAATTATATTAAACCCTACCGACACACATACACTCTCTCTCTCTCTCTCATACACATTTAAGATTTAGCACATAGTTATGGTGATAAAACATGGGTCAATATATATTTCTTTTGTATAACACACACTCCACTAGCATAGAGTAGAGAGGTCCCTAATAGTTGATTTTTTTTTTTTTTTTTAAATAATTTGTTAAAGGTTTTATTGGTTGAAACAGTATAATAGTTAATGCATGCTTTTAAATCAATTTCAAAAAATACTTGTGCTATGAAGTAGTTTAGATATTTTAATATATTTGAATTTTGTGATTCTTATCGTACATATGGAAGAAAGACAATTTTTTAGGGGATTCATTGAGAAAGAAGAACAAACTCTAAAACTAATTAACTACGCTAAATGTAGCAATTAAAATTGCCAAGAAAATAGTACGAATTTGAGGTTGAGCGGTTGAATATATTAGAGAATTACTTAATTAAATCTCATCAATCTTTACCGATGTCTTGATAACATTAAATCTCAAGGTAAGTTTGATTATAGGAATATATAAATAAAATCTTATTCCGTAAAATATAAGAAATAATTTGAACTTTTATGGGTGTATTAATTATAATGATACTGATAACTCATTATGATTAAAGATGCATAATAGTTATACATAGAATGCATTATAAGTATATGATAAACTATGCATTATATATAATTATGTCATAATATACGTAAAAATGCATTATTTTTCAATTTTTTACGCTAGATCTATTTTTTTACAGTTCTCATTTCTTATAGAGCTAGGACCTAATGCTAACATAATGAAATAGATCGCATTTTATTTTCGCAAATAGGAGAAGAAGCAAGGTAGGATATTTTTTTGTAAGATAATACATACTTATATGAACATGAACCTAGCTTTAATTATTTTTTTAGTTGAAACGTACAACGCAAGAACTTATATGAGCATTTTCTCCAAAAAAAAAAAAGGAGAAAGAAAATAGAATATATAGACATAAATATTAATGATTTTGCAGTTAGATGGGGAAATATGAGGGTTTTGAATCTTGACCTTTTCAAATACAGACTCAGTCCACCTCATCATTAATATCTCACATGGACTCATTCATCAAGTCTTAAATGCACTATGCCCCTTTTATTGCATGTATTATTGTCAGCTCTGTATTATTACTATTTTAACATAAAGAGGATTTATAAGTTAACGTATTACAATATATTATTGCTTACAGATATTATTAAGAGCAACAGCAGTCACATTTACCACTATAATTGACATACAACCAAAATAATTGAAATTGAGCTAGATTATTATTCATCCAATAGAGATTGCCTATTGATAATTTTTTAATGATAAGATTCCACTATGAAACAAATTAAATTATTATTATTATTATTACATAAAGTTTCATAAGTACGTGTCTATAAAAAAAATACCCAAACTAGTGACAGAAATAGTGACGGAGAGATAACCATCATCAAACTGGTGGCTGATTAATGACGGACCGAAGACGGATTTCTTCTATTTACTCGAGTGACACAATTTGTGATGGAATGGTAACGGAAAATGACGCGAAATAATTGCTCCAAATTTAATTAGTGACGGATATAATATTCCATGATTAGAGATGTTTATTTTTTATTTTTCTATTTTTACTACGCGTCCATAAATCCGTACTAAATTAAGAATATGTATAAATGTAATAAATACAACTAATCAGTAATTTGATTTTTATTCAGAATCAGTAAACAAATGACAATGAACTTCAACGACTAAAAGAATCTTTCCTATGTGGCCGTACGCTCACTGAATGATTACTAGAATTCAGATTAATGTTATGATACGGCGTATGTTTTTTTATTTTTTTTTTTATTTTTTATATTAATAGTACTATTATTTATAGGGCTGCAAACGAGCCGAGCTACTCGTGAGCTATTCGGAGTTCGGCTCGATAAAAGTTCGTTCGAGATCGTTTAGTGAAGCTCGTCAATTAAACGAGCCGAGCTTAAGCACGAGAGTATTCGACTCGTTAGCTCGTGAACGTGTTCGTTAACTGATTTAGTATGAAATATAAAATTATTAGTAAACTATGACTTGTATTATATACTATGATTAGTACTAATTATCTTATTAACTTTATTTGTTATAGAACATCATTAATATTATCTTATTAATGTGAATAAAATCATCTATTTTCAAAGAAATAATTAATATTTTAAATATAAATCCAAATTTACAAAGTTTATTTTGGCTCGATTAGGACTCGAAAAAGCTCGTGAGACTCGAAGTATTTGGTAAACAAAGTTCGATACTCGACTCGATAATAAACGAGCCAAACCTGAGCACGGCGGTGTTCGGCTCGGTTCGATTGCAGCCCTAATTATTTATGATAGGTTTAGGGGCAACTATCAAAATAGCCAATTTAAAATAGCAAAATAAAAAAATAGCCACTAAAATAAAAAGATAAAAACTAGACACTTTTGGAATGAAAGTACATCAATACCCTCATCTCCTTCCTCCCCAAACTTACTCACCCAAAACACACACACGTTGCAACTCACGCACACACACAGCAATTCACATAGCAACACACACACGCATAAACACTACAACTCACGCACGCACACACCACACATATACACTCAATTCTCTCTCCTCTCTCCCTCACAAATACTGAAACACACACACAGAAACACACACACCCACAGCAACACATAAACACGCACACACGCATAAACACATAAGCACGTACAGTTACACACAAACACATAAACACACACACACAGCAACACCACAAACTCACGCACCGCACACACAAACACACATAAATCATCACCTATTTTTCTTATTTCTTACCATTTGTTCTTTAATTCACGAAATCCGTTGAATACATGAAAATCGTGATTGCTCTAGTTTCAACGAATCTGAATTCAAATTTTTGTGATCAATTCACGACTTGACTAAAAATTGAGATTCAATTTTTTTGAATTTTCAATTGAACTAAATTTGAAAAATGATTGAACCCTATGTGATGCTACAAATTATTATTAAACTCTTATTTTTATTTTTTTATAACATTAAAATTAAGTGCATTTTTACACCATGGGTATTTGATAGAGGAATTGTGCCCATAGTAACGGGGATATAAGACAAATGAATGATTCTGAGTAATCGAATTTGAGCTACAAATTTATTCATTTGATAGACATTGGCATTGAAAACGTCGAAAGTCCGAACTCCATCACGAGAAAAGAAAAAAAAAGAAAAGAAAAAAAGAACCCAATTAAAATTTCGTACAACTAAATCTAGTAGTGCAGCACGGTAACATTACACTGGATGACAGCATAATGAGTTGCATGATCATAAGAAAGAGTCTCAAAAGTCGCGTAGCCGCGAGCTAGCCGGAATATTCCGGTGCCACCCACCACCGCCACCTCCCTCACCCTCTCGAACTGCGCGCTGCTCCCTTGCACTTCCAGCGTGCTCCCTTTATACTCCTCGTTTACAAACACAATCGATATTAGGACATGAGTGTTGGACCCATCTAGGGCTGACGTCACGTATATACCCTGGGCCCGAGCGACTCGGGCCGAGCTTTCCTCAAACCCTTCGGTGATCGGATCATCGGTGCAAAATATGGCTCCGAATTTAGTGAAGCTGAGAAGCCCGTTGGACGGGCCCGTTATCTCGACCACAGGTGGCGTTGGGCCCGCCCGAGTAGTCTTGGAAGTAGACTGTCATTTTGGTCTCTTTGAGAAGCCCTAAATCTGCATGCGAACATGTGAGTGATGCAAGAAGTAGAAGTAGACATAATTTGGTTGCCATAATTTTGGAAATTTCGAACTCAAATTGGAAGTGAGTTGTGCTTGGTTAGTGTAGGTGTTATGTGTGATTTGTTTTGGAATGTATATATAACATAGATAGGTGAAAAGGAGCCGAAAATTAGCATACGAGCAATAGAGACTTATAATGATAAATGGCAAAGTGAAGCATCTAATGGGGTCACAAAATATCTTTTTTTGTATTTTAGTTCTCTGCTGAGTAATGCATGATTAAGTATTTAATTGTGCGTCTCTATATACAATTCCGCACTCAAACAAAATGTAGAATCTATGTTGAGAGTTCTCTGATTTTTTTTTTAATTTTTTTTCCTGATTAATTAAACAAAACATTCCACTCAAAATGCATAATAATATGAACTTTCCAAATTTTTATGAATGTTCAATTATATGACATTAGTTTTGCTAAAGGAGCTAGAGGTGAGAGGTGCTAATTTGCTTAGCTCTAGCTTGACCAACAAACTTTTGTTTCACTATGAGAATTTCTATGATTAATCATTTCTTATTCCTCCTGATTTAATAATTTAAAAGTGTTTTGATTCATATACTTGTATCAAGTTATTTCCTTTAACATATTGTTTTAATTTTTTCCTTTGAGTACCGAACCCAGCTGGTTGGTTTGGTACTAGAGATATCAGCTGGGCCGCACCAGGACGTCACAGGCCCATTAAGGCCCGGCCCAGTTACTGTAGCGAGTCATGCACGATTTTTTTTTTTTTTAAAAGGACTTAAATTTATTTTAATTCTCTCTTCTCTAGATGCTAATTAAATACCACAAACGATGTTTCTAGAAAGGATTCACCATCCATGACTTATCGTTCTCATGACTCTCATTCATCAAAACATGTGGTGAGAAAAATATATTTATATAGAGATCCAATCATATGAGAACCAATTCTATGTGGAACACTAGAAACCAATCTGAACCGTTGATTTTCTCAAGATTAACGGTTATCGTGATAAAAAAAAATGACCCTTAGACATAATAACCATAATTCGTAAAAAACATAATTTCATATATATCTAAAAAGGCAAATATAATTGTGAAAAAAAACCTAATTTTATATATAAATAAAATAATTCTCACGGTAAGGTTGATTTTTAGAAACACTATATAAATATATTTTGACACTCTAGAGCTCTAACTCAGATCATTTTCCTATGATTAGGCCAAAACTGGAAATTAAACCCAAATTCAAATGAAAATGATGCATAGAAAATTCTCTGATCTCAAGTATTTAATTTCCACAAAATCGACTTCACAATTTGCTATTGCCGTGCAATATAAGGAACTTTAATTTGTGGACTTTCTTTATCTGTTCAGAAAATTATACGTACACATGTAATTCAAGAATTCGATCGAGTACTTGGTCTCTTCAAATATCTGCCCTTTTTGTTTGTTTTTATGTACAAGACATGTATGCATAGCAACGTATTTGAACCTTCAGAGGAAACTAGTATTGTATTTTAGTCTATTGCTATTAAAAACTCCAACTAATATTGAGATCAGTTTTTGGTTTTCTTTTTCCCTTCCTAACAAGTGGTTAATTTGATTAATTTTGCCTCTAGTCACATTCTAATTTGCTCTACAAATAAAATTTCAATATGAAAGCCTGGAAATATCTGAAAACAAGTTAAAGTGTCAGTTGACACGAGTTTTGAGTGAGCTCTATTCATTTTTTTTGCACATAACTTATTTTCTTGTAAATTTTCAATTATTATTTATATTGAGATAAAATAAAATAATAATATTCTTTATTGCAAATCCCTATTGTGAAAATAAGAATCGTGATTAGTAACTGAATAAAAGTAAAATATTTATATCTCTTATTACGCAAAGAAACAAAAAACTAAAAGTAGAAATTAATGTAAAGTCTTAATATTGAAATAGTCATGATAATCTATACATAAAAGATAAAACCTCTATGCATTCATATTGTTGGGAACTATTATAAATCCATATATATAGAAACAATCCACCGTCCATTGTGAGCATATTAATGGTATGATAGCAATACATTGACAATTTTTCTAGTTATAGTTTCTTTTTTCTTTTTTTTCTTTTTTTTATACGAGTAATTGGTTTTTTTTGTAGGATTTAATTAATTTTTTATATATATATCATTGTCACGTCAATCGTATACACATTATGTATACTCTATAATAATAAAATGCAAGGTTCTAAAACCTAAAAAGAACTAATATAAACAAAAACATGAAGAACTTTTGACAACTAAATACTTGAAGGTACATGGACATTACATAATGATCACTTTAAATTATGAATGCCCCTACTATATAATAAATATATGTCATGTTCTCTTTGTCTACATCAATCATAACCACATTATTGAGATGTAAACCAAAATAATAAGAATAAATAAATAAGCACTGCAAAAAAGAAAAAAGAACCCTCCAAGAAACATGCATGCATGACTATTCCATATCATCATCTATTGACAAAAAAGCTTGATCCATTGAGGTCGTTATTATTGTTGTTGTTGTTGTTGTTATTATTATTGTTGTTGTTGTTGTTCGTCGTGTTCAAACCTCCATTATTACTTCCGTTGTTCGTATAGGAACCGCCTATAATGGAGGTGATGGCAGCAGCCAATGCTGCAGAGAAAGTAGGATCATTGGGCTGAATGGAGTTTGAAGAAGAAGTATCATTGAACTGATTATGTTGCCCTTGTTTGATTAATGAGAGTAATTGCTGTGATTGATGATTGTTTTGATCCATTTCTTGAGACATTTGTACGCCGGAAAACTTGGATTGGTTGTACAGCGCTTGACCTAATAGCTGCGGCAGAATGGCGGCGGCGGCTGCTGTTGGAGGTGGAGGGGGAAAGGGGATCGGAGGCTGATTAGGAGATTTAGTTAGGTCTAAGGTGACGGTGGGAAAAGGTGCGGAGGTGGAGATGGTGGCCATATTGGTGGAGCAAGGGAGGAGCGTTCGGGCTAAAACATTCGAGTTTATTAGGCCATCGGCGCTAGGCATCGAGCCGGAGAGAAGCATCCTTGCGGCCGATGAGGTTGTCGACGCCATCGCCATCGCAGTCGGAGGCAACGGGTGGTTGTGATGGCCTTCGTAGGTCGTTATAAGGATGCCTCTGTCCTCCGCACATCTCTGAACCTACATAAATACTTTAAATTAAATACTTTCATAATAGAAGAAAGAAAGAAACCGGATGCGATTGCCGTCTCAGTTTTAATGTTCCAATCGTGCACCACCAATATTGATTTTTCTTGACATAATGCTAGGAATAGTAATCCAGTTATAATTTATAATTATTTGTAATCATTTAGTTTCATTTCAATCAATAAATTAAATATTAAAAATGAATCATGGTTAGTGTTAAGTTAGACTAAATCATAGTAACATTGAGAACTTGAAGATAAAAAATGAAAAAAAATAAATAAAAAATCAACAAAAATGGTTTTGGTATAAAATTTTCATACTTGGAGTAATATTGTTTTTTTTACGATCGGTGTTCCGCGATTAATTTATTTCTGTAATTAATAATATTTTTACGAATTATAATTAATACCCCTCTATCCCGTTTATACGGGCCACTTTTTTTTGGCACAGTTTGTAGGAAAGTTATGGTAGATATAAAATGTAGTATTTAATATTTTAATGCAAATTTTATTATCTTAAAACTAGAGATTCATAGATTTAAAAAAACATATTGATGTTTGATCATAAATAAAATATTGTATTTTTGTAAAAATCGTAAAAGTCAAATAACAAATGAACAAGTTATATTAATTAAAAAATTTACCATTTAAATTATATTGAGATACGTGCAGAGAGGTGATTAGATTATGAGTTGGTAGATTAGATTAGTAAAATTTAATTATTTCCTTATTAGGAAATGATCCGTTATCAACATGGTATCAACCAAAAAAAAAATGACACGTTATAAATGGGATGGAGGGAGTATTTACTTTTAAAAATTGAAGTATTGGTATGCATGTGTGTTGCCTAATGGTAGAAGGTTAATGTTGGTATTATGTTCGAGTTTTTCATAGCATAATTTTTGAATTTCATGCATGTTTAGTTGTTTTTTTTTAAAAAAAAAAGAAAAAAAAAGAACTAACTATTGAGAAATATTATACCTTAATTATAGACTCTCAACATTAATAATTGACATTAATGAGTGAAACTATATGGTAACATTAAGTGTAAACCATAGTTGATATAATAAATTCCAAATTTCCAATTACTAGGTATCAAGTATGAAATGAAAGTAAACCAATAAATTTCCAATTTCCAACCAGTGTATAAAACCATAGTTAGTTGAAACAAAGAATGGAGAGAACATACTTGTTTCCGAACGGGGCAGCCCGCGGCCATGGTGCAACGATAGTATGCACGAGGGCAGGGGTTCCCCTTGGCGATCTTCTGCCCGTACTTCCGCCACTGGCATCCATCCGTCATCTATTAATAATTATTCATCACTCACAAACTAATCAAAACATATACGTATATTATATATCATACAAAATGAAACTAACACGATCGGGGTGTAATATTATAAAATTAAAAAAAAAAAAAAAAAGGAAAAAGAAAAAAGGTAGTGATTTTACCATGGGGCCCTCGGAACGGGCTCTAACGGAGACACGGGCTTTCCGGATGGTCGCCTCAGTAGCCTGGTCGACGCTATTAGTAGCTCCGACGACTTCGCTACGAGGCGTTACTTCATCGTTGGTGGGCCCCTCTGATGATCAAAAAACAAAACGCCATTGATTTCCGATCGACATCCTTAATTAAACTGTGGATGAGAGTTAATTAGGATTATATTTATATTAATATACCTTCTTCTGCAACTCCTTTCTGGTGTTCTTGCATGAGCGAGTGTAGATGCATTTGCAAGCCGTTGTAGTTGTTGGTGGCTTCATTCAGCATCTCCTTCAACCTCTCATTCTCTGAGTTCATTCTTTCTAGTTCACTCCTTAGTACCCCTACCTGCTGCTCCTTAATTAATTAATTAATTAATTCTACCATTAATTAAATATTTCATCATCAACATCAACAATACACCACTGATATATAGTATATTTTATTTATTTATTTTCTCACCTCACGTTTTGATACGCGGTCGGAGTTGGAAGAATTTGCACCGCCACTGAGCTGATGATCGCCGCCGTTGTTTGCCGTGAGGAGGAGGAGATCGGTCTGAAAATTATATTATTTCATAACAAAAACTAATTACTCGTTGGCTTACAAGAAAATTTCATTGTAATTAACTTACATTGATTTTCCTTTTGAAGAAAGAAGAAAAAACTTACATTGACATTGAAATCCGAGAGTCCGGTCGAGTATGAATCTCTAGAATTGGACCCAGCGCCACCACCGCCGCCGCCGCGCTCTTTCTTGTCGGAGAAGAAGTCCATTTCATCCATGACGACTTTCCCTTTATCATTCAGATTCTCTGCTCCTTGATCAGCGGTGACGCAGCCGAGGTTCAGAGGGAAGTGGATGGTGGAAGGCGGCGGCGATCTAGTGGAGTCCATGGATGAAGCAGCGGCGGCGGTGGTTATGGTAGCAAATGAGAGTCCACTTGTTGGAATATATAAAAGAATGTAGGAAATAAAGAACAAATAGAGAAAACGGCAAGTCTTGCTAATGACTAGCCAGTAAAACGGGATGCTTCAAAGACTAATTACACCGCTAGATCTTAAATTATATTGTTTTTTTTATTTTTATTTTTTTATTATTTTTTTAATATGATATTATATATAGTTGAAATTATCGTTAAGAAGTTTCAGTATCTTAATTCCGTTTACTCAGTAGTAGTAGTAATAATAATAATAATAATAATAATAATAATAATAATAATAATAATAATATATTAATAATAATAATAATAATAATAATAATAATTAATTGTGACAATCTTACACACGTGTGCTGCAAAATAATCGGAAGAAAATGCCGTTATTTAGAACAGAGAAATGTTGGTGGAAGAGTAAGACCAAGTATACGGTTTGACGATGTCAGATTTCTACTACTACATAATAAAAAAGTATTGTTATATTTTGAGACTTTGAGTTTAGTTTCAACCGTTTGTGCTACCTGTGCGTGTACCTATTATTTTTAATTTTTACTTATAATATAATATTGAATGGAGTAGAATGTACGGAGTATAACAGAAGATCCGGATTTTTTTTTTAAGTACATATTGGACTTTAGAAGGAAATTAATTTCCACTCCAATTCTTTCTAGATTTTCTACTATTGATAGTTATGGTCTACTTTTGATTTGTTCGAAAATCAGCAATTTTAGATTGAGTTAAGTTTTGTATTTTTCATTATGATATATTTTAAATATTAAAATAGCATTCAAAATGTTTGGGATCCATGCTATATTGCTATTTATATCTAGCTCAATCTTGTGCTATTTAAAAATATTTTATTCATTATATGTTATTAGACAAAAAGAAACATATTCAAATACCATCTCAATAATTTAAGAGGTCATTAATTATAAGTGATTGGCAAAAACATATACTATAATTGTGATATTATTATCATTCCACCAACTAAGTCACTTAATAGTTGTGATAAAATCATTTTTGCACAACACTGTTTGTTAGCATGATGATATAAGCAAGAATCTAAGCTGCATAAAAGCATAAAATTAATTTCAATTCATCATTGTCATATCTCATATTTTCATATATGAAACTGTAACAAACGTTGCTGTGAAGGGAGATTCAGATTCAAGTAAGAAGATAACGAAAACATTAAAAATAGACAAGTAAAAATGAAGAGAAATGCTCAAGGCGCTCTTAATCTTTCTCTATAGAGAACACTACATTAGCTAGCACATACTTCTTCCAACATGCGAGACTGTTCCACGAGTCTATAGCCACATTCTCGGCCAACGAGCCAGATACAGAAGCTATAGAATTCTAACTAGCCATGAAAAGAATTGTATAGAAGATGGGACTCGGGGATAAAACCGTCCCAGAATAACAAAATAAACATACCAGATGAAGTACAGTAGAAGTGGCAGACATGCTTAAGATTGGTCTGAACCGGAGGGAATAGAAAGATCGGTGTCAAGCATGAAAGAAAGATCGTGCATCTGGGAAATCAGCGTTTTCACATGATCCTCAGAGGATTGTCCAATTGCGTCTTCATTTTTTGCAGATAGTCCGGATTCAAGGGAAGGGCTGCTCATGTCGCTGAACCTATATTGTCACGAAATAAATAAATAAATAAAAACTAGCAAATCTCTACTTTGGCAAAGAAACAAGTTCTATATAATTACACTGAAAAATTTATTCCATATTTGACATCTTTCACTTAGTGTCAAAGCAGAACGTGCATGGCATTTACTTAATAAAACCCATCTTTCAAAATGATTAAACCTACCAAAAACAGAATTCTTTCGCAAAAAGTTCACTTTATTGTTTTAAATGAACACAATGAAACCATGCTAATCTCCAAACTGGTTTTCTCAAACATAGTAAGCTGAAAAGGGAAAAGAAAATCCGCTATGATGTTTAGTAGCTGATAATTCTTGTTCCCACCAGGTCCAGGTTTGATTTCTGGTTTTAAAAGAGTTTGGGAATGATATTTCTGCTCCTCTAGGGAACTCCATAAAGTTCGATGACAAATGTCCAAAGGTAAAGCAATGAAAAAAGTTTAGTTAAATGACCTCTTATGCATCACATAACAGAGAAGAAATAGGTATTGAAAATTCACATGGGTTACCAAGAAGTTCATATTTAAATAGTGAAACCAAGCAAATGATGCCAAAATATGAACAGGGATATTGTCTAAGCTGAATATGAACGCACCAGTTTGAAGTAGGATCTTCTGACATTATAGCATTGCCTTCTGCAGGAGCATTGCTATTGCTTGTTGAGGTAAAATCTCCATCAAAATCAAAGCTGAACAAATCTCTCTCTGAGGACTTCTTGGCATCTACTAACTTATTGTCGAAGCTGAATAAATCTCCCTCCGAGGGCTTCTTATCATCTTCAAACTTCTTCTCGAAGCTGAATAAATCTCCTTCGGGGAATTTGTTGTCACCTTGAAGCTTATTGTCGAAGCTAAATATATCTCTCTCCAAGGGCTTATCCTCAAAAGTTGAAACTTGAACATTACTAGAGCTAGCAAAATCATTCCAGTCTTCATAAATTTCCTCATCCATTGCTGAATGATCCTCATTCTTAGCCTTATTCTCAGTCATATCTGCATAGTTTGTTTTTGACTGGAATTCCTGAAACAAATCAACGCTGGTAGAAAGGTCTTTTGAGTAGTCTAGTGTATGGTCATTTTGAGGTTCACTCTTAGTGCTGAAAGTAGCATCAAAACCTTCGGATATATTAGGTGTACTCGACCCCAGAGTATTCCACATGTCAGCTGAATTCCAATCAACTGCTGCTGTAGGAACAGAGGATTCTTTTGGTTTCCCATCATCCGGATTTTCTCCAAACACAGAATCGAGGTGAGCACCGAGATCAACATTTAAACTTGAGGAACTCTTAAAGGATTCAGGATCTTCGAATTTAACTCCAGAACCTTCCGAGGAAGCTGTGACACCACCTAGCTGACTTTCAGAATCAGCAGATTGAAAATCCGCCTCCCATCCGGAAAGAACTTTGCTTGTCGTGTGTTCAGATGAGCTGACAGCTGGCTTCGATGATTGAACACTGCGAAATAAATATTGATTGCCTAGAGCTGCAACATCTTCCGTGCTTTCAGCCTCAGCCCATTTATGATCAGATGATCGTTCGGTAGGGGTATCAGAGAGTACATTACTCCTAGATTTCAAGAAGAATTTATCTGGAGCTACACCAGTCAAAACTAAGGATCTTTTGCTCTCTTCTAAATTCTTATCAGAACTAGTATCTTCCTTCGCTGTTTCAGCTGGCCATGGTATCTTAAAGCTCAAGAATACAGACAACGGAGTTAAATCTTTAGGAGAGCTCTGGCTTTTACCTAGATTACTTTTACTGGTTGGATCAACCATTTCCTGCAAGATTCAAGTTATTGTTTTAGAGATTGCAATTGCCATTCTTCTAAAAGGATAGAAACTAATGCTATTGCCTTCCTCACTCTTCTTGGAATAATCACCATAAGTTCAAACTATCAGAAACCCAAACTGAACAGCAATAATTAATAGTAGTTCAACAAATTCCTAATTTGAAATTCATATAATGGATTCAACTATCTTCAGCATAATCTTCCTAATCCTACTCTTTTGACATAAAAAACACATCAAATTAGAATCACAAAAAAAAAAAAAAAAAAAAAAAAAAAATTCTAAAAGCAGATACGCCCCTTTTCTTCATTAATCAATAACCCCAAAGCCCCAAGAAAAGAACCAAGCAGCACTACACACCAAATGATAACTTATCGTTTCGAACTGCACAGAAATTTCAACAGTTAGATCATCGAAACAACATACCGATCCATCGAGGCGGAGCGAGCGGAGCAACCAGTGGTACCCAACGGTGGAAGTGAAGCAGATGGGGTCCGGAACGGTGTCGTAATGAGGACCGAGGCCGCAGTACAAGCAGACGATAGAGTCCGATCCTCTAAGGAGCAATGCTTTACAATTCCGGCAGCGGAGGTCCGGCGGCGAAGTGTCATCGGCGGCGGCTATGGTGGCCGAGAGAGGAGGCAGAGCAGGAAGGGTAGGGTCCGACGGGTCGTAATCGGGCAGAGACGCCGCTGCCCGGGTACGGATCTGGACCTGGCGGATCAATTCGTGCGGAAATTGGGCCATTTTCGCTCATCAAAAGCAACTCTCACACAGTCACTGTGCTGTGCGTGTTTCTTGTTTATTCAGTTTCAAGTATTTTTTTTTAGGTTGAAGATGAAATCGCAGTATAGAGCGTCAATAGCGACTTTTCCCAGTGTGAAGAACACAAAGAAATCGATTTTCTTTTTTATTTTATTAAGGGAAGTTGCAAATTAAAAACCACTACTATAATTTATGCATTTAAATAGATTTTTTTTTTTTTTTGCGAAATATTTAAATAGAAACTTTTGAAGTTCGTGTTATACGGGGTAATTGCAAAATTAATGATTATTCGTATTTTGTTTAGTAATTTTCTCTTTTTATAAACTACTCATTCCGTTCCACTTTATTAGTCTCATTTGCTTTTGACACAATAACCAAATACATGTGAGATAAAGAGTTTTAAGGAGCATTCTCTACCACTAATTCCCTTACTTTTATGAGAATGGAACTAATAAATAGGACAAACGAAAAAGAAAAATGAGACTAATGAAGTGGGACGGAAGTATAACATAACTTCTCCTTGGTACATTCTATTTCATATCGTGTTTTTTTTTTTCTTTCTATCAGATTTTCATTAGGATTTCCTGCAATATATACTCTAAAATTGAGTAGGGATGGGAATTCGGTACGGGTCGGGTACCTGTCCTGAATTTTTCGGGTACCCGAACCCAAAAATCTGAAAATTCACTACCCGAATCTGAATCCAAAAATATTTTCGGGTATCCAAATACCCGTTCGGGTACCCAAAAAAACCCGAAAATTTAGAAGGAAAAAAATATTTTTTTTTTTCTATTTTTTTTTCAATTTTTTTTTCAATTTTAGATAATACATATAGCTAGCTAATGTAATATATATAATTACATAATTAACAAAACATCAAATGAAAAAAAAATGAGAAATGAGAGTCTAAAGTGTTAACTTGCTAAGTTAATTGTTTATTTAACTATTTTTCTTAATTATTTTATTTATTAATTAATAGTATTATTTTTTATTAATTAATTCAAATATAAATTTTGAGTTTTCGGAATTTCGGGTAATTTTTTTTTGGATTCGGGTATACCCGATACCCGAGATTTTTAAATCTCGCTACCCGAACCCGAACCCAAACCCGAATTTTTCAGGTTTCGGGTACCCAAAAATTTATTCGGGTTCGGGTATTTCTGTCCCTACCTGAAAACCCAAACCCAAACCCAAATTCCCATCCCTAAAATTGAGATAACTTGTACGGAAATTCTATTGAGATTAGAAAATAAATTACTAAATAATTTTCAATTATAGATAATTAAATATCATTAAATAATGATTATAATTTATATAATCAACTATTAATCACATCTGTTTTAATTCTCTTGCCTTTATAAGCGGGATAGAAAGAGTAATATTAAATCAAATTAATTAAGTGGGCGTAGAATTATTGTGCCCCGTAAATTGAAATACGAGCTACCTTAATTATTTTCTTTTCTTTTTAGATAAAATTTGATTTTACATTCATTCAAGCTTTGACTAGCATTGATGATCGAAACATGCAATACACTTGAATATTCGACATATAATCTTATTAAAATTGAATTTGTTGGTGGAACTTGATATATAGCAATTCATAATGATAAAAAAAATGCTTATAATTTTGCAAAATTATAAAATGAAAAAAAATAAAAATTGGTGGGGGCTTAAGCCGGTGGTCAGTGAGGTAATGCACTAAAAATGAATAGAAAAGTGTTTGAAAAGTCGTAACATATTTCACTTTTCGATTAAGAAACAAAGAGAGTTGCAAGAGGAATCAGATCATCTATTGCCTAATGGTGTGACATCCTCTATTGCACCTTTAGATGATTGACATGTGTCCATAATATTTTCAAAATAAATAATAATTAAAAAAAATTATAATAAAAAATAGTACAATAGAGAATGTCACACCAATAGACAATAGATGATCTAATAATTAAAAAAATTATATATATAATGAAAAATAATACAATAGAAAATATCACACCATTAAATAATGGATGACCCGTTACAAGATATCCGCAACAACCGCACAAGTAGGGATATATTTGTTATCATGAAACCCCTTGCATTTAAATATCATTAGTTTAACATTAACAAACTTTTTTGGTTTGGCCTTTAAAAAAGGAAAGAAAAAAAAAACAAAACAAACAAACTTGGGAACTACTTTACCAAAACAAATCAAACTTGGTAACTCAAAAGGTACTATCTAACTCAAAAGTAACAAACTAAGTTACTACTTATCAATCAAACAAAATACGAAATAAGACAAAACCCTAAACTATAAAAGCCTCAATATATATATTTATTTACACACAACAACAACAAAAAAAAAAAAGATAATTAAAACTAGTATTGCCAAAACCATAGTAGAAATAAATCACTCTAAAACATAAAACTGAAACCCGGCATGACATCAATTAATCATCTTTTCACCATATATGTTCATCTTCATGGGTGAAACTAGGCTTTCAACATACACAAATCCACCACCAACATTACTCTGGGCTACTCTTAGCACGAACGTCCTTGCTTCCTCGAGGCGGTGCAACCATCTTCGAATGTGCTACCACTTTTCCATCTTCGAACATGAGGGGCATCAATGCCATAAAGAGCATTCAACAGATAAAAGAGATGTTATCAACGGTTTCGATCTAGAGGAGTAATGGCTGAACATAACAGCCTTCTCGGATGAACCTGGACGCGCAGCGCAACATAATTCCTTCGAATCTGAACAGCCACATGAGTTGGGCTAGGGTTAGTCAAATTGGGCCAAGCTTGTCAGACCCATTTGCCTTAGTTTTGGAGGTCCAAAAAATTAAGCAAACAAGGCCCAAGCTCAAGAACGGCCCAAAGGACCAATAGCCAAGATCCAAGTCCATAGCCACGAAACCCGAACCCGAACACGAGGCCGAGAAAGTATATCTATTTTTGAAACGAGCGCTTTAAATGCGATAGTGTGAAATAAATGAGGTGCGATTATGGGAGATGTATACAAAATTGTGCAATGAGTATATTAAAAATAGAGACAAAAAAATATCTACCTATCTAGCACTAAGATTTACAATTTATACCTACAACTTAACAAACACCTAAAAGATACCTAAACTTTCAATACCTCCCAAAAATACCCTTACTTTTACTTTAACTTTTTTCACTCCTCTCTCTCTCTCACCCCACACACAGACACACACACTGAAACACACACCGACACACACACACACTGTCACACACTCTCTTTCCTCTCTCCTCCTTTATTTCTTTTCTCACCTTACACATACTATATTGTCGGCTTACACACACACACACACTCTCTCATTCACTATTTTTTTTTATTTCTTTTTTTTTATTATTTTCTTTCTAATTCTCTTCTTTTTTTAGTTTTATTTTTATTTTTTTCTTTTTCTGTTTTTGGTTGTTTCTTTTTTTTTTCTCTTTTTTAAAAAAAATTGTTTTTTCTTTTTAGTTTTAGTTTTAGTTTTTGCTTTTTGTTTTTTGTTTTTTGTTTTTTTTCGTTTTTTCGTTTCAGTTTTTTTTTTCATTTTATTTCTTCCTGTAAGAATTGATCAAATCTTACTATCCACTTTGAGAAACATCATTTATTATCATCATTATAGTAAGAATTGATCAATTTTTACCGACCACTACGTCAGAAACATCAAGGTAAGCAATGTTCAATTCTTACCATTATAACATGCATAAATATGCTTTTCCGAGCATGAAGATGGTAAAAATTAATGAATTCTAACCATAATCGTTGTAGGAATTGATGAATTCTTACTATGGTCATTCTTAAGCTATGATCAATTATTACTATAGTGATTTTTAAGCTATGATCAACTCTTACTATGGTCATTCTTAAGCTATGATGAATTCTTAAGCTAAGAATGTGTCATTCTAACCATTACGCCCAACGATATTGTTGCAAACATGCATGAATATGTTTTTCCGAGCATGAGGATGGTAAGAATTAATGTATTCTAACCATTGTCGTTGTAAAGAATTGATGAATTCTTTTTATGGTCATTCTTAAGCATTGATCAATTCTTATTATAGTGATTCTTAAGCTATGATCAACTCTTACTATGGACATTCTTAAGCTATGATGAATTCTTAAGCTAAGAATGTGTCATTCTAACCATTACGTCCAACGATATTGTTGCAAACATGCATGAATATGCTTTTTCGGAGCATGAGGATGGTAAGAATTAATGAATTCTAAATATTGTCGTTGTAGGGATTGATGAATTCTTACTATGGTCATTCTTAAGCTATGATCAATTCTTACTATAGTGATTCTTAAGCTATGATCAACTCTTACTATGGTCATTCTTAAGCTATGATGAATTCTTAAGCTAAGAATGTGTCATTCTAACCATTACGTCTAACGATATTGTTGCAAACATGCATGAATATGCTTTTCCGAGCATGAGGATGGTAAGAATTAATGAATTCTAGCCATTGTCGTTGTAGGAATTGATGAATTCTTACTATGGTCATTCTTAAGCATTGATCAATTCCACTATAGTGATTCTTAAGCTATGATCAACTCTTGCTATGGTCATTCTTAAGCTATGATGAATTCTTAAGCTAAGAATGTGTCATTCTAACCATTACGTCCAACGACATTGTTGCAAACATGCATGAATATGCTTTTCGGAGCATGAGGATGGTAAGAATTAATGAATTCTAACCATTATTGTTGTAGGAATTGATGAATTCTTACTATGGTCATTCTTAAGCTATGATCAATTGTTACTATAGTGATTCTTAAGCTATGATCAACTCTTACTATGGTCATTCTTAAGCTATGATGAATTCTTAAGCTAAGAATGTGTCATTCTAACCATTGCGTTCAACGATATTGTTGCAAACATGCATGAATATGCTTTTCCGAGCATGAGGATGGTAAGAATTAATGAATTCTAACCATTGTCGTTGTAGGAATTGATGAATTCTTACTATGGTCATCACAAAGAAGCCATATTCGTTGACAATTATAATCAGTGGCCAAAAATTCAAAAGAAGTAAAGTGACTACAAAAGTAGGATTTTGACATCACAAAAAAAAGACATATGGTCTTCAAAATCATCTCCTTTGAATGCCTTCACAGCATATTAGAATATTTCAATAACGCCAGATGATGAACCCCTGAGATTTCCCTGTATGTGGTATATGCAGAAACCATGAGGGTACCTGGAAAAATTATAAAAAGGATAAGGTGGCTATAAAATTCATATTTGCCAAATGGTAAGAAATTATGCATTTCTTACAACTAGATGACAAGAATGTATGTAATTCTGAACAAAAAAATGAAGTCGATGGTAGGAATTAGATACTTTCTTACCGTCCACTACGTCAGAAACATCAATTATTGCCATCATGGTAATAATTGATATTTCTGACGTAGTGGCCAGTAAGAATTGATCAACTCTTACCATATTGATGGGTATAAATAATGTTTATCTTACTATTCACTTTGTGAGAAACATCAGTTGTTCCCATCAATATGGTAAGAATCAATTCTTACCCTCCACTACTTCAGAAACATCGATCATGATATCATTAAGGTAAGAAATGATCAATTGTTGCCATCATAATGGTAAGAATATATGTTTCACACGATGTGGATGGTAAGAATTTATGTAATTTTTTTTTTAAATTCCACAAAACCGAAGCCATCAGTTGTGACAACAAGAATATCATCCATATTACATAAAAATAAAAATGCAGACTAAGCAGCAGCAAGTAAATCAATGTTGTTAACCAACCAAATAAAATATCTTGAATGACAAAATAGAATAAATCAATGTTGCTACCCAAACCAAATACAAAAATAGAAAAAATTAGAAGAAAATCACAGAATTGAAGCTAAAATGAGTTCAGTTTAATCACTCCCAAAACCAAAAACACGACCCATTTGTATAATAAACATTACCAAACTAACAGAACAAAGGAATTTCTCCCAACATTCACCTCACAAACGCCTCCATTAATCCATACTCACGCATCATTCATCCCTTCAAAATCAAGAATAACGACAACCCCACAAATCAAACTAACAAAAAACCAACTTCCAACAAAAAAAAAAATAAAAAAAATCAATGGAATACCCTTTTGAAGAAGCAGAAGCGTGGAAGGAGATAAAGAGAAGAACAGTCATGAAAGAGAGAAACTAGAGAGAGAATCGTATAGTGGTGAGAGGTACGTAGCAATCCACCGCTCTTCTCCGCCCGAACCCGTAGTCTTCGCCGCCGTTGGTTGCAGTACCGATGAGAGGGGAGGTCGCCCTCCTCCATGGAAAAAACAAATTTGCAGATTCATCCACCACGAGCAACAAAGCCACCGCACTGCCGCCGGAGGATCCCACAAGTCCAATGGGTCTATGAATTTTTAGAGAGAGAGAGAGGGGAGAAAGAGAGAGAGAGAGGAGGATGAAAATAATTATTGGTATGTACTATAATGGGGGCTTCATTCCATGATGGAGAGAGGTGAGAGGAGAGAGGAGAGAGAAGAGGGGTAATATGGTCCTATATTTGAAACTTTAGGTAGATTGTGTGTTTTGTTATGTTTTAGGTATAAATTGATAAAACTTAAGCCGAATAGGTAAATCACTATATTTTCTCTTAAAAATATATTTTAATTGCTATTTTTTATAAATTTTTAAAGAATTCTTATTGCGAATTAATTAGATCAAATTATTGATTAATAAGGTAAAAAAAAATCCATGCATGATTGAATTGGTAATATTATTACATTTATATATACTAGTTTTGCACCCGCGCTATGCACGGCAATAATTGATAATATAAAAAAATTATAATACTATATTCATAAAAGAAATCATAGTCCCATTTGAAAATAATTATAATTCAATATAATTATATTGGTCTTCTGAATTGGAGACTACCATCGTCGTTGATTTAGTAAACAAATTTTACTATCACCCCCAATCATATTATATTATTAATTATGTCCATTTAAAATTAAAATTGTCAAGAATATGCTACCCTAAACTATTACTAAGATATATATAGTAAATATCTATTGTTCATCTCCATAACATTTATATTACTAAAATTTCTAGAAAAACAATTAATGCAAATAATGTGTACAATCAAAAAAGATCTTTACAACCATCAAGCACAATCTAAAGAGAGTACGTATAGAACAATATAAATAGTCAATTTAATTACTCTAGTATAAGTTCCACTTCATTGCTAAAATAATTAAAAGTGAAAGATTTATTATATTATAATTTCAATTACAAATAAGGAATATTTGGTACAATTTATCTAAACAAAAAGGAACTGAAAATATAGATTACAAAATTCACAATTATGATATTCGTAGTTGAATAGCTTAAGAAAAAAAATTGCAGCCTGTATCATAATCTAGCATTGAAGATTAAACAAATAAAAATTGAGAAAGTGCAATATTGCATGTAAACCAAATAGAAAAAATAAACACTTGTGAAATTGATTTGATACCAATAAAACTTGCCATGACCATTGAATAATAATAATAATAATAAAAATAAAAAAAAAACTGGATTTCAAACAGATAATCATTTCTTATAAATTCTTGAAAGTGATCAATGTTTGGAGCTGCATATATGGAAGCTTTCTCCTCTCCACTTACATACTCTTATTGCTCGTTCCCTGTGGCTGTGAGTTATCAAACAGAGGCAAATCGTAGAGTTGCAATATACCCAATGATCAAAAGAAAGAGGAAATCCATCAAGACAAAGATTGAATTACTGATGGTGGATTAATATATCATATAATATCACATAGTTAATTAGTGATTTATTGAAAAACAGACAAAAAAAGAGTAACCATTTTATTTCCATTTTTCTTTACTTGTAGTTCTCCATAGATCTTATCATTTGTTATATATATATATTATATTTAAATGCAGGAGAAAACTATTAAAGAATTACTAATATTTATAGATGGAAGTGAAGTTAAAAGATAATGGTAAACCATTCATTCGATGATTATTAGAATTGGATTTCAAAATCTCGTCATACAAACTCCAGCATATATATGAAACACAAATTAAAATCTATATGAATTTAACATTACTTACTTGGCCACACCTTCGATGCCACATGTAGCATGCAACCTCTCTTATTATCGAATCGACATGTTCTCAGGGATCGAAGCTTTTCGATATCTTGTCCAGAATGGAGAGTTCTCGTGGTGTTTGTTATGCTTCAAATACTCGCATACTCTTACAGAGGTAGAATGAATGTGAGAGAGTTTGGCCGTGACTTGTACCTTCAAATTGCATTCTTCCATTTTTGGGCGAACCAAAGTTGGAGGCATTTCTTAGCTTTTGGGAGACTAAAGAGACACCAGAAACCACAAAATCAATCACAAAAATACAAATTGATTTTTTACTCTTCTTCCCATATATATTGGGGATCTCTCGCATCATATCACCCACTGCACTGGCGCAGAAGCTTTGGCAGAACTACTCCTCTCTAGGTCTTCGTCTATCTCGATTGAGCAACAACGGGGGGGAAAAGGCCGCAGCAAGAAGGTGTCGTTGATCAAGTTTGTATCCAACAACGGTTGTGTTTCTTTCGCCGGAGAAGTTGATGTTTAACTGAACCTCGATTTCTGAGGGAGTTGCAGCTTCAATGGCTTGATCACGCCGCTGTCAAAGATGTCTTCTGTGCGGAGGGACGCAGTTCCAATCTTAGCTCACGTCAATCGAAATTACTTGTGGAGTGGTCCGATGATTTGGGTGTCCGTGTGAATGAATGGATTATCTTCCTCTATATGTGATTGTGCAGTTGAAAGATCGTGCATATTAACCGTTTAATAGTGGAGTTATAATTTTGAATTAATCAATCGAATTTTAATTCGATCTCTAATGCCATTGAAGTTGAAAATATTTTTAAAATTGCCATCCAAATTGAAATCCAATTGATTGGATTCCCTCTTTATATATATATAGATAGGGATGAGATCTTATGGGTACCACCTCTAAACTTGAGAACTATGAACTAATCCTAACCATTCCTTCAATACAATTTGATGGTGGAGATAAATTATTAGATTATGTATTTTACTAATTTTAAAGGGTAGTTAAGGAAAGAAAGAATTGAAAAAGATTGCGTGTCTTCCTTCAATATCGGCACCTTCCTTCAATTTCGGCATCTTCCTTCATGCTTTAAATTTCAAATTCTAAATTTCTAATGCTTATTTTATTATTACCGCATTTTTTTTTGTATTTTTTAGTTTATTTTGTAAATACACGATTTCATGCCTTTTGAAGTCAATCTTATGCTTTTAATATTATTTTATACTATTAATGCGCTTTGAATATTGACATACATTTTAAATTGAAAAAACAGAGCTATATATTAGTACTAGTTAATAATTATAATATAAAATTATGCTTTTTTTTTTAATTACGCTTTTTTTAATTGATTATATTGTAGTATATAAAATTACGCTTTTTTTTTATAATCATGTTTTTTTCGATGAGAAATTATGCTTACGAATGTTAAAATGCTTAGTTTGTTTTTCATGTACGCTGGTTTAATTTCTCGTACTGTTTAAATTCAATAATATTTAATACTCTATTAAGATCTAAACCCTAAAAATTATGCTTTTTATAAACATTTTCATGCTTTTTTATATAAAAATTATGCTTTTTACAATTATGCTTATTTAGATACTCTCAATTAAATTATGCTTTTCACAATTGTTTTCATTCTTTTCTATATGCAAAATTATATTTTTTTGCTATCATGCTTATTTAGATATTAAATTATGCTTTTTACGAATATTAAAATGCTTAAATAATGTTAATATATTGCTTTTATGGGGCAACCCTTAATATAATCACTTTGATATAACAAACTAAAATACTAGTCACTCATATAAAAAACACAAAAACTAGTCACTCTTACCAAATACATGAATACATGAATACAAGATTCATGTATTCGTAAAAATTAACCTTGAATACACGAATACATGAATATACGAATACATGACTCATGTATTCGTGAAAATTAACCTTGAAAACACGAATACATGAATACACGACTCATGTATTCGTGAAAATTAACCTTGAATACACGAATACATGAATATACGAATACATGACTCATGTATTCTTGAAAATTAACCTTGAATACATGAATACACGAATACATGACTCATGTATTCGTGAAAATTAACCTTGAATACATGAATACACGAATACACGACTCATTATTCGTGAAAATTAACCTTGAATACATGAGTGACTAATATTTATATTTTTTATATGAATGACTAGTATTTGTATTTTTTATATGAGTGACTGGTATTTTGGTTTACTATATCAAAGTGACTACTTTTAGTGATTAACTCTTGCTTTTAATATACTGTCAAAAATATTGCTTATTATATCACCAACTTATTAGCTTGTTGAGGCTTTGCTTATCATCTCAATACAACACATATGCCAATTGGTAAGAAAAGCTGCAGATTTCAATTCATAAACTAAAAGGAAGATGAACACCAAATAATTTAATGATGGTGGGATTAAAAATTGATAAATAAAAATGTGAATTGTGATGTTCGAATGATTGATTCTTATATTTCTCTTATTTCTCTTTCTTTTTATGCTTTTACTTTGAGAAAGAAGAAACAAACAAAAAAATATGAAGGAATATTATAGATCGATTCCTAGATCTTTAAGTTAGTTGAACCATAAGCAACGCTTCTCCACCTCCGCTTCCCTCTCCGACGAGTCTCGGCTGGTACCAAAACCAGAAGCGCTGCGACTATAACACCTTTGGGCAGTACCTTCGCAACCACCGGCTGCCGCGCTTTCTCTCCCGTAGCAGCGGTGCTTATGTCCTCAAATTCCTCCGATACCTCGACCACTTCGAAAAGACCAAGGTCCATACCCACCGCTGCCCCTTCAAGTTAGGAGAACCATAAGCGTCGCTTCTCCACCTCCAGCCTTGAAGAATAAGAACAGAAAGAAGAAAGGAGAACCGCCGGCGATATGTTTAGAGAGAGAGATAGAGAGATGGAGAGAGACAGAGAATAACCGAGAATGTGAAACAACAGTTACACACGTAAATTACGGAACAAACTTTTAAAGATTACTTTAATACCCTTTTCTATTTAAAAACTACCGATTTTTATATAATTACAACAACAAATCTCAGCCACTAATCTAATAAAATGGATTGTGGATATTGGTTCCTAGTTCTCAAGATTGGAGGAGTTCTCATATGAACCAATCCCGATCTGGCAACCTGCCGGCGGTCTCCGCCTCCCATTACTTATGGACCGAGTTTGGTCCGATCAAACTCGGTCCAACTCGTCTCAAACCTATTTTTTTTATGTATTTAACCCCTAAATCTTCCCCAATTAGGTATCTTTACACTTGAATACATTCCTAGAACCCTAAACACTCTCCTCTTTTGCTACTTTGGTATTTTGATGCATTGAAGAAGATTTACTTTGAAGAATTGAAGATCCTTCCATATTTTGATTATATTTCCTATTCTCTATCTTTTGATTATGGTTTCATCAATTTCTTATGGTTTAATTTCCTTAATCATGTCTAGCTAGATTTCTTCGTGATTCCAATTATATGTAGATTAGGGACAAGTGATGGGATTAGGCTTTAATCTATGAATTTACCTTCTAATTTCATGTTCATTTCTCTTGGTGCCATGTTTTAGTATGTAATTGTGCTTGATCACCATAGTTGCATATCAAGTGTTTGATCTAATGCTTGGGAGGCTTGGATTAGATGCTAGGAAATAAGAGATTTGTATGCTAGAGATAGTAGGGCTAAAGAACTCAATGTGCTATTGGGAGTTAATGATATACTTGATGTCCTAGTCGGAATTAGGTATTTCATTAATAAACTTGATTTAGTTGCAATGAGAATTTAATGAATCATAGTTAGAAGGTTTCGCACATGAAATTAGATTAAAATGACTAATTCTAGTTAGAGTCCTACATCCCTATCACCTAGACCTAATCGAAGTATAATTGGAGTCACTTTCATTTCCTATTGAGTTTTTATCATTTGCTTACTTGTTGCTTGCTTTTGCTACTTCTTGAATTTGTTTACTTAGATTGTTTTTAGTTGAATCAAAAACACAAAAACATGATGTTTGGTAGCTTGAATAGTGATTAGATAGCTATGTTACTACTTGAAATTTTCACGCCAAAACATTCCTTGTGGATTCGACTCGATTATACTCAATCGATTATCATTGCATCCTCTACCTTAAAAGTAGATCGATCAATTTTTGGCGCCGATAGATATCATTTAGGTTGAGACGGAGGGAGTATTACTTAGTGTCGTATTAGTTTTATTAAATTATTTTTGTATAATCTACCTACTTTTTATTTACTAATTTCTTTGCACATATCTTAGTATAATTTGAATCGTAAGATTTTAATTTATCAAAATTTGTTTGTTTTTTTTCCGACTTTTATGATTTTTTTATCGTATTAAAGGTCGCAATAAAATCTTTCATTTAACATCCATCATCAATGTATTTTATAAATGTATGAAGACCTAATTCTAAAAAACAAAAATATGAATCATAATGTTAAATACTATCACTAATGAAACATTCCTTAAGAGCACCCCCAGAGCAGCTAAGGGACTCGGGCTCGCAGCCGCCTAGCGAGACCGGGAGCGAGCCCATGCTGCGTTTGGGAGCCTGGGTGTGCAGCGGAGAGTCTCACTTGAGCGAGACGGTATCGATACCCGGGCTGACGTCATTATAATGTCAGCCGGATTATTATTTTTTTTTAATCAATTTTTTAGCCGATTTTTTTTTTTAAATAAAACTTGAAATAGCCATTGCAATCAATGACGGCAAAAAAATAAATTAAGTTGTGGGTTTTCTGTAATTTAAATTTATGTATTTTAAATTTTATGTAATGTTGTTTTTTAATTCAATAAATAAAATAATTTTCAAAAATTTTATTTCTTAAGTTAAATTAAATAAACGAAATAAATTAGATAATATTGAAAAAAATCAAATTATAAACGTCGAAATAAAAATCAAATTAGAAATTGAAATAAAAAATACAGATAAAAATTGAAATTTAAATAAAGAAGAAAGAAGAAAAAAAAAATCGAAAAGAGCCCTTGCACTGGGGCAGGATTTTGGAGTGAGTTCTCTCCACCGGAAAAATGAGAAAGAGCCCACTTTTTAGGCTCTCCATTGGGAGTGCTCTAATAACCGTAGCCAAAAGTTTTCCGCCTCTTTTAGCAGGATAGAAGGAGTACGTCTTTGCTAACAGAATGGTAATATTTTTGGTGCCCACTAGATAAATTCTAACTCCAATACAATGATCTATACACTACACAAAAGAGGTAAATCACGCAAATATAACAAACTCAAAAGTTTTAGAAGCAGTGATAGAATTCGAACCTAAGATTTCTTTACCTCAATTTGTCATATTTGTGTAAAATTTTTATATATTCAAAATGGATCAAAAGTGACAAGCCATAAATTCTGTTCGAGAGTCCATGGCTTCCCTTCTCCTCAACTGTTTGATATATTTACTGAAAAATTAAAACAAGAAATTAAACTTCATTTGACTTGCTTGTGCAACATATTTAACCAATGTTGTACTCATTTTATCCCATTCTAATCTCATTAAAATTAGCTTTATTAGAATAGGAAGGAGCGAGAGTACGATATATGAGAGTACGAGCTAACATTAATGTGGTTATAAATATTCAAATCAAGAAAAGGCTCGGTTTTTTCATCGTAAATGCTTAGCGAATCATCCAACTCCAAAGCAAAGTAATTAATTTAAAAAAAAAAAAAAAAACCTTGTCTACTGTATATAAGGGGCTACACATATAAATTTCAGGATCAGGCCGGATTGCATAATTTTATATGAGGGGCTACACATATAAATTTCAGGATCAGGCCGGATTGCATAATTTTATCCGGACTAATCTGTTGTTTACTTGTAGAATTGAAATCATGGGATATCCCGGAGCTCGGAATAGGACTGGTGTCTATCCTCATGTATATTGGATTATGCCTTGGATATTAATCCAACTCAAAGAGGCATGATGACTTTAATCCAATGGATTGGATAACTAAAATTCTCATTCTAACCTTAAACTAAATTAAAAGCCTAAACACAAAAATGAAGAGGCAAAAAAATATATACCTATCTAGCACTAAGTTTATCAAGATTTACCTAGAACTTAAGAAAACTTAAAATATACCTAAAGTTTTAGGAAGGGGACTAAAATGCCCCTGATTTCAATTCCCCCAAAAATTGAATTTATCTCTCCTAAACCGACGACCCACATTCCCACTCCCTCACACTCGCGATTCTCTCCCTTCTCTCGGACCTCTCACGCGATTCCCTCCCAGAAAACCCTAGCCCATCTTCGGCGAGTTCCCGACGCCGTCGCGTCGTTCCTGCACCATCTCTATACCCACCCTTCTCAATGTACCCATCGCACTCTACCTCAACCATGTCTGGAAGGCGCTCAAAAAGGCATCACAATGAGCCCGCCGAAGACGAATAGTTGCTTGAGCCAGCGGCGACTGAAATTGAAGAGCCGGATCAGCGTCTTCCTTCCGGTCATCTTTTCACTGACATAGAGGTGCGATATTTTTAGGGTATTTTTAGATTTTATAGGTTTTTATGGTTAGATATGATGGTTATTGTTGTTCTTAGCCTGATTTGGTGTGGTTATTGTAATTTAGTGGTAAGAACATACAAAAGCATCGCAATTTATTAATAAACCTTACCTTCTTTAGAACCTTTTTTTGTAATAAATGATGATTTGGGGAGATATTTTAGGGTTTTTTATGGTTAGATTTGATGTTGTTGTTGTCCTGCCCTGATTTGCTGTAATTTTATATTGTTTTATGGCTAGATGTAATGCCCCGTAATTTCACTTAACTAAATTAGTTAGTTAATCTCGATAGTTGAGATATCTTATCAGCTTTCAGTATCCAAAATTCTAGAACAATTGCTTAGAGAGCAATAATGGAATCGAGTAGCAACTCGAATTCTATAATTAAGTTGTTTGAGTAATCGATTGAGCAGTGATGATAGAATCAAGTAGCAACTTGATTTCTATATTATTTAGTTTTCAGTAAGTAATTAGTATTCAAATAAATGAATCGTTATTATTCTCGATCATATTAGCTAGATGACAATCGAATAGCTCGAGTAAATGACAGTTATCGATTCTCGTTTTCTTTATTTAATTGGGCCCCGAGGCCCAATTGATTAATTAGATCAGGCCAAGCCCCGAGGCCCAATTGATTAATCGAAGCCACCCATTAGTACTTGGATCGAGCCCAAGTAGAAGCTGTGATTAAAATCCATTAATCAAGTAATCATAAGAAAAGTAGTTAATGTCCTAATTCCTTATTAGTTACAAGTCACGTGAGTATATACTGAGACGGGGATCGAACCCCACAAAGTTCAGAATAAGGTACAAAGTGGGCAGAAATTCGAATCTCAAACCTAGAATTACATTAATACTTTTAAAGTCAAACAATGAGACAAACTTCCTAAGCTCTTAGCCTTTAAAAATAGAAAGGGAATCAGCCCCTTGAGGGTACTTGATTCTAGCAGCAGAGATAGCATCCATATAGCAACCTGCAAGAGAGAGAAGGAAGTCAGTTCTAATAACATAAAATAGAGATTCAAATCCCGAGAATGAGACAAATACCTATACCTGAATTAGGGAGGGAAATCAGTCCCCTTCTCTTTTCTTTTTAGGCACTAGAACCTAGCATACCAGCTGTAGCAACAGCAACATGTCGATTGAAACCAGCTCCTGTTGCTTCAAAAATCCAACCACATTAGCAGATATATATTGCAGCTGCAACCTGCCTAATAATAAAGGGGGAAAGTTAGAAACCATCAGCCAAGAAATAAGAGAAGAAAGCAACTAGTAATAAAACATGTATCGAGTAGATCGAAACCTGCAATGTGGAAACAAAGGGTGAATCTGCAGAAAATCTCATATATATTAGACAAGATAGGATTAAGACAACAAGTATGGCAGCCAACACACTTCCCCAAATAGTCAACTTAGCTCTCTAATCCAAAGAGCTCAAAAGATTCCTATATACCGCCCCCTTCCTCCCCATTTCGACTCTCACCACCAAAAATCTAGAACCACAACTAGAGAGAAGAAAGAGAACTGAGAGATGGAGAAGTAGAGAGAAGCTGCAGCAGCTAAGGAGGAAGAAGTAGAAGCCAGTGCCCTTTCTTTCCACATTTCATCCAAGGTAAACAATTAACACTTGAACTTTTAAGCATGCTCACTCTTAGTTCTCTAGACTAAGCCTATCGCATTTGTTTTATTTTATTTTTCTGAATTTCCAAAGTAGAAACTAGAACACAACCATGCTCACACCTTAGTCAAGAAATCAACAGTTAAAATGATCCCAAGAACCAAACCAATTACACTCCCAATTCCTACTGTCATAGATGATACTTCAATTCAAAATCAGAACCTAAGCATTTCCCAAAAGCAGTAACACTCGTGGAATTTGAAAACTTCAGTACTTAGAATAATGGAACAAATTACATGAAACAAGTTCTAAACCAGAATCCATAAATTCCACTACTCTTAGATAAGACTCTCGAAAACTATAGCCTAATTGAGACTAATCATGAATAAACGAGTGAGATAGAGAGTTGAAAAAATCCGAACCTCCGTCGAGGCACGAAGCCCCGACGGTGAAGAAGCTGAACGAGGGAAGAAATCGCAGCAGTGGCGCCATTAACTTCGCCACCGACAGAGCTGAACAACACGAACTAACATCAGTGAGCCACGACTATCATCGTCGTCATCACTGAAATCTGCAACAAAAAGAAACATAAGTTAGCTACTCAAATCAAAAAAATAAATAAATTAGTTTCATTCGAATCAAATACCAAATTAGAAACAAGTAAAGTCGGGAGGGCAATGTCCCCTGATTCGAAGAATCAGGGATTTTAGTTTTAGGATTTATCCTAGAGAAAGAGAACGCCGGGACCGAGGGAGTTGCAGCCGGCCAAACTGGAGCCACCGGACTCGAGATGAGACCACCGGAAAACCTCCGAGGCGGCACCGTCTCACCGTAGCCGCCGGTAATCGACATTTGGGGTCGGTAGATGTTCCGCCCTAATTTTTGAAATAGGGCTGTTTCCCCTAACTTCGATTAGAGAGAGAGAGCCCAGCAGAGAATGAAGAAGCTGACGCTGGAGCCGGAATCCGCGTCGATGGACGTCGGCGAGAACGGCGCCGGAATAGACGACTGGATACGAGAGGCGAGAGAGAGAGAAACGGAAGAGCAGAATTGCGAATCAAAGGGTAGAAGGAGACGAGTTCGATGAATGAGAAAAGGGATTGGGGATCTTCCCTTTTTAATCGGGTCGGGTTTAACCCGCGGGTCTGGGCTGGAGCCACAGTTGGGCCGATGACTGGACCAGGTTGAATGTAAGCGGGCCGAGTTGCCCCTTTAATTGAGCCATAGCCCATTTACCCAATTACGAGCTCAACTCCTTAATTAATTATGAATCGAGACGCGACTAATTAAATCGTGCTCTACCATTGATTAAATTCCAATAATTCTTAAATGAATTATTTCGCTAATTAAAGAATTAACTTTAGATAAGTTAATTAACAAGAATTTATTAACTAAGAGTTAATAATTAATCGTAATTGATTAAGCAAAGCAAATACGCAGTAAAAATTTATCTAGATTAACAATAAATCAAAGATTGATTTATTGATAAAATCTTATGAACCGTTCACATAACAGTATTTATAATCCCAGCTTAGATAACAGTAACCACGTTACTGGATTTAGAATAACCTCCGATCAGCATCAAAACTAAAATCTTAGATAAGATTTTATTCGTTAGAATACGAATCTTACCTCGATTTTTAATCGAAGGGTACGTGAAGGAGGGACAGTAGCAGAAGCAAAGATCAAGTCTCGTTGCAGTAGAGAAAATAACGAGGTGGGCTTTCTATAAAACAAAGCATGTTTTATTAGATTATTAGCTCTTTTTAAGTGTTGTCATGCCATAAATGTTTTCAGTTTTTGTATGATGCCTATCTGTTAAATGGCGAAATGCCAATTCATAAATCGAATTCGGGTCCTTGAATGATCAGCTATTATCCTTGGACTAGTGTACACATCGATCGTGTCATTCCAGATAGTGACCGATCACGTGACCGAGTGAGGTGGCCACCTCCTCAGACACAACAGACTCAGATATGGTAGAATACTACAGAACCTAGACTGCAGTCGCTTTTAAGATAACTCAATTTTTCGTGAACATAGGCCTTTCAAGAAAAACCCTATGTTTCACTATGAATGGCTTGACAATAAAATGTTTTGGGCATGTGTCCACTGAGTACTCTGTACTCACGCCCTGTACATTATTTCCGATGTGCAGGTTGAACAGGATGAAGGGAGAGTGACCGGTGATGCTTTTGTCAAAGTTAGCAAGTAGTATTAGTTGAAGATTTCTCTTGGTAATACATGTCTCCATACATGTATTCTTAAACACATTTCCGCTGCATACACTCTGATAAATTCTAAATCCTTCGATATGGTTGTAATTCAAGTCAGAATCATGACAAGTTGTGTCGTACTTATCCTGTCTATTATGTCCACCTATCGGTGTTGGTTCTATAATATGTTCGTATCAGATTCCCGAATTTCCCATCTTTTGTAAATTATTAGATAATTTCCACCATAGTCACAAATCACCGAGCTTAGCTATCGATTAGCAAAGTGCGGTCGTGACACTAGATTTGAGTGCGCTATGCTTTAAAGTGATCTGATTCGATGTTGTCTTACCTCTAATTTTGGTTAGAAATTTGTTGATGGTTAGAAATTAGAGTACAGATTCATTCGTAAGAAATTTCTGATTATGATGCTTGATTTGCGGTTTCAAATTCTAGAAATCTAGGGTTTTCGAACTTGTTTTCATACTAGAAATGTTGATTTGTTGAATGCATGCGGTTCTTATGTTCGTGGTAATAGTTCTCAGGAAAAAGGTTTAAGTCTTACTGTTTTGATGGTGACCATTGATCAATTATCGCAGCAATTTTTTAGATGGTGAGCATTGTGTCTAATCTTACTGCATTCGTGGTGAGAAATGAAGATTTCTAATAACCTAGTAGTTATTTTGAGATGTGAAAGGCTTCTGCTTTAATCCTTTTGACAATATACATTCTTACTAGGCTGATAGTTAGAATTGACAGAATGTTAGAAATAACCTAAATGTTGACTAGAATGGTGCATGAAATTTTAAATCCAACAAGAATTCTGGAAAACATTTTGCGACTTTGTAAAAATTCTGTTGTTGTAGAATTGTTAGATTTGAAAAATTCTATTTTTATAACCTCCATGTTGGTAGGAAAGGTTTAAATTCTTATACGCAACATACATGAAAAATAGTGATATTTTGACTCATCTTATTGTATTGGTGGTTAGAATTGAATATTTCTAATAACATCACAGTTAGAATTTAGAAGGGTGGTAAGACAATATCCATTCTTACTATATGGGCAGTTAGAATTGACAGTATCTTGTGACCACATCACGGTAGTTGGTTTGAATATATAAATTCTAACATGATGACATGCGAGTTTTTGCTCTCACCCTGAAAAATGTTGTAAGAACTGCTAAATTGTTACTAAGGTCTTGGTGGGATACTTGTATGATTAAATGAAATTCTTACTTTATACCATTAATGTCGGTTAGATTCTTTCAATTTCTTATAGGCAGAAAAATTACATCTGACTATGTTTGCTTTGTCGTTGGTAATATATTGGTAGATTCTAACCATCTGTTGTTGTAGACTTGTTGGATTTAAATTTTCTTTTTTGATAACCTCTATGTTGGTGAGAAAGTTTAAAAATCTTATACGCAAATTTTTTTAATTTCTTACCTATTACTTAGTGCGATTTCAGTATTAGTCGTAAGATTATGTAAATTCTTATGTGATGATACATGGTTTTTTTTGTTAGAAATGTTGTTAGAAAATGATCAAATCTTGCTTTTGACATAGTGAGAAATGTCATTTCTTCCAACATGTTTCTTGTCTTTTGCTTTTCTGCATGTATCCTCATTAACAAAACTATGCAACTCTTACTGTCTGAGTAGTTAGAATTAATCATATTCTTATAACTTAATGAATTTGGTTGTAAGAATAGCCAAATTCTTATACAGTTGTAAGAAACTAATGAATTCTTACTATTTTTATAGTGTGGAAAAAAACATTTCTTATTACTTGTTTCTTGTGTACTGCCTTCCTAGTTTATATTCTTACCATGTGTCCGTTTTTATATGCAAGGTTACATGGAGATACAAAAGGTTACACCTGGTCGACAAGGCGAAAAAGGTACTTCGGCGCAAATCCAAAACTCATCCGAATATGCTCAAGAAACCACGTCCAAGACAAATCGTTTTTTTTCTCGCCAATACAACGGGACTATTTGTTCGTTTGAATCCTTAGTGGATCCTTTTTTTTCTCGTAACTTTGGTTAGAAATTTCTTAATTTCTTACATCTATCTTTGGTTAGAAATTTCATTTTTTGGTAATTATTTCAGACATTACCAAGTCTTGCAACGACATCAATAAAAAGAACTATTACACATATTTAATAACAAATCATTACAATTACAAACCAACAAACTTGGTAAGAAATATCAATTTCTTATCTATTAATTACAAACAACTGAAAAACTAGTATTTGTGGCTGTAATTTGGTAAGAAATTCTAAATTATTACATACTATTTGATAAGAAATTGTCAATTTCTATCTTCTCATGCTATTTGATAAGAAATTGGCAATTTCTTATCTTTTTCAACTCGATTGGTAAAAATTTGACAATTTCTTATGTTATACCAATTCACTTGGAAAAAAGGTAATTTTACTTTGTATTAAATATATAAGAATTTTATAATTTCTTAAATTTTATTCGGTAATAATTTGTTAATTTATTGCATTTTCTAAAACGTCTTGTAATAATTTGTAAATTTCTTACATTCTTAAACTTGATTGGTAAGAATTTGTCAAATTTTTATGTCCTAGTTGGTTATAATTTATTAATTTATTACCTTATCTAAAATATTTTGTAAGAATTTGAAAATTTCTTATTAACTTATTGCCTTGTTTCCTTTGATTTTTGCCGATGTTTAAGCTGTACAAAAGCGAGCGCTACACGATGTATCGGAAATCCCTCAAAGTTAATGTACCTTCACGTTCGAGATGCGACCGAAGAAGAAGAAGAAGAAGAAGAAGAAGAAGAAGAAGAAGAAACCACATGATGAAAAAAAAAAATTAACAATTTTACTTTCAGTTTTCGATTTACTTTGTATTAAATATGTAAGAATTTGATAATTTCTTATGTTCTTTTTGGTAATATTTTATTAATTTTTTACATTTATAAAACGTCTTGTAATAATTTATAAATTTCTTATATTCTTAAGCTTGATTGATAAGAATTTGTCAATTTATTATGTTCTATCTGGTTAGAACATACAATTTGTCAATTTATAAATCTTACTGCGATAATAATGAGAATTGATCAATTCTTATGTTTTGTGGGTGATATTTGTTAGAATTCTTAAATGCTTATCATAATTATGTTAAGAAAAGCATTGTAGCTTCAGACTGTAGTCTAAAAGTATCTAAATTTATATATGAATTCTTACATGCATTTTACCCGTTTGAATTTGTACTATCATCATGGTTAGAATTAATAATTTCTTATGGGTTGTGATTGCCCGTGGTTAGAAATGATAAATTTTTACTGCTATAATAATGAGAATTGATCAATTCTTTTGTCGTATGGTAAATATTTGTTAGAATTCTTAAATTCTTACATGTTGTTTTCCCGTTTGTATAGTTAGAAAATATTGAATTCTTACTATCATGATGGTTAGAATTGAACAAATTATTATTAACCTCATTACTCAGCAAACAACTCATCCATGAGCATGTGCAAATTCAATATTCAACAATACAAATTTTCCTTTACAATACCAATGAAACCAATAAGAAAAATATGTGCAAGTATAGCTCCATATGCAAAAAGCATAACTAAAACTAATTAAAAAAAAAAAGAAATTAAAAGAGAAGAAGATAGAGTATGTGTGCAGATGGGGTGGGTACAAGGGGAGGGAGAAGGTGGAGGAGAGAGAGGGGTCAAACAACGACGGCGGCGGCTTGCGGGGGCCTTGCGGTGGCACTGGATCCACGACAGCTAGCTTCCGGTGTCCAGCACCATGCTGCGACTGCGGTGGCGTGCAGGAGACGCGCCTCCTTCAGCTCGACCTCGTAGTCGGATTCCAGACGAGAAAGGACGACGCCCTATTCTACTTCGAACCAATCATCGGTCCTCGCATAAATCAGAAACGGGGACCCCCCGCCGGAACTCCTCTCACCTGCGTACAAACAGAACAGCAACTACCGCAGGCCTCCCGTCGTAACTCCGACGCCGCGCTCCCCAAATAGATTACTACCTACCGCTGCCGAATATGGAACGCCGATCGCAAGGAGAGAGAGCTGTAGAGAAACTCTCTACAGCTTGAATTCAAAATGGGGGTTTGTAGAGAAAAAGCTTGAATAAAGCTACTAAACTAATTCACTTAAGGGTATTTTAGTCCCCTTTGGCAAAGATTAGGTAACTTTTGTTTTTCTTAAGTTGTAGGTAAAAGCTTGAAAAACTTAGCTCTAATAGGTATTTCACTATATTTCCTCAAAAATGAAAAAAGAGAAAAACTGCAACAATCCCGGTGGAGGAAAAAGTGACATGCTTGACTACAGTGGTGGCTGAGCAAGCACAGCGGCGAAATAGATTGTTTCATTTATAAAAAAAAAAACGCCAAGGAAAACATCCACTTAAAAAGCAACAAATAGATTGCTTATCGATCATAAAAAGATTGCAAGTAAGATAAGACACTAAACACATAGTAGCAATAACTTATTCCAACCCTAATGCAAATCCTAAAACATAAAACTTATAACCTTGCAAACATCTTTCACACCACCGTCATCAGCTAGCAGTTGGTTGGCAAGACGCTTCCCCTTGTTCAAGTCATCTTGGGGCCCACTTTTTGGGTGAAACGAGGCTTTCGATGTACACAAACCCCCCTCGAACTCTACTGCTAGAGCTACCCGGTTCAGGATTAATGGGTATGGTTCCCGAAGGTGGAAGAATGGTGGAATGTCCTACAATTTTTCTATCTTTAAAGGAATAAACCATTATGCTTGATTCCTTGTATCTACTACAAGCCCAAATCACAACCCTACCATCCTCGTAAACATACAAAGGCCTCAGTATCGACCAAGTTCCCCTCCTAAACACGGACGCAATCGGAGGAATATCGTCGTACCTAATCTCATACAACTTCCTCCATGATTCCACCACCCCATATTCCTCCATGGCCCACAAAACGAGGGCAGAGTTGCAATAACTCCGCCTATAATTCAAGAAAACACATAACTTTCCACTCAAAACGGCCACATCCACAACATCACGTCTTAAATCAATCCCTGGATCATACACAGGCTGCTGCAAAACCCTAAATTCCTCTCCCGAAAAATCGAAAGAAACCAACGCAGACGTATACGTGAATTGCCAGTTAACTAATGCTTTAGTGATGGCCATCCAGTGCAGAGCTCCATTCACAGACAAACCATTACAATCTGGGAAGAAATCTCTATGCAAAAAGCCCTGAATTTTTCTCCAAGAATCGCTCTTCAAAGAATACAAACACAAAGACGATCTTCCTTGTTCTCCACTATACCTCCAACTTCTCAAGAGCTTGTAGTCATCGTCAACGGCATCGTATCCGAGTCCATAAACAACCTCGGGGACCTTCACGTACGGCCGCCGTGCCAACCTCGGGTCCCTTGGCACGTCCTCGAATTCTTTGTACGTGCCAGTGGAGGGGTTCCATAGGTACAAGGACTTTTCGTCGAGGACGCACAATAGATCGTCGCAAAAGGCCTTGAGCTTCGCTTCTGACTGAAAGGGGCAGACGAGCTCCGTCGACGACGTCGTTTTTGAGAAGGGGGTGATTTGAGACGGTGGAGAGAGGGGCGGTGCACGCGTTCCAGACGTAGAAGTAGGAAGGGTTGTTGTTGATGACTAGGATCTTCCTGCGTTCTGCGGCGGAGAGAAGTGAATGAATGGTGGATCTCCATGGGGTTGAGACGGAGGTGAAACTAACCAAGGATTTTAGGGGGACGTTTATGAGTACCTTTTCGATGATCTCCATCGGAATATGGGGTATTGAAGAATCCGTTTCTTGCTCCGCCGCCGGCAGGTCATCGGCTGTGTCGTCGATCATGGCGGTTGAGGGTTTCTTGGGCTGATCTCATTTTGGTTCTCTTCAATTCAGTTTTATATATGTTAAATCGAAATAATTAGTATTCAACTAAAAGAAAATTAAGAAAATGAGAAAACAATGCGATTAAGGGGGTGACGTGAAAACGCACCTTGTTTTTATTTTGTTTTATTTTATTTTTCAAAGAATAATAGTTTTTCATTTTGGAAGAGAAATCTCTTACCAATTAAGTTGTGGAGTAATGCTCCAATACCCACCGTAAGCATGCTTAATGTGCCCACTGACGACATGACATTGGTATAAATAAAGAAATTAATAAGACATATCAAAATTAATTAAATTATACTATAAAAAACTAAACTCTATCTAAAATAACTAAACCCTAATAAGAAAGATTGTCGACGTGGCATTGCTACATTACCGGTGGGCACATTAAGTATGCCCACGGTGGGCATTAGATCGTTTCTGTTAAGTTGCGCTTCATCGAGCTTCATTGTCGAGAAAAATGTATCTTGGTTTTGTATTGTATTATTTTTTATATTTTTATTTTTAAAAAGAGCTTTTTGTGGTTGTAAGTTGTGAGAATTGATATGATATTTTAGTTCTTATGACATGAAATATTTCAAAATCTAGTAATATACATATACTTCATCTGTCTATAAAAAGTGTGATTTTTTACCATTTTGAACGTTCACAAAAATATAATATTTTCACTTTATTACAGTGGCTATCACATCCCTTTATAACATCCCTTTATATTCTAAATTTTACATTTCACATTATTTAAAAAAATATTAAAAAAATATTAAAAAAAAAAAAAAAAAAAAACTAACGCTTTATTATTTAATTTTCTCTGTAATAGGTCTCATATTCTTGGCCCGCTTAAAAAAATTTACCAACTATCCATCCACCTTTTTTATTAATAATTGTGCCACAAGAAGTGCATGACAGTTTTTGTGAAAGAATTGAGTATAAAATTGATTGCATTCAAAAATCAAATTATATGGTAGTAATAATAATAATAATTTTTTTTTATATTTTATATATATATTTTTTTGAACGGTTTATATTTTATATATGAAATAAGGTTCAAAACGCTCCTTAAAGTATTTAGCAAATTCAAATACCCTCCCTTCGTTGTATTTAAAATATTTTCGACGTTTATTTTTTCATCATTGACTAAATGTCTGTGATAGGATACGGCCTAGCTCCTAGGCCCAAGCATCAGACCCAATATAATTGGGCCCCGACAGTTAAGCTCAGCCCACGCAGCTCGGCCCAACTAAAGAAACTTCTTCACCAAGGCAACTCCTACATCGACTACAATTCAAGCTCCAAGAGAGATATAGAAGCTCGGTGTTTATCCACAAAGGAAAAGATCAAACCAAAGGAGTTCTAATAGGAGAAGACTTTGTATCATAGTCAAACTCCATGTAATTACCTATAAATAGGGGTTTAGAATAGATTGAGAGGGGGAGAACAATCTTGTAATCACTACTCATACAAGCAATAAAGATCCATACTCTTTCCGCCCGTGGACGTAGATCTATTCCAATAGATCGAACCACGTAAATCCCTTTGTGTTCCGTTTACTTTCGTGTTCGTTAATTCCTTGTCTACATGCATTAATTACCTTACGAAAATAAGTTCGATCACTGGCGCCGTCTGTGGGAAACGAAAATTTGTGATTTTCGATCAAAAATTTTCTAGGTAATCTACAGCCATGACAGGAAGACTAACGCGATCCCCCCCAAACGCGAAATCACGATTTGTTCGGAGCAGCTTCTATTATTTGCCGATTCCGGACTGAAATCACCGCCAAATTGGACGAAACCACCCGGAAACATGTTCTACTCGTCGAGAGGATTCCAACGGTAGGTTGCTCGTCAAAAACCGATCACCGGTGCGGCGGGAATCACGTCTGGAAGTTCGTACTGTTGCACGACTCGCGAAATCACGATTCGTTTGGAGCAGCTTCTGTTATTCGCCAATTCCGGGCTGAAATCACCACCAAATTGGACGAAACCACCCGGAAACATGTTCTACTCATCAAGAGGATTCCAACGGTAGGTTGCTCGTCAAAAATCGATCACCGGTGCGGCGGGAATCACGTCTGGAAGTTCGTACTGTTGCACGACTCGCGAAATCACGATTCGTTTGGAGCAGCTTCTGTTATTCGCCAATTCCGGGCTGAAATCACCACCAAATTGGACGAAACCACCCGGAAACATGTACTACTTGTCAAGAGGATTCCAACACGATCAATCGCCGCCGCTGCCGCCGCCAACACGGAAAAGGATATTCAGCAAACCGGACAAGGTCTGACAACAAATCCACCTGTTCAGGAAGCCGAAATCCACAAGGGTTGTACAAGCCAGGCGCAAGATCTACACCCAGCAACATACCGGCTATCTAGGAAGGAACACGCCAAAGGCCAGACTCCGGACGGACACATTGAGCATGTTGGATAAGCATAGCAAGATTTTCTCCAGCTCGCCAAAAACAACACAACGCTCAGCCGTGAAAAAGGACAACCCTCACGCAAAGATGGTAGAGAGCACGAAGCTTACCTCCGGATCGCGGCATCGGCAAAAGTCCCCTAGCATCAGGATCATAGACGCACGGGACGTCGGGATCCGCCAACGGGGCCACCATCGCATCTCACCTCGCCGCAACACCATCTCACCTCGGCGCGACACCGTCTCACATCGGCGCGATGAGGACAATTACCTCGCACTACGAAACCATTATGGCATAGCAGGTCGGTTAGCAAGAGCCGACAAAGCTGATAGGCACAAGCGCGAAGCCGACAAGGCCAAACCTTCAGATCGGAAGAAGGATCAGAATGACCGAGGCCAAAGTCGGCGAAGTGCCTTCGACAGGCTCCAGCATACACCCCTGGAATCCAGGCTCGGACCTCGGCAAAACCAGGAACGAAGCCAACTCACTCCATTGACGAGGCCGAAGCCAACTCACACCGATATGTTCGAGAAGCCTCGGCCCATGTCAAGTGGAAGGGAGAAGCACCGATCCAAGGAGTACTGTCGCTTCCATGAGAATTACGGGTGCGATATCGAGGAATGCAGAAAGCTTGCTGCGGTCATAGAGCAATTGGTGCGCGACAACACCCTCAAGAGGTACCAAAGTCGCAGCCGACGTTCTGACCAGCACGAAGCCCACATTCGAGGCAAAGCGCAATAAAGATGATGAATTCCTCTCAAGGCCGACGTGACGAAGTCCTCTTAAGGCCTAGGCGACGTCCTCTCAAGGCCGAGGCCGACCGAAGTCCCTCGAAGTCAAACTCCTAAGTACTGACGAAGCCGAGGAGACAGGTCCACTCTCAAGGCCGAGGCCGACCGAAGTCCCTCGAAGTCAAACTCCTAAGTATTGACGAAGCCGAGGAGACAGGTCCACTTTCAAGGCCAAGGCCGACCGAAGTCCCTCGAAGTCAAATTCTTAAGTACTGACGAAGCCGAGGAGACAGGTCCACTTTCAAGGCCAAGGCCGACCGAAGTCCCTCGAAGTCAAACTCTTAAGTACTGACGAAGCCGAGGAGACATGTCCACTCTCAAGGCCGAGGCCGACCGAAGTCTCTCGAAGTCAAACACCGAAGTATTGATGAAGCCAAAGCAAGCCTAGTAACTCCATTAGGCAAAGCTCTTATCCAACTCCAGTTCCCATCATAGCCATCGACTACATCAAATGGGTGGAAGTCGAACCCTTGGCAGAAATCACGAGCAAGAACGCCCTCAACTTCGTCTGGAAGAACATAGTATGCCGCTTCGGCATACCCCATCTCCTCGTCTCGGAAAATGGGACACAATTCACAGACAGAACATTCAGAGAATGGAGTGAAGGGCTTCATATCCAGCAGAAGTTCACTTCCGTAGCTCATCCTCAAGCGAATGGCCCCCAAGTTATAGTCAGACCACACAACTCCCCAGACCTCGAACGGTGAAACACCTTACAATTTGGTGTATAAATCCGAAGCAGTGATCCAGGTGGAGATCGACCTGCCGAGCCCGCGCACTCTCAACTTCACAGTCGAAGTTAACGAGGAAGACCTCCGAACCGAACTGGATCTGTTGGAAGAGAAACGAGAGCTCGCCTAGATAAGAGAAGCCAAGTACAAACAACAAGTAGCTCGGGACTACAACCAAAGAGTGAAGTACCAACAATTCCAAGTAGGCGACCTCGTACTTCGGAACAACGACGTCAGTAAAGCGGAAAGGCTCGGCAAGCTTGAAGCCACATGGGAAGGACCGTACTGAGTTGAAGAAGTCCTCAGCAAAGGGTTGTACAAGCTCACCCACTTATCCGGTAAGCCAATACCCCGTGCATGGCACATTACTTATTTAAAGATATACCTTTCACAAGTGGCCGAGAGTAATGTCCAAGTTCATATAGTTCATTTAGGTCATTTAGGTCATCTTATTAGGGTCTTGCATACATCTTGCATTTGCATACATCTTGCACATCTCTCTCTATGCCACTTATGCATATTATCTCGAAAAATAAGGAATTTAAAGCAAAGCTTCGTCGAAATCCAATTTCTGAAGTGAGTTATTTAAAGCCAAACTTCGTCGAAATCCAATTTCCGAAGTGAGCTATTTAAAGCCAAACTTCGTCGAAATCCAATTTCCGAAGTGAGCTATTTAAAGCCAAACTTCGTCGAAATCCAATTTCCGAAGTGAGCTATTTAAAGCCACACTTTGTCAAAAGACGAAGTGAGCTAGTAAAACCCTGACGAGGGTACTTAATAAACTCCATAATAGGAGTAAAATTAAAACGCGCGTATTGACCTAACCTCGGTTAAAAACAAAGATACGGCCTTTGTTTAAAACGGAGAAGAGCCTAAACCTCGTCTGAAGACGAGGTTGTGCTAATTAAAGCCTAAAACTTCGTCTTTGACGAAGTCGTGCTGTTCAACGCATTCCGACTTCGTCGAAATCCGATTTCCGAAGGGGCAATGCAAATATTATACCCACCTTGTCTTAACGAGGTGGCAAGCATTCTGACTTCGTCGAAATCCGATTTCCGAAGGGACAATGCAAATATTATACCCACCTTGTCTTAACGAGGTGGCAGCATTCCGACTTCGTCAAAATCTAATTTCCGAAGGGGCAATGCAAATATTATACCCACCTCGTCTTAACGAGGTGGCAAGCATTTCGACTTCGTCAAAATCCGATTTTTGAAGGGGCAATGCAAATATTATACTCACCTCGTCTTAACGAGGTGGCAAGCATTCTGACTTCGTCGAAATCCGATTTCCGAAGGGGCAATGCAAATATTATACCCACCTTGTCTTAACGAGGTGGCAAGCATTCCGACTTCGTCGAAATCTAATTTCCGAAGGGGCAATGCAAATTTTATATCCACCTCGTCTTAACGAGGTGGCAAGCATTCCGACTTCGTCAAAATCCAATTTCCGAAGGGGCAATGCAAATTTCTTACCGACTTTATCTTAACGAGGTGGTATTATTTCTCCCTCGTCTTAACGAGGCGGTATTATTTCTCCTCGTCTTAACAAGGCGGTATTATTTCTCCCTCGTCTTAACGAGGCGGTATTACTTCTCCCTCGTCTTAACGAGGCGGTATTATTTCTCCCTCATCTTAACGAGGCGGTATTACTTCTCCCTCGTCTTAACGAGGTGGTATTATTTCTCCCTCGTCTTAACGAGGCGGTATTATTTCTCCTCATCTTAACAAGGCGGTATTATTTCTCCCTCGTCTTAACGAGGCGGTATTATTTCTCCCTCATCTTAACGAGGTGGTATTATTTATCCCTCGTCTTAACGAGGCGGTATTACTTCTCCCTCATCTTAACGAGGCGGTATTATTTCTCCCTAGTCTTAACGAGACGGTATTACTTCTCCCTCGTCTTAACGAGGCGGTATTATTTCTCCTCATCTTAACGAGGCGGTATTATTTCTCCCTCGTCTTAACGAGGCGGTATTACTTCTTCCTCATCTTAACGAGGTGGTACACGATTGACTTCGTCAATTTATTTCGACGGGGCAATGTACTTTTCTTCGACCTCGTCTTAACAAGGCGGCACGCGATTGACTTCATCCATTCTACTTTTGACGGGGCAACGTACTTTAGACCACTCCTACCTCAACTATTTCCCCTACGTCACACCCTCGCTCCTACATCTTTTTGGGGGGGGATGTGATAGGATACGGCCTAGCTCCTAGGCCCAAGCATCAGGCCCAATATAATTGGGCCCCGACAGTTAAGCTCAGCCCACGCAGCTCGGCCCAACTAAAGAAACTTCTTCACCAAGGCAACTCCTACATCGACTACAATTCAAGCTCCAAGAGAGATATAGAAGCTCGGTGTTTATCCACAAAGGAGAAGATCAAGCCAAAGGAGTTCTAATAGGAGAAGACTTTGTATCATAGTCAAACTCCATGTAATTACCTATAAATAGGGGTTTAGAATAGATTGAGAGGGGGAGAACAATCTTGTAATCACTACTCATACAAGCAATAAAGATCCATACTCTTTCCGCCCGTGGACGTAGATCTATTCCAATAGATCGAACCACGTAAATCCCTTTGTGTTCCGTTTATTTTCGTGTTCGTTAATTCCTTGTCTACATGCATTAATTACCTTACGAAAATAAGTTCGATCAGTCTGCAAAAAACAAAAATTGTTTCCGTGGGTCCTATAGTGGCTACAACGATTATAATAGTAAGAACAACAATGTTAAACTATAAATTTATTTATTATTTTAAAAATAATTGCAATATAATTATCCGTATTTCATTGGTTATACACAGGAATGTTAATTTAGCCCGAAACTCGCGGTTTAGTGTCAAATATTTTTAACCCGAACGGGCCAAACCGAATAGCTCGAAACCCGATAGGGCTAGCCCGGCAAGTTGGCGGGCTGACCCAATAACCCCAATTTTTTTCATTACTTAATTGTTTAAGTTCATTACTTGCTTCAAATATTGAAGTTTATATCTTGATTTAAATACTTATGAAAAATATTATAATTTTATATGCTATAAGTTATACACATAAAAATGAAAATAAAGTAAAAAACGATTATTACGCTCATCAAATGAAAAATATCTTCACATTTTCACATCTCAAGTTGTTACTTATTACATAATACTTATGTAAGTTGGAGTCAAATAATATGAGGCAAAGTTTCTTTGATGATATAACATGATTTATTTATTTCTTACAAAATTAGCATTTTGAAAAAAAAATTACACTTTTTCTATTTTCGTCAACTTTATGACCCGACGGGCTAGCCCGAGCCCCGAAGAGATTTAGGGTTAGGGTTGAAAATTTTCAACCCGAAAAAAATCCAATATTATTCGACCTGGACCGAAAAACTCGAAACCCGATAGGATTGACCCGAAATCGAGGGGTTGATCCGATTGACATCCCTAGTTATATATGATTTTGCGTACGTTATACATCACGGCCCCAAATAGATATCTCCCAAACTACAAACCATACAGTAGTGAAAAAATTAAAGTCCAGTAAAAAAAATTGATGATGTTTTGAACTACGGGAATACGTGTGACACCCTTGATTAATTATTCCTGTGATAATTTATTTCTCAATCCTCCATTATTAATTAAATTTTAAGTGATAATTAAAAAAATTAAATGCCCAATTATATAATTTTGCACGGACCCTTAATATTGATTTCTCTAAAAAAATAAAAAAATATTTTTTCGTTTTTCTTTTGAAAATTCTTTTTTCGTTTTCCGATTGTTTTGTCTTTATACTATCAATGAACATAAATAAAAAAATAAAATAAAATTCAAAATTTTGTAGACGAAAATTAGGAATATATTAAGCGAGTGGACAATATGCACTAAAACAGAAACGTTCAAATTAATTGCAATTATCAGCGCATTTCATTGGTTATATATATGCTTCGTGATATAGATATTTCCCACAAACTACAAACGAAACAGCGATGATAGACGCCGTCGTGACTCCGCCGGCGAAGAATCGGCCAGCGAGAAACAAACGCCGCGATATCCCACCGGATCTGCTAGAAGAAATACTCCTGCGTCTACCGATGAAATCACTGTTCCGCTTCTCCTCCGCTTCGAAATCATGGAACTCCATGATTCTCGGCTCTTGCTTCGTCAACAGATATCGTGGCCGTCAAATGATCGTCTTCAAACCGGAGATGGACGGCCACCTCCGAAATGCATCGGTATGTCCTCTCTCTTCGGTCTCCCCTAAGAACCCACTCCGCCGCGCCTTTCGAGGGGAGACCATATCTCGTCGCCTCGTGCGACGATCTCTGGTGCGTTCAAGTCAAGAACTCTTTGATTCTATGGAACCCTTCGTTCCCAACATTCCGGAAACTTCCGGAACCATGGTTTCCGCCATGGTCAAAGCTTCCGCCGTGGTCGGGTCCCTTCCGGTACGGATTAGGGTTCGATTCCGTTAACGACGACTACAAGATGCTGAAAATTTTCACCCACAAGGTACGTGGCGGTAGGGTTGAGACAGAGTTGTATTCTTTGAAAAGCAATTCGTGGAGAAAGATTCAACCTTTCCCAGAAAGAAAAATCAAGTCGAAATTCGGTTTGTTCGTGAGTGGAGTTCTTCATTGGCTAGTTGCAGGGTCGATGGGTAAATACGTAATTATCTATTTCGATTTGTCGACTGAGAAGTATGGGGGACTAGCTCTACCAAATATAGGTATAGATGGCGCCAACTACGATTTGGAAATGAGGGTTTTGAGGGGAATGTTGTGTTTGTGCGTAAATTATCGAGATGTAGCAAAATATGCAATGTGGGTGATTAAGGATTACGAGATTCGAAAATCATGGAGTAAAGAGGTAGAGATTAACTGGTGAAGTTCAGGCGGGGAATTGTTTGAGACCATTGGATATCTATAATGATGATAGGAATCTTGTTACCGCAGTTATTAGTTCACTCAAGAAGGGAGAGGTATTCACGTACAAGAAGTTGGCTGGTAAAGAATCTCAAGTGGAGGTGATGAACGCCGGCGATACTATAAACGACAACGTTAATATATTCAATAGTTTAACCTATGTTGCAAAGCCTAGTGTTGCCGGATATCTTGCCGATTTTCGCCGCCGGAGTTATAGTGGCAGCAATTTTGATCATTAAGTTTTTTTTTTTTTTTTTTTCTCTCTCTCTCTCGTTTTTCTTCTGGTTCTTCGTGAAGTATTATTTGCGGCGTCATCATAAATTAAAGAAGCTTGGATTTTTTGAAGTTATTCCTTCCTTTCTCGAGGATGTTTGTTGATGGATAGTTAACAAATGTATTTTGTAAATTACTACTACATCTATCTCATATAATTAGTTTCTTTTACTTTATTGACTTTTTCGGCACGCGTTTCCACCGAAACCTAGTACGGATTTTAAAATATAATTTTGAAGTATTTTTTTACGAGATACTATGAGTGTCATAGTATCCCGTACAAAAAAAAAAAATAAATAAATTCAAAATTATATTTTAAAACCCGTACTAGGTTTCGGTGGAAACGCGTACCGGAAAAGTCAATAAAACAAAAAAGAGGCTAACTATATGTGATGGAGGTAGTATTTCATATTTAGGGTTGTCAATCGGGCCAACCAGCTCGGTTTCAGGTCAGCCCTATAGAATTTTGGGTTATTCAGTTCGGGCCAAATTAACTGAATTTTTCCGAGCTAGAAATTTTCGACCATAATCCTAAATCTTAGAGTCTCATGCCAAAAAATTGACGAAATATTAAAAATTGGCCAAAACAAAAATTATAGATTTTCATACTTCCCCTGTCTCAGAAATATTGACCCATTTCATTATTTTATACCTCACATATTAATAAGAAATGACTCAATATCTCTGAGCCGGAAAAAGTATATGATATCCAAATCATGGTACGTTGTTTTTAGTTTAAGGCACATTTGGGTGAGCCAGACTCATTATGAGATTGGGTCATGGGGGCCACATTGGCGCTGTAACGTGGCCTTTGGGCATTTTATTATTTTGTTTTTTTTTTTTTCCTTCACTATTTGGGGCCTTAATTATAAAGCTCGCTTTTCTTTTCTTTTTTTTTTTTACTCTTCTTTTTTGTATGTCACACTTTGAATTCCGGGTCTATTTATTGGATTGCCCCAAAATGCGATTATTCACTCGTAAGGTGTCGAATAAATTTAGCCGTTGAAAATTACAATAATAAAGTTGAAGATTTCGGAAATTTCAAAGATTAACACTTTTGTTCATATAGATTGACATTTTTTACATAATACTCCCTCCATTTCGTCGAATATGTTACATTTGTTTTTGGTAATTCTGACACGCTTTTTCACGCTTCTTGATGATGAGTTTTTAAATAGATTTTTGAAGATTTTTTTCTTTTACGGGATACTCTGACAATCGTAGTATCACGTAAAAGAAAAAAATCTTCAAAAATCTGTTTTAAAACCCATCATCAAGAAGCGTGGAAAAGCGTGCCAGAATTGACAAAAACAAATGTAGCCTATTCGACGAAATGGAGGTAGTATACAATAAAAATAGTTATTTTATCACTTCAAGGTCGTGAATATGTTTTGTTCACTCGTAAGGTGTCGAATAAATTTAGCCATTGGAAAATTATGATAATAAAAAATTGACGATTTCGGGAATTCCAAAGATTGACACTTTTATTCATATAGATTGACACTTTTACGTAATATACGATGTTGGTCCTAGAAAGAGTTAATTGGTGTATAGGGGGAACACACCAATGTCCAACTGTTTTTGAATTTTAATACAAACTTTGACAAGTAATCTGGCTTAGCAAACTGGGTTAGAGTAAGTTCAGTTTATCCAGCTCAAACTGTAAACAGTTGAGCTTGCTAAACTGAACTGAGGTGCGGAAGTTGGTGGTCTAGGTTGGTAAACTCTTAGAAAATTCTTTTGGCTTAAACTACCAGTTTGACAAATGAATGCTTGTGTAGTATGTTGGTTAGTTTATAACAGATAGTAAGTAAAAGTATGAAGGAGATTGAGAGAGAGAGAGTTTGACACACGAGATTTTATTGTGGTTCAGAGATAACCCTCCTACGTCCACGTCAGATCTTACTTGATCTGAAATCCCTTACTTCAGATTTTCATTCTTTCTTCTTTATACTGGTTAAGAACCAACCTTGTGTTTTCTTCTAACTTTAAGAAAATACAACCACGAATTAGAGTCGTGACTCTTACAACTTTTCTTTACAAATATACGCAAACTAAAACTGCTAGACTGTTCTATCACAGAATTTATCTCAACTTTGTGGACGGAATTTACAAACGAGAACTTCTACTGAAATATCTAACTTTGAGCTTGTAGTAAATTTCTCTAAGTATAACTTGAATAGCAGTGAACGTTCAAGTATACAAGGACCAGAAATAGAACTCTCTAAAATGCTCAACACTTGGGAAATTATCTTGGTTTCGAGTGTTGAGTGGATGCTTTGATTTTTTGAGAATTCTGCAGCATTTTGGCTTGAAAGAATGAATTTCCCGTAACGAATTCTGGTGTGGGAAGGAGTATTTATAGGCTCGATTTGAAATAGAGTCGTTGGATGTGTCAGATCCGTACACTAACACATTGTACTTTCTTCCCGTTGAGACATTCTAGTTTGCTTCCGAGGAGACAAGGACTAGACTAGATCACCTATGTAGGTAGGTAGAAGTAACCTCATCAGACTGGGGTCTTCAGCAATCTTCCTTCAATCTTTGAGCAATCTTGAACTCTTCAAGGCAAGTGCTGTACTCCTCTAAACTGGTTGATGTAAACTGCGATACGTTGAATAGTTTCGACTAAGAATTAAACACATGCTAAACTGACTATACAGAACAGTTTAGTCCTATCAACCTAAACTCTAAGAAAGAGTAGAAATCTATCTAAGTGTTGTCTCGATAAACATCATCAAAATTCAAACTGAGTAGGGTTCCCAACATACGATAAAAAGAATTATCTTATCGCTTCAAGGTCGGGAATATGCTTTGTTCACTCGTAAGGTGTCGAATAAATTTAGCCATTGAAATTACGATAATAAAATTTGACGATTTCAAGAATTTCAAAGATTAGCACTTTAGTTCATATAGATTGTCACTTTTGTTTATATAGATTGACACTTTTGTTCATATACATTGACACTTGAAGAGAATATATTATATTAAAGACTCCAACCATAAATTTAGAATTATACTCCCTCCGTCCCCCTTCAATTGTCCAGTATGACACTCATAGTATCCCGTAAAAGAAACAATACTTCAAAATTATATTTTATAACTCATTTCCCGGCTCGGTGGAAATGCGTGCCAAAAAGTCAATAAGTCAAACTGGACAATTGAAGGGGGACAAAGGGAGTATTATAATAAAGAGATTGAACAATTATATTATAATGAAGAGATTGAGCAATTATATTTAAAATAATAATAATAATAATAAAAAGGTTGAACAATTGGGCCAATTAAGATGTGGGAAGTCCAACAATGAAGTGGCCCGGTTTGAATTGTGGTAATATGTGGACCTATTGGGTTTTGGGGCCGTTGATTTCTGGGCATGTGGGTTGTGGATTGGAACGCAGGGTACGATGGCCGCACAAGTCTTTGTCTTATGTTCTTTTTGCTTTTTGCTTCATACTACCTCAATTCCACTTATTAGGTTATGTTTGCTTTTTGGTCCGTCCTATATATTAATCTACTTTCCTGAAATGATAAAAAATTTATGGCTACAATTAACTCTCTCTTCTTAGAATTAACTACAATCACATATCCTACATTGCATTGGCTATTGTGCCAAAAACAATGTAGCCTAATACATGGGATGGAGGTAGTAATAACTAGTACCGTGTAAAATTTAATAGTGGTATTACCGTATTAGGGTGAAATATCCAACCTCCCATAAGAAACACAAAAAGTACCCACTCTTTTAATTTTGTATCTCAAATACCCAATCTTTCATTTTTTATCTAGTTTACCCCAACCACCCCAAATTAAGCAAAATTTGAATTCACAATCCCAATCTCAATTTCTATTCCCCAATTTATATTATCGTTTCTCTCTATCCTCTCTCTCTTCTCTCTTCCTCTCCCCCTCCATAAACCAGATGCGGCGGCGGTCGACGGTCGGCGGCGTGTTCGCTCTCCCTCTCGCCCCCTCTATCTCCTCCATCTCGTCTCCACACTTTTCATGGCGTTGCCGCCATTGCAGCACTCTTTCGATGGAGTTATTGAGTTCAAGTACTCTGCGCACAGTAGCAGCTTCAAAGCACAGTCCGCCCCCTGCCCTTCAGCCACTCTGCCGCCGCCAGCCAGCAGCACCAGCGCCACCGTCATGACCGCGATCGTGGAGGAAGAAGATATCGCCATTTTTGAATTGCGGTAGGTCGGCTATGAATTTCTTTTTGATGGATTGGAGGGTGGGGTCGTTGAGATTTGGAGGAGGTGTTTTTATATTTATTTTGGAGCTTACTTCAAATTGTGCTAGTAATTAACTTTTGCCTATATTTTGATGTGCTTGATAATTTTTTTCCTCAGTGGATGGTGGATGGTACTGTTTGTTCATTGAATGCATTTGAAACACAATTCTGTATTCATTTTATCACAAATTTGGTAGGATTAGTGATGCTATTGATATGATCATCATTTGAGTTGCGGTGTTGGATGAGAAAAGACATATCTACTGACTTTGAAATGGTGTATGCTATAGCTACTGATATTGAAAATTTTTCAATGCTATTGTAGATAGATAGAATAATTTTTAAGATTGATTCATGGGCAATTAGACCCTTCACGATGCAGATTTGCTTGAAGCTATTATGACTAATTGCGCCTAATTTCTTATTCTGATTAGTTTTGGCATTTGATTAGTTCGTTCTTCATCAATTTTTTACTTTTCTATTCTTTTGCCTTTTTCCAAATGAATATGCTTGCTGTGAACTATGAAGCACTTATTCTGATCCTGATGAATTATGAAATTATTACCCTATCTTTGGATACGATTATAGGTAATCGGTACAAATTGAACAATATGTGTACCGATAATCATAGGTAATCGGTACAAATTGAACAATAGTCGTACCGTTAGAAATATAAAATTTTCTTGTTGTTGAGATATGTGAAGGGTTTTGGTGCTATATGTTTGTTTTCCAGTTGCTCTTGAACCACCTTTGTGTATTTTGAGCTTCTTATTCTCTCTAGAGTGGATTTAATGTTATTGTTGTTCCTGAATTTGTATTACATTATAGGTAATCGGTACGAATTGATCGATATTCGTACCGATAATCATAGTTAACGGTACGAATTGAATAATATTTGTACCGATACAAATACATAAATTTCTTGTTGTTGAGATATGTGAAGGGTTTTGCTGTTATATGTTTGTTTTCATGTTGCTCTTTGAACTATATTTGTGTATTTTGAGCTTCATGTTCTCTCTAGAGTAGATTTAATGTTATTGATATTCCTGAATCCGGAGTACACTCTAGGTAATCGGTACGAATTGAACAATATTCGTACCGATAGAAATATAAATTTTTTTATTATTGAGATATGTGAAGAATTTTGCTGCTATATGTTTGTTTTCCAATTCATCTTGAATTCGTACTATAGTATAGGTAATCAGTACGAATTGAACAAGTACCGATAATCATCAGTAATCGGTACGAATTGATTCAAATTTGTACCAACAATTTTATATTTAATTGTGTGATTCATAATGTTTGTGCTATTGATAGGTACCACAATTTGTATTTGTACTTATGCGTACCACAATTTGTATTTGTACTTGTTCGTACTTGACATTTTGTACCTCGTAATACTTCCCTATTCATAAAAAATAAAACTAACTGAAAAAAAAAAACGAAAAAAGACTGAAAAAACGAAAAAAGATTGAAAAAACAAAAAATAAAATAAAAAATAAAAAAAGGTGGAAAAAGGCTGAAAATAATGAAACAAGGGAAAAAAAAAGGAAAAAAAGGATGGAAAAAAAAACAAAAAAAAAGATGGGAAAAAACAAAAAATAAAATAAAAAATAAAAAATAAGTTGAAAAAACGCTGGAAATAATGGAAAAAAAGGAAAAGAAAAGGAAAAAAAGGCTGAAAATAAAACAAAAATTAAAAAATAAAAATAGGAAAAGAAAATCAAAAAAAGTGGCTGAAAAAAATGAAAAAAAAAATATTAAAAAAAAGGAAAAGGAAAAAAAGAAAAAAAATGAAAAAATTCAAAAATAGAAAAAACAAAAATATAAAAAAAAACTGAACAAAGAAATTGAAAAATAATGAAAAAAACAATAACAAAAAAGAAGAGAGAAATGGAAGGAGGGGTGCTCCATTTGCATAAAAGACAAAAGGAGGGGTAAAGTTGTCCAATTTTAAAAAATTGGGTAGAAGTATTGTAAATTAAAAGAATTGGGTAGAAATATAGTTTCTTATACGAGGTAGGGTAGTTGGTGGTTTGCCCCAATTTAATACTAAGGTGTGTTTACTTTTGAGGATAAAGTGGTATAAGGAGGTATAAAGTGGTATAAAAAAATTTATACTACTTTATATCTCGTTTATTTTGAAATATAAAAAATCCGATTAGGTGATCGCAAAGCTTGGGTAGCCTGTTATCTCTCGATATCCTTTACGATGGTATACTATAATTTTATACCACGATTATATTATTATTATTATTATTATTATTATTATTATTATTTACTTATTATTATTTTTTTATTACTATTATTTTTTGGTTTTATTATTATTATTATTATTATTTTTGTTTTTGTTTTATTATTATTAGTAGTAAATAGTTCCACCACAGCATCATTAAATTCCACCATGGACTCCTCCGTCGACGCGCCGCCGCAGCAGGCGAAGAGAGCAACCAAAAGCCGATACGTACCACCGGAAATCATCAAGGAAATTCAGTGTAATCTCCGCTGATAGAATATGGCCCAGCACCTAGGCCCAAAGCATCAGACCCAATATAATTGGGCCCCGACAGATAAGCTCGGCCCAACTGAAGATAAGAGACTCCATCACCAAGGGAACCAAGACTCCTACATCGACTACAACTCAAGCTCTAAGAGAGATATAGAAGTCGGTGTTTATCCATAAAGGAGGAGATCAAGCCAAAGAGTCCAAATAGAAGAAGAATTCGTATTATAGTCGAACTCCATGTAATTATCTATAAATAGGGGCTTAGAATAGATTGAGAGGAGAGAACAATCTTGTAATCTATTCATACTAGCAATAAAGATCCATACTCTTTTGTTCCGTGGACGTAGATCTATTCCGGTAGATCGAACCACGTAAATCCTTCATGTCCTTTTATTTTCGTGTTAATTCCTTGTCTACGTGCATTAATCACCCTTGGAAAATAAGATCGATCACTGGCGTTGTCTGTGGAAAACTAAAAATTTGTGAATTCCGATCAAAGTTTTCTAGGTAAACGATAGCCATGACGAGACCAACACGATCAACCGCCGCTGCCAACAAGGAAAATGAGACTAAACAAACCGGACAAGATCAGGCAGTAAATCCTCCAGTCCGGGAAACAGAAATCCCCGAAGCAGAGGCAAGCCAAGTGCAAGATTAGAATCTTGTAGCGAACAAACGACCCGGGAAGGAACATGTGAGAGACCAAACCCCAGATGGCCACGTTGATCATGTTCCGTTGGACAAGTTCGGCAACCCGATCCGCCGTGACAGAGAAGGTCGCGACAGCAGCAAGGAAGATGACTGTGCCAACTCCCAGCAAGAATTTAACGACGCTGTAAAAGCATATATGGCGAACAATCAGCAAGATTTCCTAAACTTCGTCGAGCAGCAGAAAACTCATAGCCGAGGAGGAGAGCACAAAGCTGTGTCCGGATCGAGGCACCGGCAAAAGTCCCCAAGCATCAGGATCCTAGACGCACGGGACGCCGGGATTCCTCCTAGGTGATTTGCTGATGATCGCCAAGGGAACTATAATCGCGTCTCACCTCGGCATGACGCAATCTCACCTCGTCGCTACGCTAACTCACCTCAGCGCGACGAGGACAATTACCGAGGCAGGAGATTCGACGTTTATGGGAGGATCTCTACTCCTTTCACTTACCGGATACTCTACACACCTCTCCCTTCTTCATACATGGTGCCATCGGTGAAGTCGTACAACGGATTATGTGACCCGCAGAACCTCATTTCCCAATTTCAATACAACATGCTCAATCAAGGGCTCAACGACGATATATATATGTGCAAAGTGTTCCCGAAGCTTTTGGTTGATAATGCTTGCATGTGGTTCGATAACCTACCACCTCGGAGTATCAACTCCTATGACGAGCTGATGCAGGCCTTCGAGCGGAGATTTTTCCAAAAGGCCGAGCCCAAAACCACTGCGGCACACCTACTCACCATAAGGCAAGGGCGAGGCGAGACTATCAGTGACTTTATGACCAGATTCAATAAAGAAAGTCTAAAGTCGATCGTCTAACTGATGAGGTCCTTATCTCGGCCTTTCAGAACGCTATCCAGTCGGGCGCACTATACAGGGAGCTCGTAAGGAACGAGCCTCGTACTACGAGGTAATTATGGAATATAGCTGATCAGTTCGCTAAAGCTGACGAAGCCAACCGGCGCAAGCGCGAAGCTGACAAGGCCGAACCATCGGATCGGAAGAAGGAAGATTGCAATGACCGAGGCCAAGGTCGACGAAGTGCCCTCGACAGACTCCAGCGGGCACCAATTGAATCCAGGCTTGGACCTCGACAGAGCCAGAAAAAGAGCCAGTTCACCCCACTAAAGAAGCCGAGGATAGAAATCTACGAGCTGCACACCAACATGTTCGAGAAGCCTCAGCCCATGTCACGAGGAGGAGCGAAGCGTCGATCCAAGAATAAATATTGCCGATTCTATGAGGATTACGGCCACGATACGGAGGACTGCAGAAACCTAGCTGCAGATATAGAGCACTTGGTGCGTGACGGTACTCTCAAGAGATACTAAAGTCATAGCCAATACGAAGCCCGACCTCAAGGCAAGGGAAAGCGCAAGAACAGGGGGGGAATAACTGTAGCCCCCATGTGGACAAAAGGCCAAAGCACGGCGATGAGGACGAAGACGAGGACCAACCTCAGTTTGACGGAATCATCACAGGTATCACGGGGCTCCCTCAATCACTCAAGGCCGAGGCCCGAAGTCCCCAAACTGACGAACCTTCACAAAAAAGGCTCAAAAAGGACGAGGCCATTACGTTCTCTAAGAAAGATCCGGTGCCGTCGATCATACCTCACCAAGACGCCATTGTGATCGAAGCCGTGGTGGCCAACAAGCTTGTTCAACGAGTATTCATCGACAGTGGAGCCTCGGTGATCTTACTCTTCAAGGATTACTTCGAGAAGCTAGTGGTCGAAGAGGCACGTCTCATGCCAGAGCCGATCTCCCTAAAAAGCTTCGTCCAGCAAGAGACGCAAACATAGGGGATCATTCAACTCCCCGTTACAGTGGGGAAGCATCCATTGTCCTCCACCAAAGTGATAAACTTCTTCGTCATGAAGGTCAGCTCTCCCTACAACATCATCCTAGGAAGAGATTGGTTGGTGGTGGTGAAAGCAATCTGCTCGGCATACCACTTGACGATGAAAATCCCAAGAGGGGCGGGGTGATCGTAATTCGGGGGGATCAGAAGCGAGCTAAAGAATGCATGCAAGACGCCTTACGAGGTGTATGAACACCTCAACATCCGCAAGCATAGCAACCATAAAAACCTGAGGAGTTGGAGCTGGAGAAGGCATCTGTATTTGACGAGCCAATAGAAGACGTCACACTGTTCGAAGACGACCCGTCTATGGTCATTAAAGTAGGTTTTGCTGGCGAAGCCGAACTTCGAAAGCAGATCGTCCAACTTCTTCGGGAATATAGAGATGTCTTTGCTTGGTCACCACTTGACATGACCGGGGTGGCACCAAGTATCATCACACACCGGCTAAACATTGACCCGGGAGTAAAACCAGTTCGACAAAAGCAGCGAGTGTTCGCAGTAGAGCGGAACCAAGTCATCTATGACGAGGTGCATCAACTCTTGAAGGCGCAGATACTCTTCGAGGTTAAATATCCGACGTGGATAGCAAATCCGGTGATGGTCAGAAAGCAAGGAGGAGGGTGGCGGATGTGTATCGACTACACCGATCTCAACAAACACTGCCCTAAAGATTGCTACCCCCTCCCCAACATCGACAAAACAGTCAAAGCTCTCGTTGGCCATAAAGTCTTCAGCTTCTTAGATCTATACAAAGGGTACCACCAAGTCCTCATGAGCGACGAGGACACACTGAAGACAGCCTTCATTACGGACTTCGGTGTTTATGCGTACAAGAAGATGCCTTTCGGACTCAAGAATGCCGGAGCAACCTATTAAAGGATAGTCGACAAAATATTCGAGCCTCACGTCGGCAAAATTGTCAAAGTATATGTAGACGACATTGTCGTCAAAAGCAAGGAACCGGTTACTTGTGTCAACAACCTCAAGATCGTCTTCGGCCTCCTCCACGAAGTTAACCTGAAGTTAAACCCCGAGAAGTGTACCTTCATGGTCCGATCAGGAAAATTTCTGGGGTGCTGGGTTTCTCAAGAAGGGTTGAAAGCCAATCCATCCAAAGTCCGAGCCGTCCAAGAAATGAAGGTGCCAAAAACCATTCATGATCTGCACAAATTGATGGGCTGCTTGGCCGCGCTAAGTTGTTTCTTGTCTAAAGCCGCCGAAAAGCAGCTCCCTTTCTTCAAGATTTTGAAAAAGGCGCCAGATTTCGAGTGGAAAGACGAACACAGGTCGGCATTTGAGGAGCTTAAGAAGTACCTTACGAAATTCCCGACTGTATCCGTTCTAAATGAGGGAGAAGTCCTTTCCCTATACCTCGCAGCCTCGGACGAGGCCATAAGCGTGGTGCTAGTTCGGGAGGAAGGGCGGGCATCGTTAGCTGCCTGTTTACTTCATCAGCCGAGCACTGAAAGGGCCGGAGACGAGGTACCAACCACTTGAGAAAGTTGCGCTCGCATTGGTAAATGCTGCAAGGAGATTGTGACCTTACTTTCATGCGCACCCCATACAAATCCTGACCGACCTGCCACTTCGACAAGTGCTGACCAAACCAAAAGCGTCGAGAAGGATTGCAAAGTGCGCAGTCGAGCTCGGCGAGTACACCATCTCTTTTTGCCCACGTCAAGCCATCAAAGGTCAAGCCTTAGCGAATTTTCTAGTGGAGGCAAAATTTACAGAAGTGCCAAAGCCGACCGAATCCTCCCCAAACAAAACCGATGCCGAAGCTCTGACTGAACCACCAAAAGATTGTTGGAAAGTCTACGTGGACGGGGCTTCGGGACATTCGGGAAGCGGAACAGGTGTCATACTCCTAAGCCTAGAAGGACAAGAGACCACTTATGCACTTCGGTTCGACTTCCCAACAACAAATAATGAGGTGGAGTACGAAGCTCTAATCGCCGGACTTCGTCTAGCTCAGGCCCTCCAAATACGAGTTGTTCAAGTCCACAGCGACTCTCAAGTCACAGTGAGCCATATGCTAGGAAAGTAGGCTAAAGGTGAAAGGATGAAAAAGTACATCCACAAAGCCAAGAGTTTGCAATAAGGCTTCTTATATTTTGAGTTGGTTCGAATTCCAAAGTGGGAAAACAACCGAGCCGGTGCTTTAAGCAAATTAGCATCATCATCTACAAGCTCTCTGTGGAAGAAGTCAAGTGCCGAAGCATAGATGAAGCCGATGTCAACCTAGTAATTGAGGACGAGCCGAACTGGATGACCCCCTTTCGAGCATATTTAGAGAAGGGCGAACTACCCAGTGATAAGCTCGAAGCTAGGAAGATCTTAAGCAAGTCTCCGAAGTACACTCTAGAGCAAGGAGTGCTGTACAGAAGATCTTATCTTCAGCCTCTCCTAAGATGTATTGGGCCGAACAAAGCGGACTACGCATTGCGAGAAGTGCATGAAGGATCGTGAGGAAGTCACATAGGAGCTCGAGCATTGTCAAAGAAAGTAATGAGATGGGGATACTACTGGCCCAGAATGTTCCAAGATGCAGTTGACCTCGTGAAGAAGTGCCCGAAATGCCAAGTTCATGGGACAATGCCAAGGCTACCCCAGACCGACCTCACAAGCATGCAAAGCCCTTGGCCGTTCATGCAATGGGGGATAGACATCGTCGGTCCATTAGACAAAGCTCCCGGACAGCTCCAGTTCCTCATCGTAGCCATCGACTATTTCACTAAGTGGGTCGAGGCTGAACCCTTGGCAAAGATCACGAGCAAGAATGCCCTCAACTTCATCTGGAAGAATGTGGTTTGCTGTTTCAGTGTACCTCACATCCTAGTCTCGGATAATGGGACACAGTTCACAGACATGACATTCATGGAATGGTGTGAAGGGCTTCATATTCAACAGAAGTTCACTTCGGTAGCTCATCCTCAAGCAAATGGCCAAACCGAAGTCACCAACCGGATGATCATCAAGGGACTCAAGACTCGTCTAGATAAAGCCAAAGGAGATTAGGCAGTGAACTTACCAAACAACTCCCCGGACCTCGAACGGTGAAACGCCCTACAGTTTGATGTACGGAACCGAAGCAGTGATTCCGGTAGAGATAGGTCTGCCGAGCCCCCACACTATCAACTTTTCAGCCGAAGACAATGAAGAAGGTCTCCGAACCAATCTGGATTTGTTAGAGGAGAAGCGAGAGCTCGCCTACATAAGGGAAGCCAAGTACAAGCAACAAGTAGCTCGGTACTACAACTAGAGAGTCAAGTACCAACAATTCCAAGTAGGAGACCTCGTCCTTCGAAATAACGAAGTCAGCAAGACTGTAAAGCTCGGCAAGCTAGAAGCCACATGGGAAGGACCGTACCGAATTGAAGAAGTCCTCGGCAAAGGGTCGTACAAGCTCGCCCACTTATCTGGTGAGCCAATACCCCGTACATCGCACATTACTCATTTAAAGAGATACTTTGCATAAGTGGCTGAGAGTAATGTTTAAGTCCATTTAGTTTGTCTAGGTTGCAAGTCAGGTCATTTTATGATTTTTATTCTCTTTCGAACTTCAGTTTTTCTATTAATAAATTCTTTATTTCTCATTTAATTTACTTGGTCTTACATATCTCATTTTGCATTTATGAATATTACTACTCCACTTATGCATATTATCTCGCCCTTTTACTCTAAAACCCTGACGAGGGTAACTTAATATCCTTTCAAGGATAAATAAACTTCATAACCGGAGTAGCATCCAAACGCGCATAAGGGGACCACCCCTATCGATAAACTCGACATATAAGGAACCTTAAAACCCTAACCTCGTCTTATGACGAGGAAGGGTTACTTAAAACCTACGGGTTATCAAAAGCCAAACTTCGTCTTATGACGAAGTAAGCTATCAAAGACAAACTTCATCTTATGACGAAGTAAACTATCTAAAGCCAAACTTCATCTTATGACGAAGTAAGCTATCAAAAGCCAAACTTCGTCTTATAACGAAGTAAGCTATCAAAGCCAAACTTCGTCTTATGACAAAGTAAGCTATCAAAAGCCAAACTTCGTCTTATGGGGGAAGTAAGCTATCCAAAGCCAAAATTCGTCTTATGACGAAGTAAGCTATCTAAAGCCCAACTTCGTCTTATGATGAAGAGAGCTATCTAAAGCCCAACTTCGTCTTATGACGAAGAGAGCTATCTAAAGCCGAATTTCGTCTCACGACGAAGAGAGCTATCTAAAGCCGAACTTCATCTCACGACGAAGAGAGCTATCTAATGGCTTCGTCTCACAACGAAGAGAGCTATCTAAAGCCAAACTTCGTCTTACGACGAAGAGAGCTATCTAAAGCCAAACTTCGCTTCATGACGAAGAAGAGCCTCCGAATGCTTAACCTCGTCTTATGACGAGGACGAGCCATACAAAGCCTGTCTTCGTTTAAAATAAGGGAAATTACCTAAGTTAAAAATGGGGATGAAAGCTTAAGCACAAGAAGTACATAAAATTCCATTTTATTTCATATAAAAAGGAATAGTACAAGGATTACATTAAGGTGATGAAGGACTAGAGCCCGAAGGCCTACTACAATTAAGCTAATTATTGTAAAAATTCCCATCGAGATTGAAATTCAAAACAACATCCAAGTTGAATCTACCCCAACCTCGGCTTCGGCCATTAGAAACTGATCTGCTCCGTCCTCCCGAAGCTCCTTGGCCACGGCCTCGGCTAGTAGAGGTCTTTTGACCTCAGCCGCGGTTAGAAGCTTTCAGCCGATCTGAAGTTGAGCCAAAACTGGGATCGGCCGAACTTGAAAGATTGCCTTCCAAGAACTCCCGAGAAGCCTGATCGAGAAGCCTCAAGTTAGAACCGCGGCTCACTGGAGTCGAAGGCCGGCTTTCTGACAAGATACGTTTCCTCAGCTTCGGATTACGAGCCAGAACTGTTTTATAAGAGCTCGCCACTTGAATGAGCTCGTCCAAATGATTTTGAACCTGCCAGGAGTTATCCCCGTATTCCTTTCTGTAGTCCCGGCACCGAGCCCTGATCTCCCTGACTTTAGCACTAGTTCCAGAAATGGTAACTCCCCTATTTCAGCGAATAATGGCCTCATACTCAGCATGCTCTTCAGCTATTGATTCGGCCTCTTTAACTTCGCCTTCAGCAATTTCAAGCTTCTCTTCAAGCTCCAGAAACCGAGCTTGCAGCTCGTCATACTTCTCCTGGGCCGCGACAAGCTTAACTTCGGCTTCGGTCTGAACATGTTTGGCCCGAGAGCCCGAGTCAGTTGGGATACTTGGGCAACCAATGGAGATGCATCAAAAAGTTGGGGAGAAGAAGACTACAAAGGCAAATGAAAGAAATTTTAATTAAACTTGGAATTTCATTAAAGCCACTTCGGCTAAAAGAAAGCGCCATCCTAGTGACGACGTAATATAAGGATCTAAAAAAAAAAATAAAAAAAATACAAGGGAGGTGATCAACTGACCACTCCGGCGTTCTCCTCCTCTTGAAGAGGTGTCTCATCATTCGGCGGAGTAGCTTCGGTGGCAACCCCCGCGCCGACCCCAATCTCGGCCTCCTCTCCTCGCTGCTCAGCATTTTCAGCCTCGAGCTCTGCAACATTGTCGAGGCTGGCGATTAATGCCTCCAAGTCGGCATCCCTATCGACCGGACAGTCCCGCACAACTTCGGCCGTCAGGACGTCGGATGGCAAGGCCAGGCTATCCAGAAGAGGGACGACCTTCGTACTCTCCAGTAGGGCCCTGGCGTAAGCACGGTACACAGCACATCCGACATCGCCTGATACCCATACTTAGACTTATCCAAGTCCGGGTAGTCAGCGGCAATGTTGTCGATGGTGTCGGCAGCAATGCGAGCGTTCAACACCGTAGCTACCTGCCCGGCCAGTTCCGAGAACATCTCGGACCGGAACAGCCTCTCCGTGTATGCACAAAGCAGAGGCCCTTGTCCAGCCACCACTTCGGCCTCCCAAAGCTTCGCTGCCTCTAGTTTGGCCTTCAACGAAGCCGACTCCAACTTAGCTGCTTCAGCTGCAGCTCGAGCCTCACAGCCTCCTTTGCCGAGGCAACCTTCGCCTCGGTCACAACAGCAGCCAGCCGGTTGGCGAGACTGACCTTCTCGTTCTCCAACTCCCGAAGGAAACTAGACAAGTCCGAAGCCTCCTTCATCAGTACCTCCGCGAGGCTAGTGAATTTAGCGGCTATAACCTCGGCGCCCTACAAAAACCCTAAGGGTGTGTTTGGTAAAGAAGATGAACCAAGATGAGAGAGATCATCTTGGTTCATCTCACTGTTTGGTAACCAACTAAAATAAACTGGAGGGTCCGAGATGAATACAAGGCCCGTTGATATTTCAGTGTTCCGCCTTGTTTAGTCATCTCACGTTTTGGTCGGATGAGGTGAACTCATTAAAACAGTAACACAATACTTTCTCTCACTTACCATTTTACCCTTATGTATTTATACGATTTCAAATAATAATAATAATAATAATAATAATGTAATAAAATAATAATAATAATAAATAAATAATAACAATAATAGTAATATAATAATAATAATAAATCAATAATAATAATAATAATGTAATAATAATAATAATCTAGTAATAGTAATAATTATAATAATAGTATAATAATAATAATAATAATGTAATAAAATAATAATAATAATAAATAAATAATATCAATAATGGTAATAATAATATATAATAATAATAATAAATAATAATAGTAATAAAAAATAATTAATAATAGTAATAGTAATAGTAACAATTATAATAATAGTAATAATAATAATAATTTAATAATAATAATAGTAATAATTATAATAATAACAAGATAATATAATAATAAATATAATAATAATAATAAATAATAACAATAATAGTAATAATTATAATATTAACAAGAATAATAAAAATAATAACTCAACAATATAATATAATAATAATAATAATATAATAATAATAATATAATAATAAATATATAATAATAATAATAAATAATAACAATAATAGTAATAATTATAATAATAACAAGGATAATAAAAATAATAACTCAACAATATAATAATAATAATAATAATACAGAGTAATAAATAATAAATAATAAAGGGTACTATTTAATCTCAACGATAAAAAGTGAAATCGGTAGGGGTATTTAATAAGGGTAAAATAGTCAATTTAAATTTTAATCTAGAGTTTTGCAATTTGTACCAAACACAATATGATATCATCCGGGTCTGAATTTTTTGCTACCAAATGGTGAGATGAATGATTCATCTTGACACTATTCATATGAGTCATCTTGAGATGAATCATCATTCCTCATCTTGAGATGATTACCAAACGCAGCCTAAAAGTATTATTATACAGAAGGAAGAAATACATCAAGGCTCTCAACTAGCTATCATACCTCGGGAAACGCCCGACGCCGATTCACCAGTTCTCCAACTGGCTGATCCAATAACTCAGCGGAAGGTCGGCCAGTCACCAGGGCACTTCCACCCTCGAGCGATGTGACCTCAGCTATTCCTGGCCCCTTTGGCTGATGTACAAGGGGTTGCTCCGGAGGTGATCCCATTGACGATGAGCCCGGACCGCTTTCAGTTCAGCCCGACAAAGCCTCGAACATAGCCTTCTTGGTGATAGAAGGCTCCATTGATCTCGGCCTCTTCAAATTCTTCAGCAGCTTCATTGCAGTTCGAACACAAATACAGTTAGTAAATTGTTCAAAAAAGAAAGAAAAAAAGAAGAGGATGTGGAAGTGGGGCCTCACCCTTCCTTGGCTCTTCCATGGAGGCTGGATCATAAGGGCTCAGCCCCGCCCTTGCAAGGTCAGCTTCGGGAAATTCTCCCTCAACCAGACCCTTCATTAGTTCTTCAAGGTCACCGAATTTCTCTTCGGTGCCTTGATCCCCCAATTTCCCCATCTTCCAAACGAACTGTGGGACCTCACCCAACCGGCAAAAGAAGAACTTCGATTGCCAGTTCGCGACCTTTGACTTCGTCTTGACTTTAAAGCCAAGACGAGGTGTCAAGTAAAACTAGCCTCCACTAGACTTAAGCTGGTAAAACCTAAAAATGAGTCCTAGAGTAAGACCGAACCCGTGACGGCTAGCTACGACGCCAAGACCCGTCAATTGCCTAAACGAGTTCGGCATAATCTGGGCTAGTGGAATGCCGAATTTCTATAAAAGCTCAGCATAAACAGGCGGCAGAGGAAGATGAAGACCGTGGTGTAAACAGTCTTCGTAAATAGTGACAAACCCATTCGGAGGCTCCAAAGCCCTATCCTCCGACCGGGGAACTACGAGTTCAATTACATCGAGAAATAAATAATTTTTCGCAAGTAGTTGAATTGCAAAAATATCAAGGGTTGAGGCAAACTCAGAAACCCTACCACCCGATTCTAAAGGAGGGGGGAAAATTACTCTACGTCTAGACGGAATCAAGGACTTTACGGTATATACATCTATTTCTACAGGACCGCCCTGGCGAGATGGCGCCGGCGGCGACATTAACCCATCACGGTTTTCACCGGAGTACCCTTGACTAGTTTGTGAAGAGGAAGCCATAGGAGTAACTTACTTGTGTAGGAGACAGTGGGAACGGAAAACTTCTACGACAACTTCGGCGATTTTGACGGACGGCGGAAAGCAAAATGTGCAGCAGCAAAAATCCCGGCAGAAGAAATTCTTCTTTTTTTACAAAGAAATATTCAAATTTCGGGGGAAAGTGAGAAGAAATGGCGTATGAAGGAAGTTTTTTCAACTTTCCGCCTCTTCCGCTCCCCACGTCGCTAGTCGTGCCCTACTTTATCGGGACCCCAAACGGCGCATTAATTAAAGTAACTGACACTCCATGTTCGTCCTCGGCAACTACTTCTCCGATCTCATCTTAACGAGGTGGTACAAACTCGACTTCGTCGAATTTATTTTTCGACGGGGCAACTACTTCTCCGCCCTCGTCTTAACGAGGCGGTACGAACTTGACTTCGTCGAACTTATTTTTCGACAAGGCAAAACACTTTTATCTGACCTCGTCTTAACGAGGCGGTACGAACTTGACTTCGTCGAACTTATTTTTCAACGGGGAAAGATACTTTTATCTGACTTCGTCTTAACGAGGCGGTACGTGATTGACTTCGTCAATTCTATTTTTGCCTTCCTACCTCAGCTATTTCCCCTAAATCACACCTCGCTTCTACATTTTTTTTTGGGGGGGGGGGATGTGATAGGATATGGCCCAACACCTAGGCCCAAAGCATCAGGCCCAATATAATTGGGCCCCGACAGTTAAGCTCGGCCCAACTGAAGATAAGAGAGTCCATCACCAAGGCAACCAAGACTCCTACATCGACTACAACTCAAGCTCTAAGAGAGATATAGAAGCTCGGTGTTTATCCATAAAGGAGGAGATCAAGCCAAATAGTCCAAATAGGAGAAGAATTCGTATTATAGTTGAACTCCATGTAATTATCTATAACTAGGGGATTAGAATAGATTGAGAGGAGAGAATAATCTTGTAATCAATACTCATACTAGCAATAAAGATCCATACTCTTTTGTTCCGTGGACATAGATCTATTCCGGTAGATCGAACCACGTAAATCCTTCGTGTCCTTTTATTTTCGTGTTAATTCCTTATCTACGTGCATTAATCACCCTTGGAAAATAAGATCGATCATCCGCGTAAAACCCTTGCTCTGCTTCTCCTCCGTTTCAAGTTCATGGATTTTGATGATATCCGGACCACACTTCGTCAATAAACATCGCAGCCGCGCCGCCGCCCTCTGCCGCGAAAGAATAGTGTTAAATCACTTTCTCTATTACCGCCAACCTTCCTCTTTCCCAATCTCCGCCGTGGATTCCAACGCCGCCGCAGCCCTCGTCTTCCCTTTCAGAGATACCATATCCATCAAGGCCTTCTGCGACGAGATGTGGTGCTTAGAAGATTTGTACGACAAATCGCTCCTTCTCTTGTGGAACCCTTCGACGAGAGAATACATGTTTCTCCCGCGAACTAATTATTTTGTCAATTGACGGCGGCGATACAAATACGTATACCGATGAGGGCACGACGCCGTCGACGATGGCTATAAGATCATGAAAGTAGGTTTGGAAGGATGCAAACCCACTGCTGCGCAGCTGTACTCGTTGAGAAGCAATTCTTGGAAGGAGATCGAGCCTTTTAATTAAGGGATATATTTCTCTTCGATGCGGCACGATGGCTTTGTTTCTGGGCGGAGCATTTCACTGGTTGTGTTCGGACAATCGTTTCCCACGTGTCATCGTCTCATTCCATCTTTCGACCGAGGGGTACCGACAGCTGGCGCTGCCGGAGTTTGACAAATTCAACTGCGCTGCAGGTATGAAAATGACTGTTTTGAAGGGGAGGTTGTGTTTTTGTTTGAATTACGACTCTTGGAGAGGTAGATCTGTGCTGTGGGAAATAGAGGATTATGGTGTTGAGGAATCATGGACACGAAGAAGCTCGACATGGCGACTGACAATGCTATAGTGACACCCTTTTATCTGATCGACGATGGCCGCTTTTTAATTGGTTTATTTAGTTTAGGGAAGAAGGGAAGTTGGTTCTGGCTTATATACAAAGTGAAAGTGGAGTAGGAGAAAAACAAGAAAAAGAAAAATTGGTGTTCTTGTCTAAGGAGGAGGAAGAAACTCAGTTGGGGAAATATATGCGGTGCTATATTAATTTCTTTAGAATATCACACTCTTTTGTCCATGTTGAATCTCTTGTTTCGCCGGTTCGGTTATGTGGTCCCCGCCGAAGCTCCGCCTCCGGTTGAAACTCTTGTAGCCTAGTTCTTTTTTCTTTTCTTTTTTTTATGAATTTAAACTGATGATGATATAAATGATATAATTATAATGCTTGATCCATTTGTTAACAACTTAACAAGTAAGTATTTGAAATTTTTGCTACGCTGGAAATTTCGAATGATATGAATAGAACAATGAAGAAATTGCTTATGAATATACAAGTCGTCGTCGAATGCGTAACATATTATCACAATTAATTGCTTATTACACAAAATCAAACAAACAAAAAGAGAGTAGCATATTTGCTCCATGTCTTAAACAAAATTTTTCTTTCTCAAAAACAAGTATGTAGTATTTGGTAACAAATAGTAGTTGGCAAGAAACTCGATCAAGGAAGACGAGGAAACTTGGAGAAGTCGGGCTTCCTACGCTGCAAGTAAGCATTCTTCCCCTCCGTTCCTTCATCAGTTCCGTAGAACAGCAGAGTCGCATCTCCTCCGATTTGCTGAAAGTCCAAAGCAACACAAGAGAATCAGATCACTACACATTTCCTAAATACTTATAAAGTAAAATAAAACACGAGACGAAATAGTCTAAAATTCGTAGAAGAAGTACCTGATGTCCAGAATGACCATCATCAACAGCATTGAGGGCAGATTTGGCAACACGAATCGCCATAGGACTGTTGCTCAGGATCTCCCTACACCACTTAACTGTCTCCTCTTCCAATTTTTCCAGCTGCAGTAAAACAGTAATTAAATTAATTTCAACCCATTGGTACTAAACAAAATTACCAATATATATAAAGATGTTGACAACTTACCGGAACGACGACGTTTACGAGCCCCATTTTGTCGGCTTCAGCAGCAGTATAAAATCTGGCCAAAAACCACATCTCGCGCGCTCGTTTGGGTCCAACCTGTGGTTCGAATTGTACGTACGGTTAGGCGTTTTCACTAACTGCCGAGGGAAAAAGGGCGGGAAGAAATATTGAAACTGTGTAGAAGGTTCTAGAATTACCAGGCGATCCATGATGGAAGCTCCATAACCAGCATCGACGCTTCCAACCTTGGGCCCAGTTTGGCCAAAAACGGCATTCTCTGCTGCAATCGTGAGATCGCACACCATGTGAAGCACGTGTCCACCCCCAACTGCGTACCCTGCAACCATCGCAATCACTGGTTTCGGAAGACGACGGATTTGGACCTGCATTCACAATCATCCGATTAATTCATTTTCTACTGTCGTAATTCTTAATTAAATTTTTTGTTTGTTTACATATTGTTTTAAATAAATAAAGTTAAAATTAAATTACCTGCAAATCCAAAACATTGAGTCGGCCGAAATTGTCGTGATCGGCGTAACCGTCCTTTCCTCTGAAGGATTGATCGCCGCCACTGCAGAATGCCTGTGTACCCTGCAGCATCCATAAACAATTTAATTAAGTTAATCATACTTACTAAACTATTCCTATATATAAATATTATAATATGCCGACTCAGCGGCAGAGGCGGCTGGAAATAAAAAAGAGTTATATACGGAGTATTTAATTTGAATGATTGTTTTTAGTGAGTGAACACAAAAGTTGACTTGATAGAAGTAGGGAACCTTTATTATCTACAAACGCAGATTCCTTAATTATTAATAGGAGAAATAAAATAAGCTTTAATTAATGAATTTACCTTTCCCGTGAAAATAATAGCCCCGATTCTGTTATCGTCTCTAGCATCATTGAAGGCGCGCATCAGCTCCTTCACTGTCTGAGGCCTGAACGCGTTCCTCCTCTCCGGCCTATTTATCGTTATCTATTTTATTTCCAACAAATAAAAAATAAAAATAAAAAATTATCAAATCATTCAAGGATATAAATTAAGTCGATCAAATAAAAATATTTGAAATAAAAGAATAATTACCTTAGCAATGCCTTCAGCTTTTTCATAGATGATGTCGGTGTAGGGCCTAGTGGGATCGTCGGAGGCCGGCTGCCAATCAGGGATGTAGGTCGGAACCTCGCCGTGGACACGGTGGTAGGTGTCGTCCATTCCGGCGCTGCAGTTCGACAGGGCCACGTCCTCGTTGTTGTGGGCCTGGGCCGGAACGAGATGGGCCGCGAAAGAGGCCATGCGCCGGTTGATGGTGTCGATGTCCTTGTTCGTCATTCCAGCCGCCATCGGATTCAGAGTAGAGTGCAAAGGAATGGAATGGGTTTGGAGTTTGTAGTGTTAGTAGTGAAGAAGAAGAGTTTGAGCTTGTGTGAAGTGAGTTCGGTTTGAGTTTGAGTGCTACTTATATAAGATGGAGGAGGGGACAGTGGAATTACTGAACTGCCCTTGATGGTTTATTTTATTCTACTTTGTTTCGCTTTCTAGTTACATGTTTATGTATAGAATATATGGATTGGTCTACGGTCCACGGTCTATAGTCAATTTAAGTTCGCGATTTAATTATTTCGATTGGCTAAGAATAGTCTTACCTGGCTTCTCAGGTTTGAATTATATTTTTAAAAATCGGCTTTTCCACTCTTGAAGGGTTGAATATCATATCTGATCGCATGTATTTCAAGAATTGAAATGCTCCTCTACTTATTTTGGGTATAGTTAAAAGTTATAATTATGATAAGTAAATATAAGTTATAATTAGGATAAATAAGAAATAAAAATAGAATAATATGAACATTGTCATTATGAATAGGTATACGTGCAGAGTGTTCTTATACCCACCGTGAGCATGTTTGACGTGACACTGATTTTTATATTTATGGTTTAGTTTCATTTTGATAAAATTTATTTTTATAAGGTATATTAATAATAATTTTCTTTAAATAAATCATCCCCACACGTTAATCGTGTATACATTAAGTATGTCCACAGTAAATAGAGGACATTCCTCAAATATATCTACAACTTAGGGATCTCAACAAGCATTAAGGATCGTTTAGCATACAAAACCTATTACATTCACATATACCTTAGCACAATTCTAATTCGAACCTTATTGGATTTAAGGATAAAACATAAATCGACACATAAATTGAAGCAAAAAGTTTCAGAGAGGAAGAAGAAGACGACGAACTTTTTATTTCTCCATTCAAAATCTGTACATGCAAGGTTACGTACTGTTCCTATTTAAAGAGAATAGCTGCCAACAAAATTTAACCTAATACACGTGGCTACATTCTACTAATCCACATGTATGCTTACTAGGCTAAGAAATAAAGAACAAAACGTAAAAAGGAAATAACAACTTTAATTAATCCGAGCTACTTCTTCATGCCGAACTGCGGAAGCCGAACTGCCAAAGCCGAACTACCAAAGGTGAACTGCCGAACTGCCGAACTCTTCTTCTAATCCGAGCTCTTCTTCTTCATGCCGAACTGCCGAAGCCGAACTGACGAACTCTTCTTCTTTGATTTATCATCTTCACAAACCTGAACAGTATTTGAAACTCATCATTTGGGAATCGAGAGATCATGAGATAATCAAAATTTAAATGAGGCATCACGATCGGCATATGAAATACTCACGAGATTTTGCAAGTTTTTGAGACAAAATTGGTACTTTTTTGTTCATCTATACAAACTGTAAAAACCTAACATACTCTTTGAAAAAAAAAATATAAAAAAAATAAAATAAAAAGAGGGAAATAAAAATATTTCTTCTCATTTTTTCCTAAAATTTCACTTGTTAGTAGTGATGGAAAATATTTTTCGGTTGGACAACTATTTTCCCATGTTTTTCCTCAAATTCATAATAGTATTCTTCTATAGATTTGATGGTAAAAGAAACTTCGAAGAAATTCGCTCCAAAACTAAAAGAAACAACTTGGCAAACATCCAAAAATATCATGTTTTTATATGGTAAGACTAAGAGATTTTGATTCCAAAATTTTCAAAAACATGATAAAGGAAGCTTCATTTTTTTTTTTTCTCTTTTTTATTCAATGATAAAATTTTCAAGAATCATTTTAATTACGGAAATTATTTTGTCAGCAAAGCTATCGTAGGATTCTGTAGGTAAATCGTAGTTAATTAACCACACGCACCTCGCTAATCTGTCATCAAAGAGTCGCCAAAAACACGTGCTTCGTTAGAATTAGTAAAAATTAAGATTTGATGTATGATTGGAACATGAAAATGAAAATGAAAATGAAGACATGCCGGATCTTAAGTGATTTTTAAGTTGGTGTCTACTTTTTTCCATCTATTATTTTAAGTGGCTAATTTTTTCTATTGTACTACTCCCTTCGTTCCCCATATATGAGTGTAAAGAGAAACGGCACGCATATTAAGACAAAGTTGGTGTAAAGTGGAAAAGTAAGATAAAGTAAGGAGAAATTGAGAAAGATAGATAAAAAGTGAGAAAAGTAGGAATAAAATGAGGGTGAATAAGTAATTTTGATAAGGAAATCTTTTTATTTATGGAATGCACATATATATGGGGACGTCCTAAACGGGTAACATGCACATATATGTGAGGAACGGAGGGAGTATTATATTAGTGATAATGCATACATATGTCCATATATGTTAAGTAAACTCAAATTATGTCCATGAAGATAAAAAAAAAAAAAAAAACACAAATCATGTCAAATTATTAACAATTTTTACCTTTCTGGACCTAAATACCCTCAACAACCCAAATTTTAATTTTGAAGTAGATAAAAGCCGTCTTTCACGTTTCACCTTTTCATTTTAATTTCTAAACCCTAGCTCCCAAATTCACTCATTGCTATTGCCGACATATTACCACAATAGATTGTTGTAGGCTCCTTTTGAACTTGTTGCAGATCTGCTAGTAATCTCCTCAACCAGATTACTTCGCAAGTTGCATCCGAAGCAACAACGTATTCGGCTTCAGCAAAGGATAAGGCAACTGACTTTTGTTTCTTTGAACTCCATGAAACCACCTTAGTTCCAAGACAAAATAAGTAGCTCGAAGTGCTCTTACGATCATCCAAAGAGCCTCCCAATCACTATCGGTGTAACCAATCAGCTTACACTCCACTTCTTTCACATATTTGATGCCCATCTTTCGTGTTCCTTGTAAATATCTCATGATTCTTTTTGCTGCTGCAAAATGAAATTTAGTTGGCTCATTCAAAAACCTTGAAAGCATATTCAAAGCATGAACAATATCAGGCCTTGTGTAAGTGAGATACATCAGCGAACCAACAAGGCTTCGATAGAGTTGTGCATTAGCTTTTTCAGCACCATCATCTTTCCTCAACTTATCACTCGTCGCCATCGGAGATGAAACTGGATTGCAATTCTCCATGTGGAATTTCTTGAAGAGATCTTCAATGTACTTCTCTTGAGATATGAATATTTCTCCTCTAGATTGCTTCACTTAAATTCCGAGAAAATATTTCATAATATCCAAATCCGTCATCTCGAATCACCCATCATGCTTCGCTTAAATTTTTCCACCATCTGCATATTGGTACCCATGTAGATCAGATCATCTACGTTGATGCACACAATCAAGATGTAACAACCCGTAAAAGTCCGTCCTGAAAAATCAAATTTTCGAATTCATTTCGAGTAAGAAAATTCGAGGAAATAAAATTTCATTAAATATTCCTAGCCGTTTTATTCAAGCAAAATATGTTCAAGGAAAGTTTTCCTTCGAGGTTGTATATACGAAGCCACGAGTAAGGATTTATGAAATAAGCGAGCTCGACATAAGGATTATTCTGAAGGGAAACATTCTCGCTTCGATCAAAGAAGGATTATTCTCGAAGAATGCTACTTTCAAAATAAAAACACAAGATCAAGCGAAATATCAATACCGAAACGTACAACCGAGATAATAATCTCGAATTATTAATTTGCACCTTAGTCGATAAAATCAAGGAGCAATAGCATTACCTATTAAACACGACGATTATCAAGTTCGACGATATTAGCTTAACCTCAACTTGAACTTGAAGAAATAGCACGAGCAAAGGACGATGATAATTAAGGGACAAAGCTCGATTAATATCAACTATGATCAAAGTGTAAGCGAGGGTGAAGACAAGTTGAGAAATTAATTTCTCGAAGGAATTTCAATATAGTTCTATACGAGAACAAAATGCGATGCGAGAAAAAAAAACCATGGATTAATTATTTTTCGAGGCGCCAACATGAATGTGCATGAGGTATATTTCACAAAGGAAATAAATAATTGAAGGTAGACTACACTAGCATTAACCCTAACATTAAATCAATAACACATGGAGACATCCTCCACTAACTTAAGAAAATAATTAATTAATCTTATTAGTGCATGAGATGAGGTGGCACAAGAGGATTAAGTGAAGAAAATAAAATCTAATAGAGAAGAGAGGGAGAGGAGACATGATTAGTTCATCACAATCATTACCTTCACTTTAGACAGTCTCACACTCCACCTCTATCATTCATCTCACAACTCACTACACACACACTCTCTGAACACCAAGAAGCACTCCATCATCCTCTTAAAACTTTATCTTCTTCCCCCTCCTCCACCATTAACGTCAAAGCCTCCCACCTCCAAGAACTCACCTTCCACTCCATGGATTAGCACCAAACTTTGTAAACATTCACCAAACAGTTGGAGAACAAGACGGTGGTGGTTGTTCATTGATCGAAGAAGGAAAAGTCCGGACATGCAAGAGTCAAAATTTTGAAGAGGAAGCAACTTTCGATTTTTCCCTTTCTCAATCGGTAATTCTCCTTTCTTGATGAATGATCACAAGATGAAGCATAAAATCTAATGTTGTGAATCTATCTTGAAGAACCCTTTTTGTTCAGTTCATAGAAGTTCATGCATGTTCTTGAAATGATGAATCTATGATCTA